>REGM01000049.1:123155-236020 GCA_004194415.1 Aurelia aurita
CAGGGGCGGATCCAGCATTAGAGTTTGGGGAGGGCCATTTGGAGAAAAATGGGGGTCTGGGGGCGAAGCCCCCAGGAAAATTTTTCGCGACCACGCCCTTTAAACCCTCGGAAAACGTGGGCAACGCCCTTGCTGCTTTATTTTAGATCATTTTGTTCATCATTTAATACTTACTTTTCCAGAAACAACTTGCATTTTTTGTGCAAATCTAAAGGGCCGTCACTTTGGGAAAATGAGGGACCATAAAATAATTATCACAAGCATCAGCTAGAGAAAGTTTATGGCTGAAGAAAGCTCCACCACCTTAGAAGTAACAAATTTGCCACAAAAACAAGTTGTACAGGGTGCTCAATAAAATTTTTCTACGTTTGATTAAATATTGAAAAATAACGATAAAATGAATTTGCTCCTGGTGACATAAGCCTGTCCCTACGACCTACGAGCTTTTAAAGCCTAGTTCTCATATGTCCTAAGAATCGTAAAAATCGGGGATTTTTCCGATCCCCGATTCTTACGATATATGAGAACGTCCAAAAACAAGCATCCCAGTCTGTCCCCGACGATCCCAGTCTCAGACAAATCCGAAACATATCCCAGTCTCGTTACGAACACGTTCTCATTGGTCGTAAAAATCCCAATCGATCGGGGACGGTCGGGGACGCATCAGAAAAATAGAAATGCTTCTGATTCTTGCGATTCTGACGACATGAGACTGGGATCGTCGGGGACAGACTGGGATGCTTGTTTTTGGACGTTCTCATATATCGTAAGAATCGGGGATCGGAAAAATCCCCGATTTTTACGATTCTTAAGACATATGAGAACTAGGCTTAAACGGCAGACCGAAATTTTTAGGTCGTTAGGTGGTCGTCAGGAAGCTTTTTACCAGCATGCTTTGCAGCGAAACATAACAGAGTCTTTGGAGCCGCCATCTTTAGCGTTATTTTCTTTTCAAAGCGATTTAGCGATTGCAGACAAAGGAAATTCTTTCAAGCAGGAAATCAAAACACCAAAGCCGCAAAAGATGAACAAACACCAGTATGGCTAATTTTCTGGAAGAGGCTACTAGAGTTTCTTATAAGCGGTTTCTTATAAAAGAAATGCATGTAGTCAATATGCAGTGCCCCGAGAGCCTCTGGAATAAGTATATTAAGAGGAATTAAGCTTCTAAGTACAACACAAAAAATAACAGAAATCTCAACATCCCATAATTTAAGCTTGAGTCACAAAAAAGGCTTCCACTTTTCTGGGTTTGAAGCTTGCAATGAAATACCAATTGGAATAAGGGCGATACCTTCGCTCTACCAGTTTAAAAGAAAATTAACCCTAATTTAACCGGGCTTTTTTTTACTAAAATAGCCGGGGGGGCTCTTTCCACCCCCTCTATAAATCGCCTTAGACTAATGGGAAATCATTCAAACCTGGCAAGGGCGTAGTACTAACCATTCTTAGCTGATTGGCAGCTTTGGGTGTGGCCACCTCATTAGATGACGTCACTATGATGTCATAATGTTGAAAAATGACAAAATATTTGTTTCTCCAGCTAATTCGTTCTAAAAACGGGAAAAATATCATTTAATTCGCTATTTTTTATCTTATTTGCCTTATTATTAATTCCTGATTCAAAAATAATACCTAAAGGTGTTTTTATACAGTTATTTTGGAAGAAAATGACAAATATTGATGACGTCACAACTGCGAAGTGGATTTTACAACGAAAAATTGATAATAACTTGCTCAAAATACTTTAAATGTATTGCAACACCCAATTCTATGCATTTTCTTCAACTCCCGTTGGAAAAAGCTTCAAATTTTGCAAATTGAACCCAAAATGGCAGCACGTGTGACGTCATCATTTAAAAATGCTGATGTCAGAAAATTCCATTTTGTTTGCTGATTCTTTTAAGGTATAATAATCAACATTTGAAACTAATTCTGGTTGTAAAAATAAAAAAAACATTGATTTTTCAATACCATCTTCCAAAAATGGTAGTGTCATCTATCACGTGACTCCCATTGTTCAAAACTTTTATTGTCAAAATGTAGCTAAAAGATAATTAGTAATTGTCAGAAAGTTAGAAAGTCATAGCTCATGCCGTTAATAGATGCTCTGCAAAAAACCAACAGGGGGTGGAAAACACCCCCCCCCCCCCGGTTAAATTAGGGTTGCGGCAAAGAGCTCAGAAAACTCTAACTAAAACACGACTCCTAGGAAGTAAAAAAACTACCAATCTTGGCCCAGATTTGAAGTTTTACACCATGATTTATGCTTTTGAAATATTTTTGTATTTTAGGCTGATGGGATATCGTGTAGAAATAAGAATTTAAGAAAGATATCTACTTGAAGTCAGGCCTTAAGTAAAAGCATCTCATTTTAGGTTCACAAATCCTATCAATACCATGGTTGCAAAGATATAAAGCAAATTCATTTCTGAAGCAGAAGAAGAAGCCTATCCGTTATCTATTTGCCAAGAAATCTAAACGTTATGTTTCTTACACTGACGACTTTCAACGCGACGACATAAATGAAGAATGTTGCCGTGAAGGATGTGTATTTGAAGAAATTAGAGAGTATCGTTGCTATTAATTATAACTAAAGTTTATCCTGTCTCAAATTAGATTTCACGTGAGATTTGCGATAACGCAAAATTACTGATGCAAACCTCATCAATTATTTTTTCGCGAGTATTTTCACGTGGCAACTAATTTGAGACAGACTTTAAAGTAGTAGTATTAGCAATACTGGATGAGTCAAGTATTCAAGTATTCACGTATTCAATGTATATTCTCAGCAAATTTAAAAACTAATACATTGCAACTAATGTAGTGTATATAGAAAGCTAAATTTGACAAGTAAAATAATGGCATATAAATATGTATACAATTTAACAACAGAATATTGCTGAAGGACATATGAAAAGAACTCAAAAGAGCTTTCGAGCCATATGCCCCTCTCGTGAATTACTATTTAATGAACAACAATTATTGAATATACGATGAAAGTAGGGCATTGTTACAGGTTATAAAAAACTAGAAAAATTACTAATCTATCGATCTACTTTAATTTTAATAAGAGGATT
Organism: Aurelia aurita; assembly: GCA_004194415.1. NCBI lineage: Eukaryota > Metazoa > Cnidaria > Scyphozoa > Semaeostomeae > Ulmaridae > Aurelia > Aurelia aurita. The sequence goes on from REGM01000049.1 coordinate 126,236, forward strand.
AAGTGAAAAAAAAGTGATACAGATACAGACAGGGTGAATTGACGATGAAATGAGAGTAGTTTGGATTGTCAGAGTTTTAATCATAGTCTTTGCAAATGTGTTTTTTTAGTTTTTTAGTCAAAAGGTTCTGCAGCCTCGTTCCCAGGGTGTTCTTACGGTATACGCTAATCACGAAGCCGAGTGAACAGCCTGGTACACATAGCACAAATTCACCGAAAATAAGGGCGGATTAGCAGCCATTGTGGATTTGCGGTTGGTAGGGTAACGCTCATTATACGACCTCGATTCCAATAGCAAAGGAAGATTGTATGTAGTTGTAGTGTGTAGTGGTTATTGCTTAGTGACTAGATTATATTGTTGTTATTCGAATAATTAGTAAGTTTTCGAAGAAATAGTTTGTGTTATCTATTGTTTTCGAATAGTCAATCAAATTGCAGAACGGTCACTTGCATCCCAGAGTAGAGGCAGAGCAACGAACTCACTCTGGGGGACGAGATTGAGGGTTCTGTATACACTCATTTTGTTTATAAGAAACTTGGCTCTGAACTGTGTAGTGCGGTTTACTAACTTTGGACGAAATTCTTATAATAAAATTTTCTTGTAGACGTTCTTAATTTTCATGAAATTGAATTTCACAATTTATCATAACTCAGTGAGGACGGCTAGTATAACTTTTCTAGCTCAGATAACTAGGTACAAGAAAGAATAAAATCATAAGCAGAAAGGATACTTTTTATAATTATTTGGGTTTTCAATGTACCTTTTGTTGTAAACACTTTGCAACTCATAACCAGAAAATGAAAAAGTTTCTTAACTTCGAATTGACCTCAGATCAGCATAGGTTTCAAATCTTTAAAAAGGTCGGTGTAAAATTCTGTGTCCTATTTCTTTGAATGGAATGGCTTGAGAGAAACTTTAGCTACTTTGTAATAATTCTACCGTTGGACTTTTCAGAAATCTTCAATATTTTCAGAATTAGAAGAGTGCTTTTCTTCTTTTTTAAGAATTCAAGAAAAATTTGGAAAAAAAATTAAAACCATCGTAATTTCTAAACTTTTTGAGGAAACAATGAATAATAACCAGAAAAATATAGTTTATTAACGTCTACAATATGGTATNCGACAGGGCGGGGACTCGAACCACCAACCCTTAGGTTGGTAGTCAAGCGCGCTACCGTTCTAAATGTCAAAATGGTCTATTTTGCAAGTCAGCCTGGGTTCTTAAACAATGAATACAATGGATTGGTTCTTATAAAATGTAGTCTAATTGGAAATTTTCAGCCTGCAGGTTCTTAATCCACTAGGTTCTTATACGCAGGGTTTTACTGTACATTAAATACATAGAACAAAAGTGAAATTAAGGGTTACAAAGAAAAACAACAACAAGAATATAGCTTGAGAAGGAAGATCGATATTCGATAGAAATATAAAATTGTTCATAGGAGACGCTCGGTCCTTCGAATATACCTTAATGTAAACTCTAGAATCGCTTTGTTTTGATTTTCTGTTAACCTTTCATCACCGTAAAGAATTATTTTCAAGAGATTACTGCTAGAAAGATTTGTTATATCGCTAAATTGCAGGATACTTTTTATGCCTTCGAGAAGGACGAGTCTTTGACTCTTTGCGCATCAAAAGAACGACAGAGCAGCGAAAAATGATTCGTGCCCTCGACACCATCATGTATAGGACACATTGGATTCACAGTGTCACTAAAATTGTGGTGAAATTTGTGATAATTTAACTTACTTAGTGCTACCTTCAGTTGTATAAGAAGAGCTAGGATTTTTGGGTCATGAATACCGTATATGTGAAACATATTGAGCGATTTCGTATGATACTCATTGATATTTAATGTCCACCCTACCAGTTTCTCACATGAATGTTTTATGTGCTAATTATTATGTTTCTTGATACATGGCATTCAATGTGATACTAAAATATCATTGGTATATATATTTATATACCTAGTAGCGTATGAATTTAGCTGGTTTTCTCACTTAGAAACTGAACAACTCCCCGTTGCTTTGATTAAATAGGAATTCATTAATGTATAAATATAGGCACATCTTTCATCTTTAACTCACGGTGTAAATATGTTAAATATTCCTCATCCACCCCCCCTGAACATTTTGTAGAATTATTGCCTAATATGGAAACGATGACAACTTGAAATTGTTGGTAGATTTATACCTGATTACCCCCTGCTCTTTATTCAGTTTGTAGTATTTCCCAGTGCTTCATTCTTCCTCTTCAGGGGTGTATCAATAAAATTAGCAACTAGCACTTTGCATCAATCTCTCACAAATTTACTTCATAGAAAATTTCGAAGATCTCAACCTGATTTCCCCCTGATTTTTCATCAATTTGTATAGTAGTTCGTAGTGAACCATTTTGCATCTTCAGGGGGTAAAGACTAAACAAAGTAACTGGTACTTTGAATCAATATTTCACTGTCTTATCTTAATGTGACATAACTAGTTTGTTCGGTTAATTGGATAACGTTTTGGTTCACTCTGGTCTTAGTTTCATTTCGCTTACAGATTCTGAACGACGATAGTTTGATGCAACTTTTTTCCTGTTTCCTAAACTTCAATACACAAGTGAGTAGAATATAAATTTGTTGTTACAGATCTTGAATTCTGTTTTTAAAAGCTCTGTCAGTAGACATCTTCCTTGTACTGAGTGAGTCAAAATAAACTTGCACCTTATGGATAATCATCAAAATCTGATTATTTCTTGTTGTTCATCTTTGTCGATGACCAGATTAATTTTTAAAAGGTGATCGTTATTTAGTTCTTCAAAAAGAGAGACAATAAAATTACTGCACGAAAAACCTTGTTTTGAGCAATAGTTACAAAACATGGTATTTTCGCCGGAAATTTATAATTTGCGATTTCATATGACAGTTCCGAGTCCTCCACGACGTAAAGAGCTTCATCAAGGACACAACAAACAAATGTAAGTGTTATGGTATAGTGTGGTATTAAAAGTCAATGTGATAATCATTCGTTGTGAGTATGCTTCAAAACCAGGTAGCTTCTAAAAGCAAAAATTCCCAAAAATGCAAAGCCATTTTAACCTCGACATAAATGTACATAAATAAATTTTCATGATCGGTAATGTAATAAAATTTTGATGATTTTTCAGAAGGTGCACGTTATTTTAATTCGTCCGGTGAATAAATAAATCTGCATCATTAGAACGATTGAAGAAGCTGATTCGTTGAAATTATTTCGATTGCTCTTTTAATTCTTCATTTTATCTCTTTTATCCATTGTAGCTCCTCAGTTACAAAACTGATTTACAAGGGGCCATGCTAGGAACTTATAATTTATAACAAATAAAATGGATCCTATATAGTGTACCGTTGAAGAGGGCCTAACTACTCGAAGAAAACAGGCATCGATTACAAAGATATTTCAGAGCAAACCAAATTGGATGTGGAAAGGATTGTCGATAACATTATTTTTTCCAGTATGGATGATTTGAGGAATTCTGTAGAGCAAAGTTTGAAAATGACTCAGTCTCTCATCGATTAAGTTGGGATTTAATGTTGTTTGCATGCTTGCAATCTTCAGTGATCTTTGACAATGGTTACAGGAATTAAGTCACCTTCGAAGTCTTCGAAGTTCGCTTTGATATCAAATCGACATTGGATAAACTTCTTTTGACATTGGATAAACTTCTTTTACCTCGATTTTGAGCCATTTTTGCATCTCAAGTCATTTAGGGGCGGGGCTCTGGTTTCAGCTGTCGCGCAAACTTGACCTTTAAAAGCTCGTAACGCAGTAAATTTTCAGTGGATTTGCAAGATTCTGGTATCTAAAATTAATTTAAGATATCAGGGACAGGGTTATGTTACTAAGGAGCCCGTTCACTTTAGCGCTATTTTTCAATATTTAATCAAACGTCGGACAATTTTTGGAACACCCTGTATGTGTACCCCTTGGCTTCTATCAAGCTATGTTTGCTCGTCCAACGAAGTCATGTACCATCCATCTACCTAGGATTATCACCAAATTGATAAAAAATTTCATTAATTTCTTATCACTTGTACGATAAGCCGGCTTATGTAGCCACTAATCAATGTAGGCTCTTTCTAATCCTTTGCTTGGAATTTTATGTGTTCGAGAATCTGGTTGTGTTAACTAAAAGCGTATCTGGATATAAGATCAGTTTGAAAAACAAGTTAATGATACTAAATACTAAGCCTATAAAATAATGGTTTGTTCAAATATCCTGATGTCATTTCGGTTATTATTATCTTTATAATTTTTTCAGAGAGGCATTAATTTGTGAATTTAAAATCATCCTTTCTTCAAGGATATTTTTGTTAATCGTTGGTGAAATTTAATTGTTTAATATCAAGTTGCGGGTGAAAATCTCATATGAAAGTTGCTAATACATGAAACCTTACAACGCCGACTAGATTTACCAAGGGTAAATTTAGCCTATGCGTAGACCTCCCATTTCTTTCTTCTTTTGGAATGGAGGATTCAATTACAAAAAGGTGAAAGCGAGGGTTTAGGTGCATACTTGTAGTCCTGCTACACGTAGACTAGGGTCAGTATTGTAAAACACAGGATTCAAGTCACTGGTGTGACAGAGTGATTTGCGGTACACAAGAAAAGATTTCACACCTTTGCTGCAGGAATTGGCATACGATATCCCACCGTAGTTATTGTTATACTGATTGCTTTATACGTTTGTTAGCTCATTGATTGAATGGTTGGTTGGTTGATGAGTTGGTAAAGTTTACAACAAGGACAGATTTTGTAACAATAGCATCAGTTGCTTTGATTTACAGGCCATTTCAAAGCGAGTAGCGATTGCAGACAAAGAGAATTCCTTCAAGAAGCGAATCAAAACAAACGAAGCCGCAAAAGATGCCCTGAAACCAGTATAGCGAACTGTTGCTTTGTGCACGCAAAAAGGCATTTTTAAGAGATGTCATGAGTATATATCGAAAGAAAAAGAAGGATATATCTAAACATCAGCCTCGCAGATGTTATTCATTTGATTCAGAAACCGAGCAGAAGGCACGACAATTCTCGTATAACTTGCGTGTAGATAAAACACGTAATGCTCGGCTTCTGGATCAAATTAATAAAATCCGTGAGGCTGATGTTTAGATATATCCTTCTTCTTTCGATATATACTCATGATTTCTCTTAAAAATGCCGTTTCGCGTGCACAACACGACATTTAGCCATACTGGTTTCAGGGCATCTTTTGCGGCTTTGCTTGTTTTGATTTGTCGCTTACTTTGTCTATGATCGTTAATTGCTTTGAATTGGCGTGTTAATCAAAGCAGCTGATGCCATCGTTACAAATCTGTTCTTGTTATGTTGTTTTATTGATTTGTGATCAATCACATTGATGGTTTGATTGTCTGCCTGATAAACTCTGTTTGATAGAAGAACTTTTGCTTCCAGTTTTATGACCTCTATTCGCTTGATTGGTTGATTGATTGATTGATTGATTGATTAATTCAAGCCCGTAGCAATGCCTATGTTTCATCATACGCCAGGGGCGTCTCTAAAATACTTTGATATCAAAAACAGTTAACTCCATAAGCCACTAAGAGTATTAGCAAATTGTTCAGACTTGATATTCCACCAGATCTGAGTATCACATCGTCTCTCCGTTAAATAAAAGTAAAATTGTTACAGAAGCCATTTATCGTGATTTGGTAACGACGATGCAAAGATAACATCAAATAATGAGAATAACATTTTGTCCAACTTAGGTTTTAACGTTTGAGTTGCCTCATAAAAGGCACCGAAATTGCAGTTCAGACATTTGATGGTTTGTTAAAAGAAGATTGTGTTTAAGTTAAACAATCGTTTGAGATTAGCCAGTGAAAACCGCTATAACAGATGAGATACTTTGTAATACAAAGAATTGACTCTTGAAATTGAGACCAAAGAGCGTGCATCATTTTGATATTTTGATATCATAATATTTGAATCCAGGATAGTTTACCACCAGAGAAAAGATCTAGGGAACAGAGGAAACCTATTGCAATATGAATTATTTGCAATAGAAACTAAAATAAAATCTAAGATCTGGTTCATTATTAATGCTGTCACAAGCTAAAACTACAACATATGGAACCAATTCATTGGCTTTTACTAGTACAGCCTACCTGACACTATAAAAAGCTTACCATCTGTTGTCAGCTTCAAAAGATATATACAAGAATGGAAGGGTGATAACTGCACGTGCAAAATTGCTCATAGTAACAATATCTTTGGAAATCCCTTCTCGAACAGTTTTCCTGTTATTATGTAGATAAAAATATTTTTCTTAATATTATTGTCAAGTTTTTCTTTCCTGAGATAGATGGTTTGGATTAGCAAATTGTATATAAGCTATTGTAGACAACCAACTGTAAAGAATTTAATAATAATGATAATAATAATAATAACAATAGTAATATTTATCTAAGAAGGAGCGCATATTTGACATGTATCTTTCCCCCCAAGAGGATGCTTAAGCCCATTGTCACAGTTTTGTAGATTGATCATATCGTCGAGCAAGCGCTGTTACTTCGTTTGACTTACTCGGTAGTTGAAAAGCCACTACCGGGTGAGTCAAAAATGTATAAAGATTTGAAAGCCTGTAGCTCTAAAACCCTTTTTCAGATTGCTATAGATTGATAATACCCGTGTAGCTAACATATCAACTTAGATAAGAAAATTTAGTTTGTCAAATCGGTCATATCGTTCTAATATTACAAGCGATTTTATAAAAGTGCTTCACCTCAAATCCTTCAAAACAGGCCTAAAATTCTGGATCAAATTTGCTAGCAAGTTATGTCTCGTTCAATTCCTACCCTGACCATCCCCCCGGGGCAGCCCGGGGGTCAGCAAAAATTGCTTGCACAAATGCCCGGGGGCGGGGGGAATTTTTCTGGCGAATGCCCGGGGGCCGGGCACTGAAAATATGCCATATTCCCAGTAACTGTATAATGAAAAGCTCCTGATGTTGTATAATGCCCCGGGGGCCGGGGAAAAATTTACTGTCAAATGCCCGGGGGCGGGGAGTATTTTTTGAGCAAATGCCCGGGGGTGTCCCGGGGGGGATGGTCAGGGTAGGAATTGAACGAGACATTAGCCCCACAGCTATCATAATTAAATTCTATCTCTCAAACGTCTACGAGGTATATAAAGAGGCTGCTGCGTAATCATATCTACTTGGAATTGTCATTGAGCCTTTTTTGTATATTTTCTATTATCATGAGGCTGGATTGCTAGCAAATTTGGTAAAGGCTTTCAGGCCTGTTTTGAAGGAATTTGAGATGAAGCATTTTTATAAATTAGCTTGCAATTTGAAAATGATATGACTGATTTTCACAAACTGAATTTTCGTATCTAAGTTGATATCTTAGCCACACAGGTGTTATCAGTTGGTAGATATCACAAACATGTTTTGAGAGCCACAGGCTTTCAAACATCTATACATTTTTTTTTACTCATCCGGTATAGATCTGAAAATTCATTCTATTGAAATCAGTCCTGTTATGGTTCTAGAATTATTTTCAACTTGCTGAACGCTGTTTTTGTAAAGGCTTCAACAACGATTAGAAATTTCGATCAAATATTTTTCAATTTTGACTTCAGAACAATGACAGTAGGCATGCCCATCTTCTACAGACGGGATCAGTAATTAAATTAATGCTGGATTACTTGAAACAACCTGTATTTGCTTCTCTGTTTTTAAATGCCTTAACGACCTTGCTCCTAGATATCTTAGCGAACTTTTCATCAAAAACGCTGATTGCGCCGCACGCAACCTACGAAATACAACCACTGACTTAAGGCTACCTTTGAAAAGTTCTTCTACTGGAGAAAAATGCTTTTCGTTCAGAGGTGCAAAAAACTGGAATAGCCTTTCAACTGAGGTTAAGCAGGCATCTTCACTTAATGCCTTCAAGAACCATATTTAGACTAGAGCGATTTGTAGATATTTTAGACTAGATTAGCATTATACATTCCATTAGATTAATAAAACATTCCATTTATTGTAAATAGGTTTTTTTTTCTTTTAGTTATATTATATTAACATCATTGTACTGTATTTTAGATGGAGGGCCCCTTGAAAATCAGCATTTGCTGAAGGGTTACCCTCCTTAAAAATGTGAAATCAAATCAAATCAAATCAAATCAAATGATATCGTCTGCATACCTACAGTTTTGCAAGTCAGCCTGGGTTCTTTAAAACGATTTAGCCCACATTGCGGGTTCTTATAAAATGGGTTCTATACAGTGGGTTCTTATAAAATGGGGGTCTAATTTGAAAATTTCAGCCTTTAGTTTCTTAATCCACTAGGTTAAGTTAAACTTAACTGAGAACGAACTTTGGATTATTTTCCCCGTAGGGACATGACCAATCTTGGACTTTATCGTTAGCTTTAAGTAAATTAAAACAAAGATAGCGAAATCGAGTTTGTAGATTAGTGAAGTTGATGTATTTCACACGAAGTGGTGGGAAGCATACATAGGAATAAATCTTATCTTACATAAAAATAGAAGTTTCAAACCGAATATAGAGTCCTAATCGTCAAATTGGATAATCTATGGAAAACTTTCCCAGAGTTAAGAATCTTCTTGTGTCAGCAATATGTGGGTGGTATTTTTAATCTGATAAATCTTTTTGCTACTCTTTCAAATATTTAACTCAAAGTTCGATGGTTAAAGATTCTTCTTAATCCAATCTCTATTCTATGTTGTTTTTTCTTTCATGGTGTAATCAATTGGTAGCTTCCTAGATGCACACTCTGTGGGGGACTGTTGTGTCTGTAAGGGCTGAACATTTTGCTTTCTTGTCATTTCTTTATTTTATGGGTGAAAGTTTCAGCTTCCTAGGTGTTCGGTCTGGGTGGTATTGTTGTGTCTGTAAAGGTTGACACTTTTGCTTGCTACTCTTTCAAACATATATATATATAAGCCTATGACCCGATACGAGTATAACACAAAAACATACCGGGTGTCCCAAAAAAAAAGTATACAGATTTGGTCAACCATAACGATCAGAATTTAGCATGAATCAATCCAAAATCATTTTTAAAACGTTACTCGGTAGTTAACTTGAACATAGATACCTTGTTTGTGGACATTGGTGCTTTGAGAGTAGAGATATAAATCTTCAAAGGACAAATTTGCCTCCACCTTCAAACCAGAGCTTTGGCATTTTGGCCTAAGCAATATCCACAATTTGTTTCACTTAAAATGAATAAAATTTACTTCGGAGCTCCCTTGATGATAAGCGTCACGTAAAATATATTTTGTGAAACGCATTTGTTGTGCAGTTTTTAATTTTTCTCCTCCTGGTTCAAATTTTTCCAAGTCTATTGTTGACTTACTCACTGTGCTTTAAGAATTTGCTTAGGCCAAAACGTCAAAGCTCTGGTTTGGAGGTGGAGGCAAATTTGTCCTTTGAAGATTAATATATCTACTCTCAAATAAAAACCAATGTCGACAAACAAGGTATCTATGTTCAAGTTAACTATCAAGTAATGTTTTAAAAATGATTTCGGATTGATTCATGCTAAATTCTGATCGTTAGGGTTGACCAAATCTGTATACTTTTTTTGGGACACCCGGTAGAAATGAGTTAAAAAGTCCAAAATACAAAATTGAAGTGTTCAAGAAGTCTGACATAGTTGAAGTCTGACAACTATCAAGGTACGACGCCGAAGTCCGGAGTTCGCCGTGGTTATTGATTTTTGTACGACGCCGAACTCCAGAGTTCGGCGTCGTAATTTGGACAACGACCAATGATAGCTACGGCGACAAATAGCAGTCACGACGAATTATTTTTGACCCCTCTGCCGCGCGATACTTGCTCCATTCAGGTCGATCATCTACACTTTCTGTCCAAGTTTCGAGAACATCAAACATTTAACCCATGATTCGGTGGTAAAAGATTCTTTTCAAATTTCGTATTCCAATTTTATATCTGTATTGTTATTTCCGTTACACGTAATGAATCAGCTTCCTAGATGCTCAGTCAACGATACTACATGGGTGGGACCGATTTATCTGTAACGGCTTAAATTCCTGATCACTGTTCTTCCAAATGTTTAACCATGATTCAATGCTAAAATGTTCTTTTCGAGATTCCATAACCGAATTTACCATCTATGTTGTCATTTAACAGCTTCCCAGATGCTCAATGAACGATACTACATGGGTGGGACCGTTTTATCTGTAACGGCTTAAATTCCTGATCACTGTTCTTCCAAATGTTTAACCATGATTCAATGCTAAAATGTTCTTTTCGAGATTCCATAAGCGAATTTACCATCTATGTTGTCATTTAACAGCTTCCCAGATGCTCAATCAACGATACTACATGGGTGGGACCGTTTTATCTGTGTAGGGGACCAAATTTTTGCTTGCTTTTGCAAATTTTTAACCCATGATTCAATTGCGAAAGATTCTTTTAATTTTCATGAGCCAATTTCAAATCTATCTTGTTATTTCTTTCATATTGTAACGAATCAACTTCTTAAATGCTCAATCAACGATAATGCATGGGTGGGACCATTTTATCTGTGTAGGGGCCCAAATTTTTGCTTGCTTTTTGCAAATTTTTAACCCATTATTCAATTGCGAAAGATTCTTTTAATTTTCATGAGCCAATTTTAAATCTATCTTGTTATTTATTTCATATTGTAACGAATCAACTTCTTAAATGCTCAATCAACGATAATGCATGGGTGGGACCATTTTATCTGTGTAGGGGCCCAAATTTTTGCTTGCTTTTTGCAAATTTTTAACCCATTATTCAATTGCGAAAGATTCTTTTAATTTTCATGAGCCAATTTCAAATCTATCTTGTTATTTCTTTCATATTGTAACGAATCAACTTCTTAAATGCTCAATCAACGATAATGCATGGGTGGGACCATTTTATCTGTGTAGGGGCCCAAATTTTTGCTTGCTTTTTGCAAATTTTTAACCCATTATTCAATTGCGAAAGATTCTTTTAATTTTCATGAGCCAATTTCAAATCTATCTTGTTATTTCTTTCATATTGTAACGAATCAACTTCTTAAATGCTCAATCAACGATAATGCATGGGTGGGACCATTTTATCTGTGTAGGGGCCCAAATTTTTGCTTGCTTTTTGCAAATTTTTAACCCATTATTCAATTGCGAAAGATTCTTTTAATTTTCATGAGCCAATTTCAAATCTATCTTGTTATTTCTTTCATATTGTAACGAATCAACTTCTTAAATGCTCAATCAACGATAATGCATGGGTGGGACCATTTTATCTGTGTAGGGGCCCAAATTTTTGCTTGCTTTTTGCAAATTTTTAACCCATTATTCAATTGCGAAAGATTCTTTTAATTTTCATGAGCCAATTTCAAATCTATCTTGTTATTTCTTTCATATTGTAACGAATCAACTTCTTAAATGCTCAATCAACGATAATGCATGGGTGGGACCATTTTATCTGTGTAGGGGCCCAAATTTTTGCTTGCTTTTGCAAATTTTTAACCCATTATTCAATTGCGAAAGATTCTTTTAATTTTCATGAGCCAATTTCAAATCTATCTTGTTATTTCTTTCATATTGTAACGAATCAACTTCTTAAATGCTCAATCAACGATAATGCATGGGTGGGACCATTTTATCTGTGTAGGGGCCCAAATTTTTGCTTGCTTTTGCAAATTTTTAACCCATTATTCAATTGCGAAAGATTCTTTTAATTTTCATGAGCCAATTTCAAATCTATCTTGTTATTTCTTTCATATTGTAACGAATCAACTTCTTAAATGCTCAATCAACGATAATGCATGGGTGGGACCATTTTATCTGTGTAGGGGCCCAAATTTTTGCTTGCTTTTGCAAATTTTTAACCCATTATTCAATTGCGAAAGATTCTTTTAATTTTCATGAGCCAATTTCAAATCTATCTTGTTATTTCTTTCATATTGTAACGAATCAACTTCTTAAATGCTCAATCAACGATAATACATGGGTGGGACCATTTTATCTGTGTAGGGGCCCAAATTTTTGCTTGCTTTTGCAAATTTTTAACCCATTATTCAATTGCGAAAGATTCTTTTAATTTTCATGAGCCAATTTCAAATCTATCTTGTTATTTCTTTCATATTGTAACGAATCAACTTCTTAAATGCTCAATCAACGATAATACATGGGTGGGACCATTTTATCTGTGTAGGGGCCCAAATTTTTGCTTGCTTTTGCAAATTTTTAACCCATTATTCAATTGCGAAAGATTCTTTTAATTTTCATGAGCCAATTTCAAATCTATCTTGTTATTTCTTTCATATTGTAACGAATCAACTTCTTAAATGCTCAATCAACGATAATACATGGGTGGGACCATTTTATCTGTGTAGGGGCCCAAATTTTTGCTTGCTTTTGCAAATTTTTAACCCATTATTCAATTGCGAAAGATTCTTTTAATTTTCATGAGCCAATTTCAAATCTATCTTGTTATTTCTTTCATATTGTAACGAATCAACTTCTTAAATGCTCAATCAACGATAATACATGGGTGGGACCATTTTATCTGTGTAGGGGCCCAAATTTTTGCTTGCTTTTGCAAATGTTTAACCCATTATTCAATTGCGAAAGATTCTTTTAATTTTCATGAGCCAATTTCAAATCTATCTTGTTATTTCTTTCATATTGTAACGAATCAACTTCTTAAATACTCAATCAACGATAATGCATGGGTGGGACCATTTTATCTGTGTAGGGGCCCAAATTTTTGCTTGCTTTTGCAAATGTTTAACCCATGATTCAATTGCGAAAGATTCTTTTAATTTTCATGAGCCAATTTCAAATCTATCTTGTTATTTCTTTCATATTGTAACGAATCAACTTCTTAAATGCTCAATCAACGATACTACATGGGTGGGACCATTTTATCTGTGTAGCGGCCCAAATTTTTGCTTGCTTTTTGCAAATGTTTAACCCATGATTCAATTGCGAAAGATTCTTTTAATTTTCATGAGCCAATTTCAAATCTATCTTGTTATTTCTTTCATATTGTAACGAATCAACTTCTTAAATGCTCAATCAACGATAATACATGGGTGGGACCGTTTTATCTGCGTAGGGGCCCAAATTTTTGCTTGCTTTTGCAAATTTTTAACCCATTATTCAATTGCGAAAGATTCTTTTAATTTTCATGAGCCAATTTTAAATCTACGTTGTCATTTCTGTTCTAATGTAACGAATCAGCTTCCTAGATGCTCTATCATCGATACTATATGGGTGGGACGATTGTATATGTAGCAATTGAAATATGGTAGGGCTATTTAACTTCGCCTAGAATTGATGAAGTTTTGTTTTGTAAATATCTACTAATTAATTCCGCATTAGCTTAAAAGAAGGCATGACTTGTATCTCATTTAAGGACTCAGGAACATCAATTGGTATCAGCATTTTTAAAGATATTTTGTGGCAGTTTAAGATAATTATTTTAACTGTAATTTGTTGCTTTTAAGAGGTATAAGGAATACTGCGGGCATAACTTGCATTCATCTAAGGAATTAGGAACATCAATTTGTACAAGCATTTTTAATGGTATTTTGTGGCATGTTAAATAAATATTTTAGCTGTAATTTGTTGCTTCTAAGAGGTATACGACGGGCATAACTTGTATTTCATTTGAGGGCTTAGGAACATCAAAGGGTATGAGCATTTTTAATGGCATTTTGTGGCACGCTAACATAAATCTTGTAGCAATAATACCTATGCTATGCTTGTGACTAATTAGAGGTATCAAGATAAGTGAATTTTGATGCGCTCTAGTAGAAAAAGTACTTTTGCATTCAAGTACACTTATTACGTGAGTTTCTTAATGGCCCTTAATGCCTGAGCTTCCCTACGTCTCTTTGGTTCCCTGTGCTTCGAGTGTCGATGTGTTTTTGATTTCATCCTTACTTGTTAAGGAAGTTGGCTATTTAGTACAGATACCGGGTGAGTCAGAAACATGTATAAACGTTTGAAAGCCTGCAGCTCTCAAACCATTTATCAGATTCCTATAAACTGATAATACATGTATAGCTAACATTCAACTTAGATAGGACCTGTTTATACAAGGGAAACTATCCCCCTTTCCAGACCAAGAGCAGTCAGGTACCCTTCTCATATAGACAGCACCTACATAGCTACCTCAAGAGCTCCATATGCAAGTTTAAAGTTAGCCTATGGTATTTGATGATTTCGACTTATGCGTGGCTATTGTTAAGCTAGAGGAACAATAGAATGCGTAGGCGTTTTCCTTGTCCTATTTATAGATACCTCCATTTATCGCCATCAGACTAAAATCGTGACAAGCAGGGAAAGAAAAACACTCATGTAAGAAGTCGAGCATCTTCTCATGCCACCATGACCTTCGTAAATGGAATCTATAGAACTAACACCCCAACAACACTCATGTAAGAAGTCGAGCATCTTCTCGTGCCACCATGACCTTCGTAGATGGAATCTATAGAACTAACACCCCAACAACACTCATATAAGAAGTCGAGCATCTTCTCATGCCACCATGACCTTCGTAGATGGAATCTATAGAACGTTAAACTAACTATACTTAAATCAAATAGTTGTTTTAACATTCACATAAGTACTTATGACCATCAAGAAGTATTAGCATTTAAATGGATTTCGTAGCATACTTATACCTAACATTTTATCATTCATCTATAAGAGTTTAAGGCAATCAGGGACATGCTTATACGCAAGAAGAATCTCCAGCACGTGCTTAAAGACTCTTGTTCAACCAGCAGCCTTTGCGAATAGATTTCTATTGAGGCAGCCATTTTCGTAGACCACAAAAATGTTCATTTTCGTAAAAGAGAGCACGCAAAGGACCATGGTTGGATAAGAGCCTTTAAGTCTTTAAAACAAATATAGCATCAGAAACATTGGTTTATCTTAGCCTTAGGATTTAAATTTCGATTTCCTAAAGATGCTTGTTTAGTGCGATTTAGTGTGATTAAAATTAAGCTCGTTCACATGCTTTTTTAATCAAATGCTTATTAATTCACCGTATGCCTAATCTGCAACAAATTGAAAATGGTTTTGCAGTAGGGTGGCATATATTGTCTTTATGGGAGGTTTTTGTAAAGGCATCGGACAGTTTCAGACGGAAATTGGAACAATTTTGTGTTAAGCATTGCTTCTTTCTTTATACTTAATCATGTCTTGAAGAGCTGTTCATAGAAAAACAAATGTAAAAATTAAGGCTATTTTTTTATACGGGCCTATACGATCTTGGCAGAGCTACCTCAGGCAGAATTCCTTTGCTTGTTAGAAAAACGAGCTGCTGTTTCCATGACACTGGTAGATTTTGTACAAATATCTTAGACAATAGCTAAGACAATAACCAATCAGAAAAGAGCTCACCGAAACAATTGTTCAAATGACAGGAAGATAGTTTAAAGGTAAACAATTGTAAATCATTTTTCTTTTTGAAGAAACTGTAAGCTCAATTTTTCACATGAAGAAACCATGCTTCCTGGAGTAAAAACGCCAAGAAACTATTTGATTTGCAGCTTTAAATTGTCCAGGTCACTCAAAAATGTTCTAAGATCGAAGAAACTGGGTACGAACCCCGTACCTAAGTTTCTTACAAAGAGAATACCTGTAATTTGTTGCATATTTTACTATTTCGTTCTACCGATTCATTGGACAGAATAAAGCGCATGCGTAGATTTTGAATCGAGCCAGCAGTAATATTTTGTAAACTTACGATTCAGGCACGTTTTGTTTGTATATTTGATTGTCTCATTCCCACCCAACAAGCAGAAATATTTCAATGCTAAGTGTCTATTGGTAACTGTTTGTCTAATCGCATCTGAGATTTGATGGAGATTTGAACCGCGATCACTTTTAAACGATCTTGTTCTTTAGTATGATAGATACTTTCGCAACAAGCTCCTCTTCGTTATTCTTTGATTCTCTTTAAAAGTATCATTTTAATTAACATTGCGAATTAACGTAAGACAGGATTGCTCGGTGTTTGATTTTGAAATTGTCGCCAATGTTTGTCGGCAAAGGTTTTCGTGATAATACAAAGTATATGAGGTATGCAGTCACGCAGGTTTCTCCTGCTCTTTAAAGTAAATCAACGGAGTTAAATGTAGCGTTGATAGGGGGACTGGGCAATCTAAATCTAGCCTATTGTGTTTGATGTTCTTGATAGATGAAAACAATAGGTACATAAGTGGCACGTGGCATTTTTGTTCTATTCTTTGACTGGATAGCTATATCTCCTCACATTTACGTTAAAAGTGCATGCAGATGGGTCACGTGATCAATTTTCAACGTGGTTTCCCGCTCTTTTTCTCACGTTCGTAATAGGCGTATAGCCACGTAGCGAAAGCTACGAGAAGTACAGAAAACTGTCTAGGATTGCATTGCCTGCCTCAAGACATTTGGTATGTTGCTCAGTTGGATGGTAGAAGGCTCGAGAAAGCTTTCTATGACGAGTGTTGGTTTTTTGTCTGTTGCGTTTTGTACTCTGCCATTTGATCACTGCTTCCATCGCACCTTTGCTTTGGTTTCCTTTGCCTAATTGAATTGAATTTCCACGCAACAAGTAAATTCGGATTTTGCACGAGAGCCATCCGTGTGCGCCTTTAAGGCTTCTGAGGAGTTGGACAGATACAGGAAGCGTCTCGAAAGTGAGGGGTTACCAGTAGAGTGGAGGACCAGGCCCCTCCCAGCGCCCCAGCGCCCCTGCATCCTCCCTTCGTTGTGCAGCGTTTATTGCAAACTGTCGAAATAGGGGCTTCACTGAAAGGCCTCAGGTACATTTGTTTATGTTATTTACCTGGAACCGAGCAAGAAGTTTTTGGAATCCTGAACTTCAAAATGGTAATAGATTTTTGCTAATGTTGAATCTTTGACAAATATAACTACTTAAAAGTAGCAGCTTCAACCCCTTAAATTTTGCAAGATACGAGCCTTTATTTTCCTACCATTAATGCAGTTCAAGAGAACATAAAAAGGTACGGTTGAATTGAATGTATGGAGGCGAATACACCCAATGGAGAAATTTGATGAAACTCTGTAAATTGCCTGAAGCTGAAGGTATGAGTCTATTTTTTAAAGACTCGAAAATATGTCAAAATAATCTGGATGTGTTTCAAGATTTATGTTACCCATTTTACACCTACACAAATGTCATTGCTTAGTCCATCAATCGAACAGAACTCAAAGGATATTCATTCATACTTCAATCATAGCAGGAATTCTAATACTGGGCTAATACTACAGTGACGATCGACTTCTGCCGAAAGGAAATTACAGCGTTCTTGTCATCATTGTGAAATATTATGTCTTACAGATTCATCTGATGTAGTCTAGCAAAATTNTTCAAGATTTATGTTACCCATTTTACACCTACACAAATGTCATTGCTTAGTCCATCAATCGAACAGAACTCAAAGGATATTCATTCATACTTCAATCATAGCAGGAATTCTAATACTGGGCTAATACTACAGTGACGATCGACTTCTGCCGAAAGGAAATTACAGCGTTCTTGTCATCATTGTGAAATATTATGTCTTACAGATTCATCTGATGTAGTCTAGCAAAATTAATGAATGAAGATATCCAGTAAAGAAGCTGATCTGCTGGACTTTGCTCAAGTGTCTCCGATGCACCTAAAACCCTAAAACCTAAAAACCTAAACAAATTACCTCTGCGAAGGAGGGAGAAAGGAGAAATCGAACCTCGGTGAAGGAGGGATGAAGAAAAGAAAAGCGGGAGAGACTTATATTATTGCCCGCCTCGTGAATAATTAATGACATAGTCTGAGTTCTTGGAAACTCTTGTCATCTCTTTGTTTATAGCAAAGTGCTCGACTGCCATATTGGTCAAAATGGGTGGGTAGAATTCTGCCCACATCAGTAGGCTTGAATACCGTGACCTCGTTTCCAGCTGGCAATAATGAAAAGTCTGGCCCGCTTATCCCCTCCCTTATTCGCAGCAGTCATTAATTGTTTAAGTTTCTTAGGCATTTGGGTTTTAGGTACACCTTGGACAAGTCCACTGATCTGCTGGTTTTACTTTCAGTGGAATGAGTTTTGGAGCCAGGTTTCAGTTTTGCTGGCGCCCGCTGTCAGTTTTTTGGAATGCTTTTTAGCTTGTCTGGATTAGTTGTTTGAAAGTTTTGTCCCAAGTGCCTACATATATTCGTAAGCTTTGACACTGATCATTGGCACTGATCAACTGCTTTAAATCGTGAGTGAGGTCGCCCTTGGTGCCTTGTGTTAATTGTCTAGAAATGTGATTACACGTTTCCTAAGGTGCTAAATTCAGAAAGCTCTGCCTAAGCTTGCGGTAGTTTGGGGCGTTCAGCGTTAATTCTGAATGATGACAATTATTCTCCAGTTCCGAATCTGATAATAATTTTGTTCTTCAAAATCAAACTGGATTTACGTGCCTGGTTTAATTTATCTGGTTTTGTTATTACACATACCGTAAAGTCCGAATTGCGCATTGATCCTCCTACGATGTTGGAGAGCTCGGCCGTTCCTTCTCTGAATAATCGCCCCTAAAGATCCACCTACGATTGTGATGTTCGCTCATGGGTGTTCGAAGTAAAGTCTGAATTCCGAATGAGAGGTCCAGGATTCATAGTTTATCAGCTATTGACAAGTTTACCAAGTGATTGAATATTTGTGCCCTGTTTCAGTTTGCTACCGGGTGTCCCAAAAAAGTACTCCCGTTTAGGAAATCACCAAAATTCCATTGTCAACCAATCATAACATTTTCTGTTCCATCTCTTTTGTCAATGATCCAAATATATTCAAATCTGATAAAATTACTGTTTTGATTACTTAAAGGGTATAAAATAACAGGTTGAAAAACCTTATTCTGAGCTATACTCTTTAAGCAACATCGTAAATCTTGCCTAAGAGCCATTATTTTGAGATTTTTCATTATCCTCAAGTCTCCAATGATCGTCTCCGTTTCTTTCTGATATTTATGACCAAACTAGAAGCTTAGTATACAAAAAAGAAATAATCTGGTAATCATCAGTGTTTTTTGCAGTATGCCTCAAGACCAGGTAGCCCTAAAAACTGCTAAATTTGCAAATTTTCAAACCAATCACAAGATCAGCTTTACCTGGGAAAGTAATTTGGTCTTTGATCTACTCGTCAAAAAAATTTAAAGATCGACCATATGCAGTCAAATTGTTGTGAATTTTCAAACAGAAGTATTTTTTTGGGACACGCGGTAGAAATACGATAATCTTCCCATATATTTTCAATTGTGTGAAGATCAAAAATGGGATAGTCTTCGAATGTTCCAAGTTTTTCTAGGGTGTCCCAATTGCATCCCATTTATACGGCTGCTATGGAGGAGCTGTGATTATATTTGTCTCATTTTTGATACTTGCATAGAAGAAGTTTCAACTTAAAGTTTAAGCCCTTGTTTGAGTACATTCGACAAGTAACTGCCACCTTATGGTAGAAGAAAGTCAAAATCACAGGTTTCTACAAAACCAGAAGATTCTTATTTCAGTGCGTGATCTTAAAGTCGGTATTTGATTATCAACAAGATTTAAAGGTAATATTATGTAAGCCAGTTGGTTACTGGCTTACATGAGATGTACATTCAAAGAAGCTAATGGAAGCAAACATTATAAATGGAAATAGACTTTGACAAGGAAATTACTTGATTGAAATACGAAATGGCTTCAAGCCCTTGTGTAGCACATTTCTATTTATAGGAACGCTAGATCTCTTTAATAACTTCTTATAACACTTTGAACATATTTTCAAATTTCTGACTTTGCAATTAATTTGATGAATTGAAAACGATGCTGGAAACTTTCAGTTACAGTAGTTCGTGGATTCTGGCATTGTTGGTGAAGAGAGGACCTGCTCGTTTTGGAGCAACCTCCTATACCGAATTTCTTGTCCTATATTAATTACTCAAATAAGGTCTCAAATTTTAAGTTGAAGCCTTTTCTAATCAAAATTATCAAAAACGAGACAACTGAGATCACAGCTCCTCCACAGCAGCCATGCAAACAGGGCACAGCCTAGTTCCCAGTTGTCAATGTTGCGTAGGAGCTAAACGCATGTCTTAGGTGAAGGAGCATTGACTAGCCTGGAGCCCAGTTCCCTTCATGAAAATGACGTCAGGGAGCCAGACTGAACAAGGAACACATTTTTTTGGACACACCTTGTAGACATGTGATTAAAGTTGCTGTAAATTCCCAATTCCGTAATGTTCTGCCTACGCTTGCGGCATGCCTCGGACATCCTAATTCATGAGAAAATCAAATATTCACTAATGACAAGTTTGAAAGCATTTTACAATTATATCTGAGTAATTATAACAGTGAATAAGTCTTGAATAAGCTACGTTTTAAATTGGCAAAATCGTATCTTCCGATCTTGGTGCCATGACAAGAAATAGCCATGAATCGTCTGTTATGTTATCATCCTACGTTTGGTTTTGATTACATATTAATTTATTGACAAAATGAAGCAGATTAATCAATAATTTATGTTGTGAAATTCAAGGTTTTTGTAATTTTATTACTCAAAGAAACAAACAGCAACATGTGGTTGTCGTCTCGCTATCAGGTAGAGGCTAGAAGCAATTTTTGTTCGTTGCAGTTAGTTATCCTGCTTGTAGACGCTTCTGAATTTTTACCGACTGGGTGTCTCAAAAAAGTATTTCCGTTTGCGTCGCTGCACAGTAGATCTAAAAACATAAGCTTTTGAGAAAAATAGCTTTAAATGTTCGTAAGCTAGAGGTTTCCACTTGAATTTTGATAAAAACCCCATGAAAATCGATCATCCACTCGCTAATTTATCATCACTTGCATTAAAAAGAAATTGAAAAGATGTTTGAGACACGGTAGATCGTAGATGAACTTCCCAAATCAAGGCAGGGCTAGTCTGCACTTTAGCGGACCAGCTTTCAATATCGGCATGTTATGTGTCAAGGGGTAAGGGTTGGGGTTAGGTTTTGGAAAAGGGGTTTTATAGCGTTAGTTAGAGTTTCAGTTAGGGTTAGTTAGGGTAAGTTAGGATTAGCTAGAGTTTAATTAGGGTATGGTAGGCTTTAGTTAGGGTTAGTAGGGCATTTGGTCAAATTCGTTCCTGAGAGATATGACATAAATCTGGTCTGCTAAGTGAGTCGTCCCCAAGGCAGATTGCTCACCCAGTCGTGGAACAGTGATGATTGCAGCTAGACTTATTACCTGGGTCCGTTGTTTTCCTGTGCTCCTTGATTTTAATGATATCGCTTCGGACGACAGAGACTCATAATTTACCTCTGAAAAACGTGGCGCTATTTAGGCCGTCCCCACAAAACCTGTGGCTGCTGGCACGATTATTAGCTGGTCTATTAGCTGGCACGATTCGACAAATTCCATTTTGATTCAATGAACTTTACGACACAACTTACATATACTACTTTTTCGTCATCAACTATGTGCCGAATGGGACTTTTACAGGCTCCAATGTTTTCCGTCCTGCTTTCCTTTCCCTTTTTGCCAGAAGAAATTGCCTCTACGGAGGATGTATTGCCTGCTAAGACTCACCAAACGGCCCTCTGTTTTATAATAGAACCATTTTAGAGTGTAGAAACTATTGAATGATAGGTTGTTAGCGTAGGCTGGCCTCCTACTCATTAGAAAAACAAGCTTGTACAACATATTCTTCAATACATCTCGCATTGAAGACATTTCAACTCATTATCAAACGTTAGAATTTTCCCATAATTCAAATGGTAGTTATCGGACATGTTAAGACATCCCATGTCATGCTCAGTTATCAAATGAGTTAATATTTATTATATTTAGTGGTCCTTCAAATAAGAATAGATGTAAGCCGATGGGAGATGTTTGAATAAGCAAGGCAGGTCCCATTGTTTAGTTATAAATAGTCTTAAGTGTATCAAATGATTTTGATTTGCCCATACAAAGTTAGTTTTAGATACATACAGCTTGACTTCGCCGATGTTTTAAGGACCTAACTGTAAACAAACAAAACGCAAGGAAATAGTCTGAGAGATCTCTCTCCGAGGAAACTTCCTAAATTTAATTATTAGCATTTTCATGTTCCCTCATCCCATTCTACTTTAAGTATCGTCTAGACGCAAAGAACTTGTGCTTATAAAAAGTTAGTTTTAGTTACGTACAGTTTATCTTTGCGGATGTTTTAAACACATAACTGTAAACAAATAAATTGCAAGGAATAATCTACCTCCGAGGAAACTTCCTAGCTGTCATGATTAGCATTTTCACGCTCCCACCCTCCATGTGAGGTATTTTCTAAGAACATACAGAACTTCGTGTGCCCGTACGAACTTAGTTTTAGTTACCTATCGCTTGACATCACCGATGTTTTAGTAAACAAATAAACAAATGAATACATTGCAAGAGAATACCAAATTGTATTGATCGTGAAAGGGGGAGGTGTATTAAAATTGTGTAATGTTTAGGGGGTTTTAGGGAGGTTTGGGTAGCTGTGAAGGGCTATGAAGAAGGATCGAAGCACCTCAAAATTTAACACAGAAGGAGGGAGCAATAATAGAATGCTAGGGGAGTCTGGGAGCTCATCAGATCCTGTCAGAAGAAATGTCTATAAGATATGCAGCAGCGAAAGTGGTTTTCATAGAACATTCAGGCGCTTAAAAATTTAACACAGATCTAAAAAAAGTGTGGGAAGGGGGCAAAAACAAAATGGCAAGAGGCAGTAAGCACGAATGCTGCAAGACCAAAATTCTGAGATATCTACCTCCGAGGAAACATCCTAGATATATTGATCATGAATAGGGGGGAAGGGCGCATATTGATAGAAATTGGACGGTGGATAGGGAATTTCCACAGAATGAAAACAGCAGTCAACGAGGGTTAGGGAGCTTGATAGTTTACTTGAGCAGTAAGGACAGTTTTAGCAACAGAAGGCTAAAGAGGCAGTAATCACGAAAAATGTAAAAACCAGGGTACTGCAACATCTACCTGCGAGGAACCTTCCTAGATGTAATGATTAGCATTTGGATGCTCCCACCCTCTACATGCGGTATCTTCTAGGACACATAGAACTTCGTGTGTGGCTACTTAATATTCAGAGGACCTGACAATAGGCTCCAGTCTTCTTTTAGTCTCATTAGGAGGCCGATCTTATCTCAGCTTAGCGAGTGAAATAGTATCGAAAACTTACATTTGAAGTTAGTGTATATCATGTCACTATACTGAATGGTTGTGTATTTCTACAGAGTTTTAAAGTATACTAGTATCCAGGATTGATACAGTTGCTAACAGAGCTGAGAAGCAAACAGTTAGACTTCTTGATTGCTGAAGACTGCAAATATATCTCTGATATTTTCTCAATCAACAAAAATGAATCTCCAAACGTCTTTTTCAGTGCATCTGAGAGCCTGTTCTCTGAAAAGAATCCTGGCTGCGGTGACATCACAATATCGAAGGAATTGGAGCAGAAGTTGGCAAAATCAACTGGAGAATAACGATCGTAAGTTTAACAATATTTTCACGAGTTTTACAATGTTCGTTCTTATCTCCCTCAACGGTTAGAATTTTAGTGTACCAGAGATTAAATTTCAGATAAGATTCATTGCTTCAGATTTCATTTCTTGTGGCAATTCCAAAGTGATGTCGTTAGTTCAAACAATTTTAGAATTTGAGAATTTTCATCAATCTTGATTTTCTCTAAAATTTACCTTAAAAATAAAACAGATTTCCTGCAGGTTAACAGCTCTGTCGAATATAATTACTTTAACCGTGTAATATTTTGATTTTCTCTTTTTTGTTTATTTTGTTATTTTTTACACTAATATGTCCGTCAGCAAATTGAAATGTACAATACAACAGTTACTTGCAATCATGAAATCTTAACAATAATAATATACAACCGCATAGAACCTAAGTCCTTGCTGTTCTTCCAGGGAGTTGTGTTTGAGAGTCTAGCTTTTAGATTCGTTTTAAGTTGTTATTTGAAACGATGCAGTGATGGTAGCTCACGAACTTTAGTAGGTGTATCATTCAAAATCTTGAAAGCTGGTTGATGAAAGCATTTTTGCAAATTCTGCCTTATATCTAGCGATCTGGAGATCTTTACTGTGCTTAATGCAATCTGATCAGTCATCTTATATCAGTGCGTTTCTCTTCTCATCTCGTCAAAATTGTCTTGTTTCTTCAAAATGTTGCTACTCGTGGCAATACCACAATAAGCTTCAATTTCTTTTTAGTTGCTGAATGAGCAAAATGTTTTGTCTGGTAGCAAATGACTTTTTTGTGAGAAAATTTCAGTTATTATTTATAACTTAGCATTACTGCACAACTTAGCTTTTTCACGACTAACAGTCGTCTCACTCGTGATTTCATAATCTTTAAAGCTCTTTTTTACAAGCCTAAACCTCTGCTGTTTACAACGATTCGTGAACCGCCGTTACAATCTTAAATTGGTAAATCCGTACTTTACAAATCTTAAATCACCTTCCTCCCACTATGAATGTACGCCAATACTACATAAAGACGCTTCGCAGCTCACAGTATCAGAGCTTGGAAACAGCCTTTAAAACTTTGCACTGATATCGCATTGTGACCCATGCACAAAGTGTCCTTCTTAGCACTTATCTTCTTTAAAGAAGCTGAACTGACGTAAATGTTGGGCTCTTATCTATTTCGACAATACAGGGATTTACGTCTTCGAAACAGTGTAGCGTTCTATTTGTTATTCTTTCCTTCAACCACTACGCAATTTGAACTTTCTAAATGAGTTAGTTAGCTGGGCAACTTCTCCGTCCTCTGCCGTTCCAGTTGCCATTCTTTAGATTATTCTGATGCCATTGTGTTAAATGTGTAGTTGATTGGAATCAAACTACTGCTACCAGGGCTGTAGGAAGCATCTTAAACTTGGAGGAGGGCACGACACTTCAAGGGCACTTTTTCATTAAGCTAGAGGGGCATTTCCTCAAACAAAAAGGGCAATTTCTCGTTTATTGGGGAAATTGGGGGGCACGTGCCCCCAGTGCCCCCCGGTTCCTATGTATCTGACTGCTACGTTTAAGAACTTTGGAGGTGTGATTTTGAACAGCTATTTTCCGAAAAAGTACAACAGTCGCGTAAAACTGGAACAAAATACTAAAAGTCTCAAGGCCTCAAGATGTTAAAATTAAAAACCTAAAATTTATTTGGTTTTAAGGCAGCAATAACTTTCTACGTTGACTTCAGTTGAAATTTTTGATCCTTTTCCGTTTCTTCTCGGCGAGGAAGTTGAATTTGTTCCACAATTTCGAGTGAAATTTTGGAACATCAAAACAGCAAAACTTTGAAACATCCTAAGTTACAAACGTCTTCGTCGAAGGCTAGTTAGTCTCTCTAATTATTCCTTCAGTCACGAGTTCAAAGCAGTCTTTCTTGACCGACGGGGCAACCGTAGTTAAAGAATTAAAAATGACTGAGAATATACATTTTGAAGTATTGTAACTCCACAAGAATTTTCTTCTAGGAACCACCCTTGGAGAAATTTTATTTCTCGATTTCTTGCAACAACCACCGCCTAAACAAATCATGCCTGACTTCCTTCAAGTATCGTACATTTTAAAATTCCTCAAAATCCATCTTTTCTCTAAAATGTGCATTTCTTGAAACAAACAAACTTGAAATTTCGTCAGTGAGCCATGCTCCCAATATTTTCGATAGATTTATCAGGGAGTGGCTCAAAAGTTAGGAGAGTTAGTAATGTTCCTGATTATTTGCCAGAAACCTCACCTGGGTGGCAATCAAAAAATCTGATAGCAAATGACCTTCAGATAACGGAATTGACTCACCTGTCGTTCTGTTTTCCCAATATTATCTTCAAAATACTATTAGAAAAATCTAGAATTCTCCAGCGAAGCATTCCTTTCTATCTTGTGCTTCCTTCCTTGGGAATCCTCCAGACTACGATGAAACGATGAAACTCCTACGCGACTCTAGTTTCCTTGTTCGTCAATGTACTCACGTAATTTAGCCATTGATGTCTTAAACTAGGTTTCCTCAAATAAAACAGTTATCTGGTTACGACTAGATAGCGCGATTTTCACATCCTGAGGTTTTTCTTCCGTTGTATAAATCAAAGATATATATATGCAACTGAAAAGCCTTGATGAACTAAGCTGACGTACTTTAGCTATTTGTGTCTTAAACATGGTTTCCTTTTTATGGTTAGTTGAAACAGTTTGTGATTAGCTGAAGCGATGGTGACATCATCATATGCTTTCTTCCGGAGAAGTGATTTCAAATTTTATGTCAAGCTGAAACGCCTACATGCCCTACTGACGCATTCTAGCTGTTAGTGTTTTAAACTTCGTTTCTTTCTTGTATCGCGATTTTATCTGGTTGTAATAAGAGATGGTGACTTTTACATCCTGGGGTGCTTTCTTTTTGGGCCGTTACTTGTAAATCAAGGATCTATAAAGCTGAAGAACCTGAATGAGATATAATGACAGCCTTTAGCTAATTTTGTCTTAATATTATTTTTGTGTCGTGATTTGATATTGTTATTTGGTCGTAAATTGGATATGGGGAAGTTTACATGCCAAGGTGTGCTTCTAGGGTTGTTACTTGTATAAGTCAACTATTTATGGCTGAAACTATTTTCAGGAATGTTGAAGCGCGAGCGAAGCGAGCGCTTTTACTAGTTTGGTATAAAGGGAAGGACTAGAATGAGGGCTAGAATATGATCAGTTATTGAATTTGTTTAGGTTGGCCGGGTAGCACTAGTTTTAAATGTGTTAGTTAGTTTATCGAAATCTTGAGCAATATGTATGCTTGAATGAGTGCTCCAAAGGGTTTTGCTTCTGTGTACACATACAACGATTGGCCTGAAATTTGTTGTATATCTGTATCTGCGTCCGAACTGTCGAAATGTACAGCAATGAATCTTGTACCGACTGAAGAAAGCTTTAAGGCAAAATTGCAGGCCTGATTGATAACTTATGGTAATTAGTGCAAATTCATGATTGCACAGTTTCGCAAACGCCGAAACATTATTTGGGAGACGCCGTATTTATTTAATCTTTTTGTCATAAGCTTCTCTGGCTTCTATATGAAATCTTCTTCAGTAAAGGCTAGTTCCCACTTTATATTTCATATTTCATATTTCATTCTGTTAAGGAGGGTTGCCCTTCAGCAGAAGCTGTTTTTCAAGGGGCCCTCCGATAAAAACTTAATTACAATATACAATTATAAATAATCACTTATTAGAATATAAAAACCATAATGTTAAAACCTATTTACAATAATTCTACATTATTAACAATGTAAAGAGAAAAATCAACCCTTAATAGATTTTTTAAAACTATTTAGGGAGGATGCCATCTTAGACTCAGCTGGAAGGCTATTCCATAGTTTTGCTCCCCGGAAGGAAAAGCATTTTTGCCCATTTGCTGATTGAACTTCGTGATGAACTATCGTCGCTTTCCTCCCCGCCAATATTTCAAATACGATGAAAGTTCATCTTGCATTGGGAACGACCTTTGACTGTAAAGCCTGAGTCACACTGGTCGTAAAAATCGGGTCGTTTCCAGTGCAAGATGAAGTTTAATAGCATTTCAAAAGTTGGCGACGAGGAAAGCGATGATCGTTCATCGCACAGTGAGAAATAGCCTCTACTGGGTTCAAAATAAACCCAGTAGCGTCTGCAAGCAATTTTGCGTACAGCAAGATGGTCACGATATGAATATATTTAGTCAGGAAAGTTCAAACCAAAAGATTACACTCATTATCAGCTTCTCCACAAAATATTTCTATCTGAACGAAATACCCATGATATTAATTGAATCAAAATATAAACGTTTAACCTTAAAGGCTCTTGTTCAACCAGCAACCTTTGCGAGTAGATTTCTATTGAGGCAGCCATTTTCGTAGACCACAAAAATGCTAGTTTTCATAAAACAGAGCACGCAAAGGACCATGGTTGGATAAGAGCCTTTAAATATTTGGGGATGATTTTTATTGGGTTCTGGATTATATAAAAATGTGCGCGTGTCGTATGGTTCACTTTGCATATGTTAAAGGTTTCATGACTTATAACAGGAAATTAAGGATAATATGAGACCCTCTTTAGTCAAATCGTTTAAAACTTCAGCATATTTTATGCTAAATGACCTGTAGTCAAGAGCACAGAAGCCTGGTCACATATTAGGCTCCTTATTAATGTCTTGCATGTCGATTTCGGCAACATTGCTTCAGCAATCTAGATACTCTCCCCTCCATTTCATGCATGACAAGATGCCAAGTGTATGTGAGCCACCTTAGCGCTGATCCATGAATTTGATTTCTTTATTTTTAGTGAGCTACCTTAAGCGCTGATCCATCTTAAAGAACGCCAATCAACCAGCATCCTTTGCGCGCTTCGCTTGTTGCCTTTCGACTGCGGCGGCCATTTTAATATGACAACATTCTCTGCAAAGCGTGACCGCAAAGGATGCTGGTTGACCGGCGTTCTTTAAGTGTAACTGCAGACAACCTTCTTCGAAAATGAATAATAAATTGAAAATTTCTTTATACCTTTGGCATACAGCAATAGTTTGCAAACACAATTTCTTTTCCAGTGACACTCTGTCGAAAACCTCTACCGCGTGCCCCAAAAAAGTACTTCCGTTTAAAAACTCACCAAAACNCATGTCGATTTCAGCAACATTGCTTCAGCAATCTAGATACTCTCCCCTCCATTTCATGCATGACAGGATGCCAAGTGTATGTGAGCCACCTTAGCGCTGATCCATGAATTTGATTTGTTTATTTGTAGTGAGCCACCTTAAGCGCTGATCCATCTTAAGTGTAACTGCAGACAACCTTCTTCAAAAATGAATAATAAATTGAACATTTCTTTATACCTTTGGCATACAGCAATAGTTTGCAAACACAATTTCTTTTCCAGTGACACTTTGTCGAAAACCTCTACCGCGTGTCCCAAAAAAGTACTTCCGTTTGAAAACTCACCAAACCTCGATTATCAAACCTATTATAACGTTTTCTGTTTGATCTCTTTTTTCAGTGAGCTAAATATATTTAAAGATGATAAAATGCTTGTTTTCAGTACTTAAAGGGTATCAAATGGCAGGCTAAAAAACCTTATTCTGAGCTATATACTCTTTAAGCAACATCAAAAGCTTGCCTGAAGAGCCATTACTTTGAGATTTTTAATCACTTCAAGTCTACAATGATAGTTTGCGTTCTTTCCTAACATTTATGACCAAACTAGGAGCTTAATACACAGAAAGAAATTTATCTTGTAATCATCGATACTTTCTGCAGTATGCTTCAAAACCAGGCAACGATAAAAAGCGATAAAAAGCACTAAATTTGCTAATTTAGAACCAATCACAAAATCAGCTATATCTTAGAAAATAATTTGGTTTTGATCTAGTTGGCGAAACAAGAAATTTAAAAATCGGCCACATAATCGATTTTTGGTGACTTTTCAAACAGGAGTACTTTTTGGGACACCCGGTATGTTGGAAATGTGGAAATGCGGCAAATCTGCAGCTTTTCTGGTTCACGATTTAGCAATTTGATAACGTCACAACTGGGAAACTGTCTGAAACACAGAAGACGCTGTACTTCTGAAAATAATGAAGATATCAAAGATTGCTAATGAGCATTTATAGCAGAGTACCTGAAGCTCATTTTAAGCCATCAAATCAAACGAAAGATGCATTAACCAGCCTTGCAATTTTTTTAAAGACTTGATTCCTATGCCCCAAAGTTAAGGCTACTCCTTCTTAAATTGATGGAATTTGATTTTTTGGCAAGCGTGATAATTTTGGTACATGTTTGATTTGTCCGGTATACCGTTTTCTGATCGATTTTATAGAGTGCCGATGCATTTTCTACCTAGCTGCACAAGTGTACTGGCTAGCTATCACTCTCTCGTATCTTTAAAAGATCTGTAACCTTGGAACTCGCCCACCAACATAGCTAAAGATCTGACTTAATTATAAAGCAAAGATAAACCCTACTGTACTGATATAACTTTTAGGATCCAGTTCCTAGCTTTTGGGCCAGACGCCGCATCTTTGGTACAATGAAACTAATAAAATACTCTTGAAAATGCGCCATCTCATCGCTGCATTTCATTAAAATCTAAGTCGCAAATCACATTTTGTCAGATTAACATCTTATTGAGTACATTTAACAAAACTACGATTCTTACGGCCTATATTTGAGAAAAAGCTTTGGAGCTGATATTTCGTTAGTACAAAGTGTACATAATATCAAAGACTGAAGCGACTTTTTTTTATTGCTAGAAATTTAATATCGCACATGCAAAAGTACGCCGTTTGTAAAATGTAGTAAGTCCAAATACATAAGTAGCTGCATAACTCACAAGGAATCAGCTTGAACATAACAAAGGACATACGGGTGTCTCAAATTGATGTATCAACGTTTGCCAAAATTTACAATCATGAATTATTCACCGATTTGAATGACGTACTGATAGTTTGAAGCAGAAAGCCTAACTTAGATGTAGAAGTTTATTTCACCAAAATCAGTCATATCATTCTAGAGTTACAGGTTATTTTACTTGAGATTTATGTTTGAACATAGTACTTGAAAGAGATCTAAAAATTTCGATGACATTTTCCCTAAGTTTCAGCTTCAAAAATTGAAAGGAAGCTTGGTCATCCTCCAAGACGCAAACCTAATGACAAATATATGCCTCTTACATTTTGAAAGCAAATATTAAAAATCTGTCAATTTCTTGCTTGTGCCGCATCTGCAAACCATTTATAGCACAGGTGGGCTATATAAAATAACAACAGGAAATCTAATGATATTTCAGTTATTCTTTTAGCATTACTGTTATATTTCAATTATTCTTTTGGCATTACTGTTACTTTTAGTATTACTGTTACTGTTACTGTTAGTATTACTGTTATTAAATTGTTGTTTGTAAATAGTTTAGATAGTTGGTTTTAATTAGCTTTTAATTTAGCTATCATGTAGTATTTACCAACTTAAAAGAAAGTGAATAAAAAAAAACATGCATATTGGTTGCTCAAGTTCCTAAAAAGACAATTGATACAATTTTCATCTTATTAAAGCTGCGAACGGAACGAAATTTGATCGTAATTGTCAAGACTTTTCAAAAATAGCTTCGAAGTAAAATTGTACAAAACTCTAGAGCGATATCACCGATTTTAGTGAAAGAAATTTCTGTATCTAAGTCAGCCTTTTTCCTTCAAAATAGTGGGTGTCANGTTATTTTTAGTAATACTGTAACAGTTACTTTTAGTATTACTATTATTAAATTGCTGTTTGGAAATAGTTTAGATAGTTGGTTTTAATTAGCTTTTAATTTAGCTATCATGTAGTATTTACCAACTTAAAAGAAAGTGAATAAAAAAAACATGCATATAGGTTGCTCAAGTTCCTAAAAAGACAATTGATACAATTTTCATCTTATTAAAGCTGCGAACGGAACGAAATTTGATCGTAATTGTCAAGACTTTTCAAAAATAGCTTCGAAGTAAAATTGACAAAACTCTAGAGCGATATCACCGATTTTAGTGAAAGAAATTTCTGTATCTAAGTCAGCCTTTTTCCTTCAAAATAGTGGGTGTCAAATCAGTGGATAATTCATGATTTCACGGTTCAGCAAGCGCCAATACGTCATTTTGGGGCACCTCCTACAATACATTCGACAAAGAAACTTACGCTTTGTGTCCATTAAAAGTTTGCTAGCTCGCTAGACAACCTGCATTTTTAGAGCGACCATACGCGAGCACAAAGGAGAAATTAAGTTTTCTCTCAAAATTTCTTTTAGAGGTTTACCAGAATTTTGTATGTTTCTGTCATAAAATAGCTTTATTTTTGTGGATTCTGAAGACGTAAGAAAACATACCATTTCCAAAGAAAGATTTATCGACGGCCGTGCTATTTCTTACTAATTATTAAAATAATCTGAAGCTTTGATGAATCGATTAATATGCGACAGACTAAATCAGGATCTGTCTAATCTGTAGCCAAATTGTGGATTTCCGAAAATTTAGTGAGTTGGTCAAACGAATATATTTGCATGGATTAAGGGATTCCAAAATTGGTTCTTATTTTGTTAAAATTAGGTACTTCCAGTGGGAATGTTTGTCTTCTCAATAAGGACTTTGAAGGTTTCTTGAAACCACACACTATCGTTCAAATAGATCTTGACTTGCTTCTTAAATTTAGTATCATTTGAGCGGAATAGGGACGAAAACAATTCATAGAAACAAGCGAGTGTCTGGCTCTGTTTCCCCAACGAGGATCAAGGGATTCCAAAATCGCTAATTCTAATGGGAATGTTTGCTTAAACAATAAAGAACTTGGGAACTTCTTGAAACTGAACCCTGTCCTTGAAATAGATGTTAACTTCGTGCATAAATTTAGAATCACAGCAGCTCACCTGGTACATGAATAAATTCTTCAACAATTCCTCCCCGACAAGGATTAAGGGATTCTAAAATTGTTAGTTAGAGTGGGAATATTTAACTCCTAATTTCTTGAACTGAGACCACAATCTTTCCTTGTAAATTAATTTTTGCCTGGTTCAGGAGTCGTTGAGATAACGTGCTGCACATATTTTTGTTTTATAAGAAACTACAATTTGATCATGTGCTACAAGTTTCCTAAAATTTCTAATATTTGAGTACAAAAGTTTCTTTAGAGTTTCTTAGGAGTTGCCTCAAGCTCTCATTGTTCGCACTGGTGGGGGTGGGGGAAAACATTTGCCGTCGTGAAAGTTTCACAGTGACTTTTTAAAACCATGCCTACTCTCAAGTAATATACACTACAAGAAACAAGCGAAAATATGCTTTAGTTTTCCTAGTCTAAATAGAAAAAGTTTGTTAAAAATTTTTTCTAGTACTTAAGATTCTTAACTTTTGTTGATCCGAATGTTTGGTTCCTGTAGAGAGTCTCGTATAAAGATGATATGTGTAGGCCATTGCCTTGGCCAGATTTGCTAAAAATCTGCCTGAGGTTTCTTTCGAAAGGGTTCCTGTTCCTGTTCATACAGACGCCATGTCATGTGACTATATCAATTCGCCCTGCAAAATCAGGGTTGGAGTAAATGAAGCCATTAAAAAATATATCGTCTCACTGGGATTTTGAGACTGTCTCATTTTTTATCGCAATAAATCAATTCTAAAAGCTTGGAAGCTGTTCAGATCATTCCAAAACTTTAGCGAATAAATAGGCGAACGTCGAAAAGGAAGGTTGACTTCAAAGAAGCGACGAGCAAGTTACAACTGATGAAGTTTGTGGCTCTGTTTACGAAAATATCGTGGCAAAGGCAAGTTTGTCATAGCTTTCTTGGATTAAAAATGTATGGTTTCCTTTCAAGAACAGCTTGTTCGTGCAATTATTTCATTTGTTTAGGTCTGACTGACAATTTATACCAATCCTTTCCCTACTCACTATCGCGAGGGAGAATATAAGACAATTTTATGCAACTTTTTGCAAATTTCTTATAGAAACCTATAGAAATTTCTTAAAGATTTACCCCCAGAAAAAAGAACGCTCTTGTGACGTCATGCCGTCTGGATGAATGTGGTTAATTTTTCCCCACGCTTCATGACGCAACGTAGTTTCATTTCGCTGTGAACCTGGGCCAGTAAAAGTTTATGGAGGATTAGAGCAATAGGCAACTTTAAGGTTAAACACTATTTATCGAAAACAAAAAGTAACTTATCGCTTTAAAATAATTTTGGTTTGTCTATTGTGAATTTTCATGGAACCGATCTCAGTGCGCGAAACCACCCTTGGCACATGCTCGCTTTCGAGTAGGGATGAATTTTCGCGGTCTTATTAAAGAAATTTTATACGTTTCTCTCGTCTGTAGCAACGTGAGACATTGTTTTACATTTTTTAGAACTTTGAAGAATTCTCAAGTTTGCACAGTGTTACGATTTACCAAGTCGATTGAACAGAATAGAAAACATTGAAGGCAGTAAAGATGAAAGAAAGAATTATTGAAGGAATGAACGAACGGATGTGTGTGTGTGTAAAAATCAAATGACATACTACTCAATGATATTNAATCTGTGAATGTCCAGAATATTGTGTTACCTTGTCTTGTCAGCTGACCACTCAATCGAAAGGCCTCGCTGTCAAAATCTTGTTTTAAGCTGGGCTCCTTTTAGTTGCAATCCTTCTTCCTGAAAATAACGAGAGAAAAAATAACAAAAATGGTAAACTGATCAAATATGAAAAGGCATCAGGCATAAAATCTGTGAATGTCCAGAATATTGTGTTACCTTGTCTTTTCAACTGACCACTCAATCGAAAGGCCTCGCTGTTAAAATCTTGTTTTAAGCTGGGCTCCTTTTAGTTGCAATCCTTCTCGCTGAAAATAACGAGAGAAAAAATAAAAAAAATGGTAAACTGATCAAATATGAAAAGGCATCATGCATAAAATCTGTGAATGTCCAGAATATTGTGTTACCTTGTCTTGTCAGCTGACCACTCAATCGAAAGGCCTCGCTGTTAAAATCTTTCTTCCTGCTGGTCTTTCTTGATCTATGCCTTTCTTAAACCAAGACTACTGATCGTCCTCAAGTTGGACTTTCATTAAGGTGGTTTTCCACTGACAAACGTCGCGCGAAAAATGTCCAGAAAAGTTTGTCGCGAGAAAATAGGATTGCTTCTAACTACACTTCGACAGAAAAGAGTTCGCTCAGTGAAAAAGTCATGTTTCCCCATTTTCGCGTCGCACTACATTTGTCGCCTTGTAGAGAACGGGTTTTAGATGCAAGCTGTCGAAATGTGAGTCCCTTAGTTGCAAAGCTGTCCAACTTAAACTGCCAAAATCTTCCCTAACCCTAGATTCTCCAAATAACTTATCGATAACCTGAAACCCAACATCCTCCTGGAAACCATGATGACCAGCTTTTGCAAAATACCTTAAAAGATCCACGGCCATCCACCTGGTTAACCAACTCTCTCTTGTCAAATCTCCTGCCAAACGACTTTCACCTACGTACTGTTTACCACAAAATTTACATCCTAACAAATAAACGACGTGTTTTTTGCAAGCTCCGATTTTATTCTACCGATTGGCGTAGCGCTCAAATCTTTCAAAGCTTTAAAAAGATGGGTGTAAAATTTTATTACATTTTTCATTGAATTGAATGGCTTGAAAGGAACTTAACGTATTTTGCTGTAAATCTGTCGTGAAAATTTGTTTGATATCTTGATTATTTTCAAAATGGCGGGGTTTTTATTTTTGTTGAAAGAATTCATGGAAAATTTTGAAAAAATTAAAATCATCATAAATCCTAAATAAAATGAGAAAAAATAATACAATCTTGAAGAAAACCATAGTTTATGAAAGTCTACAATATGGTGGCAAGCAGAAATCTGTTGTTCTTTTGGTTTGGATTTAAAGATTTGATGACATCGCAAAACCAAATATAATAAATGCTGCCATTTTGACAATAATCAAGATATCAAAAAATTTCCAAGACAGATTTACAGCAAAGTACCCTAAGTTCCTTTCAAGCCATTCAATTTAAAGAAAAATGTAATAGAATTTTACATCCACCTTTTTAAAGATTTGTGCCCTATGCTCCGATTGGTAAGTTTATAACTTTTTCTTTTCTTTTTATTTTAGTTCTATTGCAAATTATAAGATTTTATGCATATTTTCTCTATCGGGTGAGTCAGAAAAATGTATAGACGTTTGAAAGCCTGTAGCTCTCAAACCATTTATCAGATTACTATAAAATGATAATACCTGTGTAGACAATTTAGTTTGTCAGAATCGGTCTTTTCGTTCTGAAATTACAAGCGATTTTATTAAAATGCTTCATCTCAGAATGCTTCAAAGCAGGCCTAAAATTCTTTATCAAACTTGTTAGCAACCTAGTCCTGGCCATAAGTTAAAAGCCACCATTACTTTTATTTCCTTAACGCACTTACTGAATCAAAAAGTCAATGTAAAAGCCTTTGATGTCTGATGGTCGATCATTTGCAACGTAAATTTCGTTTCGTTCTTGAAAATTAATCAATAACTATTCGATTTGTTTCTTCAAACTGGTTGGTCTTCAAGTTATGGCCACAACTGTGGGTTGAAAGCCCTCCTCTAACTTATCCCGAAAGGCTTTTTCCCTCGGCTTTCAGATATCTCATAAATAAATCAGGGAAATGAATTCTGCATGGATTGATATAAATTCCAATTGGGTAACATTTTCTGGGTCATCCCTCTTGTCGGCAGAACCACTGTAATTTCCAAGAATTTCTATAATTTTTTTTCATTTAATCGGTTAAAATAAACAAACTCAGAAAGTACATCTACTGTGCCTATCATGGAGGGAATAGACACTAGGTCATCGGAGTTGCCACCTGAAGGGCACTTACAATTCAAAATAACACTATTCAAAAACTACAAAATTTATTGTAATGTCATAGAAAAATGGTACAGAATTTCAAAAAATAACATTGAAATTCAGAATCTGCAAGGAAAGTTGACCTGACAAAACTCCAATAAAATAAAATACACAGAGCAGTAGCATTGGATCTCGTTGCGCCAACAAATGCTACTGACTAAAAGGTGGTCTTAAACTTTTGGCTACTACACTATAATAGGGTGTGAATCATTCTTTANATTGTCCCTCGCATCCCTTCGCAGATTTATTTTCAACGGAACTGCGCATTTCATATCGCCCTTGAAGGGAATAGACACTAGGTCATCGGAGTTGCCACCTGAAAGGCACTTACAATTCAAAATAACACTATTCAAAAACTACAAAATTTATTGTAATGTCATAGAAAAATGGTACAGAATTTCAAAAAATAACATTGAAATTCAGAATCTGCAAGGAAAGTTGACCTGACAAAACTCCAATAAAATAAAATACACAGAGCAGTAGCATTGGATCTCAATGCGCCAACAAATGTTACCGACTAAAAGGTGGTCTTAAACTTTTGGCTACTACTGTAATAGGGTGTGAATCATTCTTTAATTATAAATCAACTCATAATTTCCTTTGGTTAGAATATAGACTTCATATTCTTGTCACTTCTAAGGGTGCTGATTTTTTGGTTCTTTGAGTAATTCCTTACACTGAGTACCAGACCCACCCTGAACAAGAGCCATATGAAGATAGAAATGTGTAGGCCTAAAGCCATACCTTCAGTCCTACCAACATACCAACATACCTTCAGAGCTTAGATCCTGAAGATTAGTTACGAAAATTTTAATTTTTGTGGTTCATGTCGCTACCACCCACACATTACGTTAGTCAGTGATTAGACAATTTCTACCCACCCTGTGATCAGCCTTAGCTAAGGCTAGGCTGCTGACCTTAAGCTGAGATCACAATTTCCTTTGGCTTTAATTTAGCCAATTAACCTGTTGCATGTCAGACTTTACTTTTCATAAGTCAAAGTTTTCAAGAGGGCTTGTCAAACCTAAGCGGTTTCCAAGTCAGCTAACGCTTACATAAGAAACTGTAGGCTAAATCTTTCAAAAATTAAGAAACTGAGCTACCTGGATTAGGAATGCTGCTAAGAAACATTTTCCGCATCAGACACTAAATACACTCGTACTTGAACCAAGGGGCTCAATGCTCCATGCTCTCTCGTGGAGCGCTTCTGAAACCCACTCTGAATATTACGAAAGTTTCATCATCATACCAGGGTGCATTACATCTTGCACTTAGGCCCGAAGATCTTCGTCGTGGAAAGACATTTTCTCGGCGTACTGGCGTGGGAATCGGTAAAAACAATCGAAATTAATGGAATGCACCCTGGTCATCGGAAACGTGCTTGAAGCTCATCTTTCTTTGCTCGTAACGCTAACAAGATAATTATGAACCACTTGATCTCTAATATGTCCGACGTCAACCGATATTAACTACACCCGTTACTGGAACGTCGGGTGCCTGGGTCCCTCACATCATGGCCCCTTCACATCCTGGCCTGGCCCCTTCACATCCTGGCCCCTCGATTCTCCTTTGACACCCACTCAGAATATTTCGAAACTTACATCACCAGAAACTTGCTTAAAGCTCGTCATTATTCTCTCGTAACACTAACAACATAATCCTGAATCACTTAAAATACAAAAGAACTAAACATAAATACTTTTGTTATCGATTCGTTGTTCTTTCGAAATATTTAATTGTAAAAGACGATTGGCCTCTGTGTTTGTGGCTACTTTATTCTTTGCTTAACCACACATGCTACTAAGAACGATTTCTCTCTATTGTTTAGTGTGGTTTTCTTACGAGGTTAATGACTCTTGACCTCATTTTCTACTATAAAGATTGCAACAGTGATATGTCGGTAGTAGTTACTTTGCGAAGACGTACGGAGGAAGAAGGCCTCGTGAACACAGATCGCAGACCAGTGCTAGTTTTAAGATAGTCGAATCTAACAATCAAAACAATCTCGCTAAACGTAAATTCATCATCGATAAAGAATTCTGCGTCAACATGCAGCCGTCGTGTTTAAGTTTACGAAAGTTATCGGCAATTTGCAGAACGCAAAGAAGATGCATCGCCGCTCTTTGCTACGCAAGTGCGACAGAAGAGAGGTTTACGCAGCAAGTTGCGGCTCTGATTGGCGTAGGGACCTCGCGTAAACGTATGTATATGATACTTTAAAATGCATTTCACGCAATTATACTTAAAGCAACCTCTCTTTGTTTTTATATCATAAACTGTTTATGTTACCCCTATCAGTTTATTTTGTAAATTTCAGAGCTACCCTTTGAAATTCAGTTCATGATCCCCAATTGCGTAGTAGTAACAACTGTAGCGAATCATTCTAAAAACCACGATGGTTAATCTTGCTGCTCGTCAAAATTTTAACTTCTCTTTACAGTCTACTTTGTTTTATCTTGTTTTTATTCAATTTTCAATGTTGCAAATTTGGCTCATGATCTTTAATTGCAAATGGAAAGCAACTGTAGCGAATCATTCTAAAAGACAGCAATATTTTGAGATAATTGATCTTGCTTCTCGCCATTATTTTAACTCCTCTTTACAGTCTACTTTGTTTTTATTGAATTTCCATTTGCGAATTTAGATAAGGCTACCAAGTCAGCTCATCATCCCCAATTGCGAATGGGAAGCAACTGTAGCGAATCATTAAAAAACAACGATATTTTGAGATAATTGATCTTGCTTCTCGCCATCATTTTAACTCCTCTTTACAGTCTATTTTGTTTTTATTGAATTTCCATTTGCGAAGTTAGATAAGGCTTCAAGCCATGAGTGAGCAATAAAGATTTTATCAACCCGAACCTCGTCCAGTCGTTTTTTGAGTTACGTAGTCTCCTAAAATGGAGATTGTTTATAGTTTTGTAAATAGTCTGTTATTTCAGGAATCTTTTTCATATTGGTATCTTTAAGAGGATTCGCAAAATTAATTAACTATGAGTTGTTCTAGACTTAAGACCTTAAGTTTTTAAAAGATCTATTAATTTCTGTGAAGTTTTAAAGGCTAAGCTATTCCCAGGTATTTACAATGGCCATGGCTACCAAAGTTATGTGAGATCCCGTAGGTCGAGTGTCTGAAGTCAAATATTGACGGAGATATGATGTAGCTTTAAAAAACTTCTGCAAATACTCGAAAACGTCCCATAACTACCTCTGGAACTCATGCCTGCTGTATACGCAGTTGATACGCAGAACCATCAGAACCCTTGGGACCATCTTTGTTGCAGCTCACCGCGTTTGTTACACCAAGCGTTTGTTACACCGAGCGTTTGACCAAGTAAAGCTCCAGTCTTATGAGAAAAGCAGGACAAATATGGAGAGCGTCGAGAAAACTCTTCTAGCGTGAATTCCGCTTTATGCCTCTCTCTTGGCTTCTAAAGGTGGTTTCCCACTGGGCAATTTTTTCGCGCGAAGCGACTTTTTCAAGTCTGAGAATGCGCAGTTAGAATGTGATTCATGAGCCGTTGATTCTCTGGCTCTTTGCTTCGATGAAAAAATAAGTTCGATCTGTTTAAATATTCTTGCTCGCGCTTGGTCGATTTTTTTCGCGTGAAAAAAATTCGCCTTGTGGAAAACCGGCTTCAGGAACGAATCCCCCCCCCCCCCCCACCCATTTAGCCTGAAAACCTTAAATAACATTCTTCATTTCTTATCTGGGTATTTGTTTCACTCTATTCCTTATAATTAATAATTCAAACTAATATGGCGCATACGTATCTTTGCCTATGCCCACTACTCCCCACAACATTTTCTATTTTTGGGAAAACTTATTGAAAACAGTAGATCACGCCTATTTGGAAAGGTCTTCTTCGATTAAGAGTGAAACAAACAGAGCTGTTGTATTTATTAAATAATTTTCCACCATTGATGAATTTATTGCATTGGATATCAAAGACCGCCCATAGTCCCAGTTATTTTTAAACGCTTTGTAAAACATTTAGGATTCGGCTACCTCAAGCCTCATGTTTTCCTGTAGACTTAAACTTTGTTGCTTAGCAAACTACAACACTGCAAAAACCATATAAGCACAAAGGCTAACCTCCACACGCGCAAATGCATAGCGTCATGAATTTTTCAACGCGTGGTTGATAAGCCTTAGTCTCTTCCAACATGACATTCATTACACGACAGTAACAGAGTCATTAATTAACTGTAAGTAGAACTTTAGCTATTGTTTGTCATGCTATAGAAAGAGGTTATGCCTTCCCAGCGAAGTACAACAGTGCATTTATATCAATCGTGCTAGAAATAGAATTTATTTCAAATTTGATCAACCACAGTACTTCTCAATTTAGCTGTTTCATGAAACTCTAACCGCTTATTGCAGCTGCAAAATTCCTGCATTTTGCAGAGCTCCTTGACAAGTCGCTGCGCAATTTAGGCCCTTAAAAACATCTTATTAAACTGCAATAACCTTATAAAGAGGGCACCTTTCTGGTGAGATAGCACAACACTTAGCTTCACACTATCTGCTTTAAATCCTTCGTACAGCCTCTAAATTCCGGATGATTTGTTCATAATTTTAACTAATAGTCTTGAAGTCGTATTTATGTCAGTTTCATCCTAGGAGTGTTCCGTGTCCCTTGACCTTCAGCTAGTCCGTTTTATTGACTATGGCTTAAAATGATGAAAACGCTTATGCTGCCCTGGGAATCAGCGTGTCGGGGGTATATTTTGTAAGCTAGCAACTTTGCTGTTGAATTGCGTATCGATAGAGGTGCACAACACATGCTATTTGTCCTAAAGCAATGTAATCGACAATTGCGCTAACGATGGCTTTAAGGAATTTTTTACCAAGATCATTTGTGTCACATGGTAGATCAACCAATCAGATCAATCAAGATCGACCAATCAAATCAATCGAGGTTCTTTGAGAAGCAAAAGATCATGGTAAGAAATTCCCGGAGGCCATCTTTAGCGCAATCGTCTATTATCCGGACCATTGAAATGATCCGGACACATTCAGGCTTGGCTAAATAGTCCAGTTGAATGAGAGACTGGGTAATGTAAGTAGGAATAAGTTTTATATATTGCTAGATTTAAAATTAGGACTAGAGCCAGAACTAACGATAATCGAGGTCGCACTATAGTTTCACGATATTTAGGCCGAAGATTCTGCAAATAAAGGAACGAAATCTGTTCTTCACACTTCATTTGTTCATATAAAATCATTCGAACTGAACTTACGCAATGTTTACAAATGACGCCCAAAGTTTACTCTCTACATCTAACGTTGTTTACACAGTTAAGAGTCAGAGTTTCCTCAGCATTCACTAAAATGGGCAGTGTGCTCCACTTTTCTTGCAAGCTTGAGTAAAAACCATCAATTTGTAGAACAAATATTATTTATTGAATTGTGCAATGCCTGCGAGGGACTCTAACTGTTTATATTTTTATCTAATGTATTTGCGTCTTCTTTGGTGAAAGGTTGGCTCCTCGAGTTTTTCTTTCCTAACGAGCCTCAAATTTATCTTGCAAATGGCGAACAGTAACTGCATCAACGATACCTCTATACCCCTCATTCAACTTGAATTTCTTGCTTAGCCTATGCGATATCACTTCAGGTTTTNTATTATTGTTCATGACAAAAACTCTCAGGCTACAAAAGCCTCCTGGTGGCGATTGTTTCTCAAAACAATAGACTAATCTCAAATCGAGCTTCCGGAGCGAAAAGCGTATCGGATTCAATCATTCACACGAGCACAAAAGTGATCCGATATGTTTTCATACCACCTTCAGAGCGGAGTGATTTCACTCCACAAAAACGATACGTAGCGTATCGGATTGGGTCGTCGCCGTGTGAACAGAACGCCTATCTGGTATGAAAAGTAATCCGCTACGAAATGAATCCGGTATCGTGTGAACAGGGCCTAAAATGGGCAGTGTGCTCCACTTTTCTTGCAAGCTTGAGTAAAAACCATCAATTTGTAGAACAAATATTATTTATTGAATTGTGCAATGCCTGCGAGGGACTCTAACTGTTTATATTTTTATCTAATGTATTTGCGTCTTCTTTGGTGAAAGGTTGGCTCCTCGAGTTTTTCTTTCCTAACGAGCCTCAAATTTATCTTGCAAATGGCGAACAGTAACTGCATCAACGATACCTCTATACCCCTCATTCAACTTGAATTTCTTGCTTAGCCTATGCGATATCACTTCAGGTTTTAAAAGCCCCAAATACCCATTGCCAACCATGATCCTTTGCTCGCTGAATGAAAACCAAAACAAATATGACATGAGCCAGAAATAACGTTGATATTATACGAAAGTCGACTTTGGGGCCGCAAAGAGTCATGGTTAGCCTTGGGTCTTTAATCGCCAATTACGAACATGGGTTGAGCTTCATATTAAAAAGTGCCACAGGCTTCTAGAAAGATAATTAAACAACTTTCTGGTTGATTTTGGAAAACCGTTTGGCTCGCACTTGGTTTTGACACCAAAGGATTAAGACATTTGCAAGATATGTATTGTCTACAAGATAAGAATGGTTCCAAATTCTCAAACAAATTTCCAACTAGATGTAATACTATTTTTAGTCCTTATTGAACAAGAGAAGGTCAATCTTGGCTTTAGAATACAGCTAAATCCCTCCAAAGCGGACTCGGGACCAACTGACTGTGTCCGTTTTAAGGAAGGTATCCGCC
Source organism: Aurelia aurita (assembly GCA_004194415.1). NCBI lineage: Eukaryota > Metazoa > Cnidaria > Scyphozoa > Semaeostomeae > Ulmaridae > Aurelia > Aurelia aurita. The sequence continues at coordinate 169,349 of REGM01000049.1, forward strand.
TTACAGGGAGAATTTCAATTGAAGTCTGTCGATCTAATGAAAATGTAGTGTCCGCCTTCACGAGGTGTCTGCTTTATTGGGGTGTCCACTTACAGAGAGTTGACTGTATGGAGAACAAGTTGCCTGAACAATGGCATTCGGAAAACCCACTACAATCGTAAAACAGACCTTTCAGCTGTTCTGAAAATGAGCCTGGATCGAGTGACATTTTTTGGCGAACTTGTCAAATCAAAATTTAGAAACATGTCGCTCGATCCAGACTATTTTGTAGAATAGCTAAAAGGCACCCTGGTACACATTGCACAAATCTGTCCAGAAAATGGACAGATTAGCAGCCATTATGGATTTGCAGTTGGCTAGGTAACGCTAATCATTCCGACCTCGATTCCAAACAATACAGTAACACTGTAATGATTGTTGCTTAGTGACTAAATCATATTGTTGTTATTCGAATAATTAGTAAGTTTTCGAGAAATAGTTTGAGTTATCTATTGTTTTCGAATAGCCAATCAAATTGCAGAAAGGCCACTTGTATCCCAGAGTAGAGGTAGAGCAACCTCACTCTGGGGACGAGATTGGCTAAAAGGTCTATTACTAGTTTTTCAGAATAAATTCTGTTCACTCTTATCTGACCAACTGTCAGAAAGCTTCTGTGAATCTAATTGGTTGATTCAGTGCCCTAATGGCCCTACTCCTCCCTAGCCCGCGCTAAATTTCACTGCCTGCAAATAGAGCTAACCCATGGCTGGAAAACAATGAAACTTCTGTGCTTTAGACGAATGACCTGGTCAATGAGTGAATTTCAAGGGACTTTACGGACCACCATTTGGGACAGATGTCAGATTGCAAATATCCGCCCCTTCTTTTAGAATTAATGACAAATCCTAAGTACATTTAGCTTTTGCCGCATCCCCCTCTTGTTGCAAAATTCAAGTACCATTGCTTGGCTCGACCTCAGGTAACCCTTCTGTAAACTTCCCTGCCCCACACATGTACCATCTCATTCCTATGGACGCGATGTCAAAGTTTATTTGAAGTTCACTTGGAAATTTAAATATCGGGTGGATCACTTTTTTAAATTTTTAAGTGCTGACGCAACCAGTACCCTGACATTCCAGCCTGGAATTCTTTTGGTCAAGTTAGCTCTATTTGTCTGTGTCCACTGTTCATGAGTGGGACTTAATGGACGTTTTATGAACAATGTTGAAGAATGAGAAACTTTTGGGACATAGTTTCTTTTATGCTGTCGTGCCCTCTCTCATTTCTCTTACTGGCAAGAGCTTCAATGTCAAGAGGTCTAACTTCCTGTGCAGAATTGCTTTTCTCAGCGGATCTGCTCTATGTGTGCTTTGCTACAGTAAGTCAGCGCAATTGCGTAAATGGAAAAGGATCCTAATGCATTTGTAAAGCGACGTTTCTGCAGAATCAAAGGATTTCTGCAGATTTCTCATAGATTTCTCTCAACTTTTGAAAGCATATTTGCCAACAGCATACGAGATTTCAGAGCAATGATACTTAGCCATAGTCGAAGCCAAGTGGAAAGCAATCGCTTGTAACGAGCGCGATTAAAAATGGACAACAAAACCGAGCTTAGGCCCCACGCAAGCCCTGACGCAACTAAACTTCTGTGATGAAAAGAATTTATTTTATTTGTAACAATTGAAATCCTATTAGTTGTTTCTGTGTAAATATCACTTCTAATCAGAAGCATTAGGCCATGATCAAAATTGTTACACAATCAAAAACAAAGTCTTGATCCGCATTGCAAATGAATACAACGGCATTATTTGACATTTATCAATTTGAGAAGATTTCGTAATAAATTTTCCGAAATTCCTAAGGGATTTTGTTGTTTAAAATCCATGTTTATCTTTGTGGATACTCTAATGCGCCTCGATTCGAAATAGGATGAAAATAATCAAAGAACACCCATATGGGCCTATGAAAACTTGTTGTATCTTCTCTTACCACATGCAAACCAATGTGTACACTTACAACAAGAGCCCTTTTTTGCTTCGCTATACAACTACAACAGCAGCTACCCACCACCGCTCAACAAGGACTTGCGTAGACTTATTACGTTGAGTCCTAGTAATCGCTACCACCCACCCACCCTACTCGCTCATACTAGTAAAAAATACATGTATTTCATTTTTTACATGTATTTTTACATGTATTTTTTACATGTATTTTTACTAGTATGAGCGAGTAGGGTGGGTGGGTGGTAGCGATTACTAGGACTCAACGTAATAAGTCCAGGACTTACGCACAAACCGTTCAAAAACTAGGGCAATGAGTTGTTTTGCCTTACGAAAGCTGACGTCTTCCAAACACCAGTCAAGGCACAAACAAAGATGTTCTGAAGTGAATGATCTAATACAAAAGATGAGATTTCATAGGTCTAATAAATAGCCTATTGTATTTGATAATCTCGGCGCGTGCATCAACAAATAAAGTCAAACAAACAATGGCGTGTGCGTGTGCAGGCTTTGTCTTTGTCCCATTTGTAGATCACGCCATTTTGCCCAGGTCATTCACTTTAAGACCTTAAGACCTTGAGCGATCCTTGATATATCCTTGATATATCCCTTTCCTTCATTTTGTTTGAACATCAAAGCAAAAATGAACGCGAATGCAAAATATTTTCCAGTTGCAGTAATTGTTATCTTCTACTAAATTGAAAAACTATTTTCAAGAGAATTGACTTTGTGCGAATGTTCACTCGCCTTAGGTCGCCCTAGGTCGCTCTAGTTTTATAGAATGAACGTGCAGTATTACAGATCACATCGTGACCTGGCGTGCTAATCTGTTGAGCCTTCATGCTGCAAAGTTCAGGTTGAAACGCTTTCTTGAACAATATCTACAAGTTTGAATGACTTTTACCAAAATCATGAATTAGGACTAATAATTATAATTTTGGCATAAATCCTTTAATACTTCAATTCACTGTTGCACAGTTTGCAGTAACTTATTCACAGTTAATGTCTAATTCTTTCATTGTCTTCAGGTAATTATTCTGCAAAACATTTGCCGCGAAAATTAGACCACCAACGGCAGAGTTTTATAAATTAGATTCTTTCGCGTTTTCTTCTGATTTCCGCTACTCCACTCGTTATATGGCCCGAGGAACAAAACTTGACAATTTCTGGTTTCGTTTAAGCAAAATAAACATTTTTGTATCGGCGTATGTAAACAAATTACTAAAGATAACATGTAAATATGCCTTGTTTTTTGCTTTCAATTCGTATTTCCTAGAGCCGCCCAAAGCGGCCATGCCGGTGGGCCATCCCTAGCTAAATGTTATAGCTGTCCATCATGAAGCCTTTAAAACTTGGTGTCTGCTAACCTACCATTCTTCAATCTTAAAGACCCATTGCTAACCATGATCCTTTGTGCGCCGGGTGAAAAGCAAGAAAAAGAGAATCTAGGCCAAAAACGACTTTCAGATAATACGAAAAACGGCTTTGGCGCCCCGAAGGATCATGGTTAGCAATGAGTCTTTAATGTCTATCAGTCCGCAATTCCGCTTTACTTTTCAAATCGTCATAGCGAGCTAATGTCGTAATTTGGAACCAAACAGACAACCCTGCGAATTTTCTCGAGAGTCACGAGGATTCCATATTTTGTAAAAAATTGATTAAGGAATCGACATTTTGTAACCAAGAACGATTTAGTTGCACTGGCACTCTTCTGCAAGACGTATATTTCTCACCATCCCCTGGCGAGTTTGTGTCGCAAATTAGAGGCATAATTCGATAATTTCTCTTGAGCAGGCCATGGGTTACCTTGAAAGTTTCTATTCTCTTAAAGAATTCCTTCTGGAAATTTTGTTGCAAGCTGCAGTTTTCCCGCCGTCATGGGAAGCTTGTGTCATAAATTGACCGAGATCAAGTTTTGACGCAAAACTATCAATTGCAAGATAGCAAAATATGGCAAAGAAACGTGGTCATATTTATTTCATGTTTCAAATAAATGCATGGATTTCCTTTAAAAAGAGACTCAGATTTTTGCAATGACTGCACTCTAACTTAAATTATTATGGCTGTATTAGTGCTAAGATGTCTTTCGCTGCAAAGCAAGGAGGTTGTGCGCTGAAAGCGATTCTAGAACTTTATACTAAGAGAGCTTGCTGGCTACCAAGTTTGTTCAACCCTGAAGCACGTAAGACCTAATAATTTCAAGCGAATAGCTGCATTTTTCTGCGTAACAACTGGTGTTCCCACGCTATAAGCCCTGGAGTAAACTGGTGTAAACTTGTCCTTTCTTTTATCTTATCTCCACCGTAACTTCTTAAATATTTCGCATCCTTCCACACCGTTGCGTAGGTGGTCTCCCCACCTTACTGTTGTACTTTTTGTATTTTCAAGTAGGCTACAATGCTCTTTAAGTAGGTTACCATTTTGGTTGCTATAGAAGGCTTCACAGCGTACTCTCTTACCTTGCCAGTTCGCTATAGCTAGAAATCTACAAAACACCCTAAATCTGTCAGTTAAAACTGTTACTATTATTGTAGGTTTTCTTTCTAAAACTGGTGGGAACTCATTTCTTAAATTTTGCAACATTTTTATGTTTACATAGCAAGCTTAGAAGTAGGCTTCTCCACAACCGTTTTGGCCACAAAAGCATTTCTAAATAGACTGTTTTATTTTGTTCCAAAAATGGCTGTGAAATGGATAAATATTTTCATTTGTGAGACAAACGATTTTTATTATGTTTCAAGTGTTGCTTTTATTTTCAAGCCGTGCATCACCGGTTAAGAAAGAGTGCTTTATCCTTCCTACTTTGTTTATATACAAATGCCGTAACACTATTTTCGTCGAATTTCAATGCCTTTACCAAGTTGGTATAAACTAAATTTGCTACTTTTGTTCATTCGTTTTTTCTTTGCTTTGCTATTTATAAATTTTGCCGTTGAAAGAAATTTCCTTTCTGAATTTCAATACATCTGCTGACAATTTATCAATTGACTTGTTGTTGTGGACTTTTTTATCTATTGGACCAATTGTTTATTGTCACTCCCTTGTACTTGCTCATTGTGAATTTGTCTCTATCATTTAATAATATAATTGTCCATGGTCCAACCCTAAACTTCAATAACTGCAGAGCCAACAAGTTGCTACTTTTGTTTTCCTATATCATACGTTTGCCAACGTTTCCAGCTACTGGTCTCTTGACAATTGCCTTGATTTCGGAGATGTGTTGTTTCATGAAAGTTTCTCTTAAATCGTAGAGCCTACAGCTGACAAGAGAATGGCATTGTATTTGCCGTGGAAGATACGCCAGCTTGATGACGAAGAGAGTATTGTCCAAGCGAAAGCATTGTTGTATCAAGTTTACATCAGAGAGATGGGATGGATGTTTGCGAAGCACAACCCAACAGGTAATTGATTTGACAGTTTTTGTTCTACCTGGTTAGCCAAAGGTAACTTCACTTCCTAAGCATAGGCAAAAATTTGAAATTAATCGTGTGAAATTTTATTGTCCAATTCTTTCAGCTGATTTGCCATAATTCTAGAGAGAGCATTTTTTATATCTTCATTATTTTTGGAATTACAGCGTCTTTCATATTTCTGCTAGTTTTGAAGTTGTGGCGTCATAAAATTGCTAAATTGTAAACCATAAAAGCTACAGACATTTGCTTGCTACCATCTTGTAGACCTTCCAACACTGAGCATTTCTTGTGTTGATCATATTGATTTTCCTCTATTAGTTTAGAGTTTATGGTTGCTTTAATGTTTGTCAAAGCTTTAGATGCAACCTCTGGTGCATCCTTTCATAAAACATAAACAAAGCTGTAATTCAAAAAATAATGATGGTATCAAAAATGCTCTCTCTAAAATTATGGCAAATTACCTAAGGTTCTCTTGGAGCAATTCATTTGAAATAATGAGGCAATAATATTTTATACGACTAATTTAAAAGTTTTGCAAAGATTCGATGCCTATTTCTGTTATATTTGGTTCACCAAAAACAGCTTCATTTCTTTGAAATCAACTGCAACGAGGCTGTTTGCATAAGAGCAAAATTTATTTTCGCAATCATTTCGATAATTTATAATTGCGATGAACAGCGCAAATATTTTGCTATTCAGCTAAGGGTTGTTTACACCCACCCGATTCAAGTCGTATGGCCATACTCTAAGGAAATTTTAGTATTACTCCAATTCTGCATTCATGGTGCAAGTTTTCATGGCAAGAAATATGTTAGCGCAATTCTTATATCAAGAGATTGATCACTTGACTTGAATTGGTTGTAAACAAACTTTAGCCAAATAAGTATAGTACTATAGCTAACAAGATCATTTGTAACGAAAGCTGTTTAATAAGCTTTCCGGAGCTAGGAATGTTGGAGTGCGAGCAAAGCGAGCGCTTTTACTTCCAAGTATTCATACTGGAGTAGCATGAGCTGTTACTGCGACTATGCAACTTGGGCTTAGAGGAGAATGAATGACCCAGTAAATCAATTTTCGTAAGGCACAAACGAATAAACGTTGATAAAAACCTCTTTGCAGCTGTANCTTGAATTGGTTGTAAACAAACTTTGCCAAATAGGTATATTACTAGCTAACAAGATCAGTTGTAACAAACGCTGGCTGGCTGTTTGATAAGCTTTCCGGAGCTAGGAATGTTGGGGTGCGAGCAAAGCGAGCGCTTTTACTTCCAAGTATTCATACCGGAGTAGCATGAGCTGTTACTGCGACTCTGAAACTTGGGCTTAGAGGAGAATGAATGACCCAGTAAATCAATGTTCGTAAGGCACAAACGAAGAAACGTTCATAAAACCTCTTTGCAGCTGTAGCGAGCAACAGTTAGAATGAAAACTCATATGGCAGAAGCACAAACTAGCAGATACGTGAATCAAAGCGAGGAAGGTTTTCCTTTTTCAGAAACCTTAACTGTACTTCAAGCCATAACTGCTTTCTAATCCGACATTAACACAAGTACAATCTTCAATCTATCTTGGCTATCGTTGTACAAAGACACAATTACGACTGTGTTTCCATTCATCTTTGAACAAAACGGAGTAGTTGGAATGCGGCCTAAGAAAATTTTGCCTCATTAGTTGATAGCGATCTACTTTGGCTGACGGAAAAGGATTTTTCTCTGGAAAATAAGTACCTTAGGTTTATTAGCCTCTAGTTTTTCTGTTCTATTGAGCTTTGTTCTACTGTGATGAGCTTGTGACTTGGCTATACCCTTATCAAGCAGTCTTTTTCGAGACGACCTGTAACTTCCTCTAGATTCTGCTGCGCTGTCAATAACGCCACATTGTTGTTTACACCCAAGTAACAAGATCACAAGCTTGTGTTTGGTTTAACTGCACAATTTTGCGCTCATTTGTAGATTAAAGACCCATTGCTAACCATCATCCTTTGCGCGCCGAACGACAAGCAAAAAAAACAGAACCTAGACCAGAAACGACTTTCATATCATAGGAAAGTCGACTTTGGCGCCACAAAGGATCATGGTTACTTATGAGTCTTTAAGTTACTTTTTAGGATCCCTGCGTTATTCCCTTCGTTTCCAAGTTTCTAATTGTTAAGATTTATTAGGCTTATTTTGGCAAATTTGTCACAATCATCTGCCTCAGTAAACACATCATAAGATTAGGCGCTTCCAAAAACCTAAATCTTCGTTAACTACATCCCAAGTTCTTCGTGGCCCATAAACCCCATGTTATATATGTTGAACAGATAGCCTGTGCTTCTGGAGTCTCTAATTAGAGTTTAGAATCTTCTTTATCTTGATAAATGTTATGGATATAGTGTGCTGATTCATCGTGGCCACTGATCGCCTCTCGTCGGCGTCCATAACATGAGCCAGTGAAGGGATGCTAAGCATCTGTTTAAGTGTTGAAAATTCTTACTAGCTATGCCTCTGTCTTTACCCCAGTGAATAAGAACACTCGAATCCCATTATCTAACAACGTTGATGTTTTGATTTCATGATTAAAACCTTTTAGTGGTACATTTCCTTAACTTAACAAACACCATATTTTAACTACATAATTTTCTGCTCTATCGAATTGACGTCAGTACTGTATCATCAACAATAACAATTTTGATACATGCATGCCCTCAAGATAGCAACAGGGTGGTAAAAAGCCAGAGGGCTACTAATTTAAAGGGGAAATTGCGAACGATGGATCATTGTCTTAATTTAAACGAAATTTACAGGAAATCACGTCCATGAATGACTTGAAAATCACATTATCTTGGTGACACAGTGTTCAGCTTTTGGTCACTTCCATGTCACTATAGGGTGCTAAGAGAAAAGAAACAGCGACAGTTAGAAGTAGGAAATTGTTATCTTCAGAACATAGCGAATTTTGAATGAGGACTCATTGTCCATACCTTGTTATTATAGGTAATACATTGGTCTATTTTCTAATAACGGGCCTCTTTATAACTGTCCACAATTTTTCAAGCTTATATCTTTAAAAGTAGAAGTAACGAACAAGTGCGCGCATCCTGTTTCTAAATTTAGTAGAGATTTGCTTCACGATGTGTGCCAGAAATCATGTTAAATTTCATGTAAAATCATGTAAAAATATCATGTAAAAAAGGAACATGGTTTGCAGTGGGTCTTTAAACCCACCAGCAATGACGCAATAAACAAACAACTAAAATCATGCGCGCACAATGTGATTTCTTTTCTTTTGTTAGATCATGCAAATTATTTATGCAAACCTTTTGACCAGTGGAAAATAACACTGAATAACAATAAAATATGCTCGCATCAGGAACGAAGCTTTGGCTGCTCTCTAATAGTAAGCACTCGCTTTGCTTGCGCGATATAGCGAATTTTGAATGGGGACCCATTGTCGATACCTTGTTATTATAGTTAATACATTAGCCTATTATCTAATGAGAGGTCTGATTATTCTCTCTTTATAACAGTCCACAATTTGTCAAGCTTGTTAGCTTGTTCCTTTCTATTAATAAAATGAAATCTAGAGGAATGGAGAAATAGAATCTACCGCAAAATGAGTTATGTTATAATAAAGCACTGATAACTGCTCATGCCTCGCCAGGGTGGTCTTCTTTGGCTTTCACTTGAATTTGAAAGGGAGCGGTCCTTCTAGAAGATTACCCGATCATGCGAACCTTAACAGTGTTGCAGTGTTTTATATACTTGCCCTAAGGATTCGAAATCTCTTCTTTGAATGAAGCACTAAGTCTTGAAGCATTTTCCCACTGGTTTGTGTGAATAATTGTTAAAAACTCAGTAACAATTGTTTCAATTGCATTAAATTCATTCAACTTTCATTCGATATCTTTCCTTTTTGATCTGATGGCGCCATCTTCAAAAATAGAATCTCGGTAGGACCGCAATGAGCTAAGGAAAAGATGCTAAAAATAGATTCAATTGCTCTCCCCGTGTGCTCTAACGTTGCTAGTGTTATCTTAAGCTTTGATCTAATACTCTTAAAGATGCAAGCCTCGATTAGGAACTCATTATGAATAGTCACACAAAGGCTGATCTATCATTCTTTATTAACCATGAACGTTAGGTATCCTCTTCAAGTAAAGTTAGCATATTTCAACAGACGTCAACGCTTTATCAAACTTTAAATAAAGGCTTAAGAACTGGGCACTATTTACAGCATGCTTAGCTGAGCTACACTAGGTACCCTCTTCAGGTAAAGTTAGCACATTTCAACAGACGTCAACGCTTTATCAAACTTTAAATAAAGGCTTAAGGACTGGGCACCATATACAGTATGCTTAGGTCACACTATAGGTATGTTCTTCCGTAAAGATAGCATATTTCAACAGACGTCAACGCTTTATCAAACTTTAAATAAAGGCTTAAGGACTGGGCACCATATACAGTATGCTTAGGTCACACTAGGTATGTTCTTCCGTAAAGATAGCATATTTCAACAGACGTCAACGCTTTATCAAACTTTAAATAAAGGCTTAAGAACTGGGCACTATTTACAGCATGCTTAGCTGAGCTACACTAGGTACCCTCTTCAAGTAAAGTTAGCACATTTCAACAGACGTCAACGCTTTATCAAACTTTAAATAAAGGCTTAAGAACTGGACACCATATACAGTATGCTTAGGTCACACTAGGTATGTTCTTCCGTAAAGATAGCACAAATTTCAACAGACGTCAACGCTTTACTATGTTTAAAGAGGAGCTTAAGGACTTGGCACCATTACAATATGCTTAGCTATCTCACATTAGATGTCAGGCGAAAATATCAGCGAACAAAACAATTAACAAGGTTTGCAAGAGTGATTTTTCGTTATCACAAATCTCACCTGACATCAAATGTTAAACAGACTTTGGGTATCCTCTCGAATAGAGATATAACATTCTAGCAGACGTCGCTCCTTTGATAAAGTTCAAATTGGTGTGATTGGGAACCATTTACGATATGTTTATCTGAAATATTGCCCTCTTTTCGGATATCTCACGCTTACGGGGAACTATGGTTACAATTTAACTTTTAAGAGGTCTGAGTTTGCTTAATGCAATTACGATTGCTTCTATGCACGCTTACGATTGCGTTTAACCGTGCGTACTGTTGAAGACAAGCGTATGGTTGCATCTGCCTACGTTGCGTTGCTGCACCTGCCGTTGCATCGAGGCAAACTTGCGGTGGAACGTCTTGGTTTACTACTCTTTCCGCAGAGCACTATTTACTGGCTGTGCTTACGTAATTATTTGACAGCCTGCAGGAAATTTGCTTGACCTATTTTCGAAACTTTTATGTTTTTGTTCTGCCACAAGACTGGCGTATGATACACCAGGTATTAATTCTTGCTAGGTTTAGAATTCTGCTATTTTAAGATTAACGACATTTAATCGTTGCTATGTTTCTCGCAGGTTTTGAAATCACAACTTCTCGATGTGGAAAGAAACTTCTAACAGACAAAATTGAATCGCATTCAACATGGTATGGCGTTACACATAGAGACCAAGTCGTCGCTGTAATGAGAAGAGTACATAGAGACAGCGAGGGACACCTTGATATGACACGGTACGACTCATGTAAGAAGCCATCTCTTCAAAAGCTATTGTGTCCTGTAACATACCCAAGAATGGTGGAGCTTCAGAGATGTGCAGTCCAGAAAAGATACCGAGGTACTAACGTCCTGCCTTGCTTATTTCATCACCTCTTTGTCCAGGCGTTGCAGACTGATTCTACCATAGTAGGCACTTCACCGGTCGGGAAAATGAAGATCTTCCTATCTGAAATCTTGAAACTGACCGCGATTGATCATGAGTTCTTGTATAGCGAAAATAAAGAAGGACCTTCCACGGTATTTCAAGTACCGACTGGAGATCTTTTGGGAGCCATTGAGATTCTCGAGAGGAGAATTAAGCAATCAAGAGGAATCCAGCCTCGATTGTAACTCATATGTCGCTAGATCGAGACAACACTGTGCACCATGCAGCATCATTTATGATGGTCTTTTGATTATATACCAACTCAGTATAACTGTTGATCAGTTATGGACTCACAAGAACGAAGTGCTCGTAGCTCGGTAGAAAAACGCAACAAAAGAACGCAATAGCGTAAGAACGTTTGGAACGTAACAGCGCAACAACGTAAGAACGCAAGGGCGTAACAGAGCATCAAAGGAAGAGAATCAGTCTACCATCATCATAAAAAGGTGATTGCTCCTCGTTGAGAAAATTTGATGATTCCATCACTTTGCAAAATAGACATAAGATCATGATGTAACATACGTTGTGAACCATGAACTTATTGCACGTAACAAACCTTCACTGTGAGCAGAGATTCTTCATCACTTTGATGTTCACAACAAACATTGATTGGAATAATGCAGCCACGTGGTGATCGCTTTTGGGATCATATCAGACATGGAATCACTCATTATGGTGATTATAGTCAAATCGTGAATCACCTATGAAACCTTGGTGACGAACATTAATCTCGGAAGGCCTAGCGCAAGACATTGTATTCTATGCCAATGAAGAGACAAAATATAGACACACTTGGTAATGTAAAATTACTTCTTCTGCGGTAAATGTGTTACGTTAGATCGTAAGTCTTAGAGCGTAACTCTTATCGTAAGATCGTAATTCTTTGATTGCTTGCCTATAGTAAAGCAACAAGGCCAAAACAGTGGCTAAAATGAAATGCGTGGTATGGAGTATTCGAAATTAAGCCTATTTTGACAAATGCATGAAAGTCTAGATGATCTCTGCCAGGAAGAGATAACAGTTAATCGCCATGGTTGAGCCCCAAGAGAAAATAATACCTGGTTAAGAAATCTGCTACAAAAATTGTCGACCAAACGTAATTTCTGATGCTTTGATTTCTTTAACATATTTTCACCATTAAAATTTGCCTTTTTTAGTGCAAAAAGTAGAATAATACTAAAACTTCCAAGAGGTTGGTCCCATGACTTGAGTTGGGTATAAGCAAACCTTGGACAAATAGGTCTACAGAGAATTGACTGTGCCTTATTTCGGAGCATGACTCCCACGGTGGAAAGTATGACAGACAGCTAATTACTCATTTCAACTAAATTCTGTATTATTTTGATTGGTCAAAATTTCACAGTATCACCCTGTACCGAACCCATCTTTAATTTATTTGTGTGACATCAACAAGGCAATGAGTCACTGGATTGTCTTTTAAAAACACTGACCTACTCTTGCCAATATCTTTGATTGGATGAAGACTGTTCTTTGGATTCCTCCTTTTCCTATTTTTCATCAGTTTATATGAATTCCACGATTCCTTTAAATCGCGTCAGAAAATAGGTCAAAAGTAATTTGTGCCAATTGCATTACGACTTTCTTGGCGATCAATTAAAACTCGTGAACAATAATAAAAACTATTTGCTGAAACAGACTTCCAACCGAAGCTATCAATTTCTCGAGTCATGGTCAAGAAGCTGATAACCATAATTCCCGCCTCCAGTTCTCAAACACGATTACTAAAAATATAGGAAATACTTTCGAGAGGAGAGGCAAAGATTTTAATGTCATCTTTGTCTGGAATGTTTCATCGAATTATAAGCTTGCTTTCCTAATTTTCCTGCTTCAAATGTGATGATGTTTGTCACTGAATCTCTTGCAAAAACAAGACCAGATAAGACCATTAATATGACTGCAATTTCATTCTGTTCGCTTAAAATACGATCTTTTAAAAATATTTTGCGCTTAACGATACACAAGCTTCAACAGTTAGCAAGTAAAGGTTTTTGTGGCTAATGATTGTGCTTTGGCATCTACTATTGGTTTAAAGACTCTTCTTAACAGTGATCCTTTGCGGCAGTTTAGCTCAATATTTGACATACAAAAGTTAGATTCTGGCTAGGGCCTCGTAGTATTTCGCTGGCATAAGCGCGCAAAGCATCAGTGGTAACCAAAAGTCTTTAAGCTATGAATGTTTGAGCTCCACAAGGCTGCAAAAGATAAAACGCTATATCCTTATCCTACTAATGAATAACATGATCCTACGTCCTTCTTGTTCCAATTTATAGCAAGACACAAAATGTGCTTGCAAGATAAATCATGCAGCTTTTGTGTCACAGCAAACATTTCTGGGAACCATTTCTTTCTAGTTTGTCCGGTTCTCTTATCAACAGCATGAATTTTTTTTTACTTCCATTCATTTACACTGGAAGAATTATCTTTCATTGAATCATGATTGAATGGAACTTCCTTCAAAACGCCTTTTAGGTGATCTGAAGGTTCGATTTCTTAACAGCCGAACAGTCATATCGAAAACAAAATCCCTATTTCTTTGACTATATTATCAAACAACCTCCGGACCAAAATGGCAAAAATGTCAATATAATTAAATCAAAAATGCTTGGACATGTTTTCTCACGATTCTTACTGTAGTATTCTACAAGCTAATCAAACTTTGGAGCCTCAGAATTCAAACTCCAAGCCCTGTTATGTTTACCGTGTCATTTATTGTTGCAAATACATTAAGAAATAGTTAATCTTTTTATCTCACGCTGTTAAGATTTTAGCCACTGTTATCAACAGCACAAAGATCCAATAAGTCATATATTTAAAGTAGTTAATGCTTATTTTAGTTTTAATATGCTCGTATTATATTTATGACGTACACACTCATGAGAGGTATGCGTTTGAAAGATTTGGAAAGTTTTGCTATGTAGCCTTGCGAGAGTTACCACCAAGTAGCTTACCAAAGCTGCAAGAACTGTAGTTTATATATCTTCTCAAAGCCTGAATTTTGGCTTGGTGCGAGTTAAAAAGAAAGGTTCAACATATGTTATTGTGTTCCCCTTTTGTAGAAAGAGATCTTTGCACTTTTGCTGCCCAACAAGCAGCAGAAAGTTTTGTCATAACATTTCCCTAAAATGAAGAAACTTCCGTAGGGTTTGCAATGTTTACTGTGCTCTTTCTTGAGAGCTTTTANCAATTAAAGCTAAATTCACATCGCTGGAGCCAACCAAATCCGTATACTTTTTTTTGGGACACCCGGTAGCCTTGCGAGAGTTACCACCAAGTAGCTTACCAAAGCTGCAAGAACTGTAGTACATATATCTTCTCAAAGCCTGAATTTTGGCTTGGTGCGAGTTAAAAAGAAAGGTTCAACATATGTTATTGTGTTCCCCTTTCGTAGAAAGAGATCTTCGCACTTTTGCTGCCCAACAAGCAGCAGAAAGTTTTGTCATAACATTTCCCTAAAATGAAGAAACTTCCGTAGGGTTTGCAATGTTTACTGTGCTCTTTCTTGGGAGCTTTTAAAGTGGCTTGATATTCAAGTAGTTCATGTTCAATACCAGGCTTTAACTTAGAATTTGATTCAATTCTTGCGAAAATCGACCAACTTTTTCCTGAGATAAGACCATTTAAAGTTAGAACGTTAGTTTCGCTAAAACTAATATTTTTCAATGAAAGCAATGGTTGCATTACGCATCGCGTTTTTTAGTCAGCAATTTACTGACTGCTTGATACATCAGGTTTAGAAAACCCTACTTTGTTGTTTAAAGAACGACAACCAACCAGCATCCTTTGCGCGCTTCACTTGTTGCCTTACGACTGCGGCGACCATTTTCATATGACAACATTCTCTGCAAAGCGCGACCGCAAAGGATGCTGGTTGACCCGAGCTCTTCAAGGTTCTTCAGTAAATTTTTAATAGGTGTCTTCTTTTTTTTACCCAAAGAGCAGGCTCTTGATTTTATAGTTTGTCTCAAATTAGATGCCAGGTGAAAATGCCCGCCAATAAATACAATTAAGGTGTTTCTTGGAGTAATTTTGGGTTGTCGCAAATCTCACCTAACATCTAATTTCAGATTGACTTTAGTTTATTGGACAGAATTAACTTCCGTAGACTATCTACTGATCCACTGCTTCTTATCTCGTCTTTTGACGTCCGTGTATTGTGTATATGTGATTGATTGTGTCTCAAAGCCCCTTTCTAAATCCTTAGCCGAACACAAGACATGGTTTGGCAAGCATTTGGGGATTGCTTTCAAGCAATATTTTTCCTTTTGGCCATACAGCAATGTGCAGTGTTTTGCTTGCAGAATTTGTTCTGCAATAGTGTCTTGACGTTAAGAACATTTTCTGCTCGTCGAAAGACATTTAGTCAAGGAGAATTTCACTGCATTTACCAAACGGAAAAAAACACTTTACTTTACCAGTAAATCACAAATAATTGCCAAACAATGCTTGATCGTTTGGCTATGGCTGTTCGGAAACATGGCATTTATTCACTAAGGCACAACTTTAGCGAACAGTAGTTTACCTTTATTTACATGAAGTAAAGTTTTACATTCATGTTTTACTAAAATCTCTCAGGGTCTTTCTTTTTCATGACAATGCCTTGGCAAAGGGTCGAAAGCTATAAACAGTCGGTCAGTCAATGAACGTATTTATGGATATTTTAACATCTTTACCTCGATATTAGCATGTAGTCGTACTAAATAAATCGGACGAAAGCCCTGAACTGTTGAGGGTGAAATAATTTATTAGAGGATAATGAATTGAAAAGTAAGCAACAAATATGTATAAAATATCTTCTTACATATACAGATGGTCAGTATATTTACCACATTGTATGTGGAATTTTGTATCATAAATTATGTAAATAAATTATGCCAAATCAATCTACATTCATAATGTATGGAAATTGTGTTTTCTTTGTCGATACTCTGTCAATTTTAGGATGCAGTTTTAACGAAGAAACTCATACCAGGTCTACCAGAAAGTTTTGGCAGCGATAAAAAGAAAACGATTCGACCAGTTTTCCAACATGTTTTTTCAACAATGCAACAGTACTTCATTTTATTCACGCTACAGAATTGGACTTGCCCAGGTTGTCTTGAAAGAAAAGAAAGGAGGACTTGTTCTGAACAGCTAACAGCCAGATAGCCGGATGATTTTCGGTCCGGCAGGCGGTTTTTATGATCTTGATTTTTTCCCAATATTAATGAAGATTTCGAATTGATTGCGGTTGGGTTCTATTACGAAAAGTCCGGTCAAGCGTACCCTGGGCATCAGGTCAAGCGAGGCCAAAAACTTCTCATGAATAATTAATGAGGAGCTGCACAGAACAAGCCTTTGTGCAAGTCCACTGGCAAACAGGCAATCGAATTTTATGTCATGTATTTCGAAGATAATGCCCGAAAGTCCAAAATTGTCCCGGACAGCTTAGAAAGAAGGTCNAAATTGTCCCGGCCCGCTTAGAAAGAAGGTCATTTCCTTGAAATCGTACGGGTAGAAAATTAGCTCCATATTCACCAAATGAAAGCATAAAATAGCGGAAAATTGAAATAGAGGCTGAGTTGAGAAAATCCTGCGTCATTGGAAACACACAAAAATTTGATTATGTTACCAATCTCTTAAGTTTCTTTTTCTGTATGTGTGTCAAGGACCAAGTAAATTCAATATGTGGTCATTATTCTGTTCTTTCGGGAGAGAGAAAATTAAAGGCTCTTGCGCAATCGATCGTTCGTTTTTCGCGTATTTCATGGATTTAATTATATTCAAGTTCACAGAAATATCTCATTTTGCTGCAATTTCATGTAATGAAATTTCGAGTCCTACACAACATGAAAGCTTTATCAAGAACATAAGAAACCAATTTAAATGGTAGTGCGGCATTACTATTCATTTTGAAAAATTAATTTGATCCTTGACACAAATGTACATCAAGAAATTTTCATGATCCGTAACAAAATCAAATTTTGATGATTTTTCAAAACATGCAAATTATTTTTACTCACGTGGTATTTCTGATCTTAGAAGCAATAATCTCGACAGAAAAATGATCAAAAACGAAATTTTTAAAACATGTTTTGGTTGATCTCCGATCATCACTAGTTGCAGGCTGATCTGAATTAGGGACTTTTCATTATTTACAGAGGGGCTGGTACCGAAGAGAAATGTTTTCTGTTCCCAAAAATCTTCTTACCCAACTCAAAAAGTGATGGAAAAAACATTTATCCAACATTTTAATTTCAGGAAATTTATTTTACCCTACCCATTTCTCTTCGGTACCAACCCCTCTATAAATAATGAGAGGTCCCTTACAAAAATATTTATACGATAGGTTCGAGCATTCAAGATGATAGAAACAAATACTTTCCTTAGAATTTTCGCAACTTTCAATTGAGAAAACGAAAGTAAAATCTTGTACCCACAAACAGAATAGCAATGGCAAATTGTGAAAGTATTACGTCAAATGCTTTGTGACGTTATTATTTTTCTATCTATGCTTGTTTAGGTCAGACGTCCTTAGGGATCGTCCTAAGGGTCACGGATTTTTGCCGAATTCTACCGAAAGTAAATTTTATCTGCAATTTAATTATTCGGATACTGCAGTTTTGGAAATCGGTTATTTGGCAAGCGAATTCGGCTTTTCAGCGAAAAACAGATCCGATTATCTTGGATATTAATCGAAACATTCGTCACTTCATTCTTTTGGCATAAAGTCAGCAAAGTTTTTGTAATCCAAGAACCGGTATTTAAGAGGTTTTGTCGGTTTTTTTTCAACAACTTGCTGCTATTTAAGCGATTTCACTGTGCCGAAAGTTAACCGATCAATTCAGACGATCCCTTAAAAAGTAGATTGTCAGTTGGAGATGATGTCAACATTCTTGCAGTTGAAGTTTGATCTTCATAAACAGCAAACTTCTGCTGGCCTTTCCTTGAGTTTTATCTTCGTGTTAAAAACAGACTATTGGTATTTGGCATCAAAATTGGCTATCTTGTTGTCGCAATTTCTTAATCAATATTTCATAGTGATTCTACCTCAAAGAAAATTGGCGGAGATATAAGGGAATTNTATTCGGATACTGCAGTTTTGGAAATCGGTTATTTAGCAAGCGAATTCGGCTTTTCAGCGAAAAACAGATCCGATTATCCTGGGTATTAATCGAAACATTCGTCACATCATTCTTTTGGCATAAAGTCAGCAAAGTTTTCGTAATCCAAGAACCGGTATTTAAGAGGTTTTGTCGCTTTTTTTCAACAACTTGCTGCTATTTAAAGCGATTTCACTGTGCCGAAAGTTAACCGATCAATTCAGACGATCCCTTAAAAAGTAGATTGTCAGTTGGAGATGATGTCAACATTCTTGCAGTTGAAGTTTGATCTTCATAAACAGCAAACTTCTGCTGGTCTTTCCTTGAGTTTTATCTTCGTGTTAAAAACAGACTATCGCTATTTGGCATCAAAATTGGCTATCTTGTTGTCGCAATTTCTTAATCAATATTTCATAGTGATTCTACCTAAAAAAAATTGATGGAGATATAAGGGAAAGAGATGTTTGCTCTATTTTTTAAACTAGACGCTATATATCCTTCAATTTTTCTTTAAGTACTGTGCCAATAGTATTTTTAAAATCAAGAATAGAGGGAGAGGAAGACTTCAATATCTCATATTTAATTTTCCCAATTTTAGCTTTCTACGTTATATCAATGTGCTCTGGTTTCCAGAGGAGCAGTGATTTCAAACGAATCGAAATCACAAATTTCAAACGAATCGCAGTAACATGATTTGCTGAATCGTACCATACACAAATGCTTTGTAAGCAACAAAATAAAGCAAAGCAAAACAATATCTCAAAACAAATATAATGTTGTAAATAGAATGTTGCAGCAAGCAGAGTTACAACAGTATATCTCCGGTGCATTGCACATTATAAAAAAGTTTCTTTGTTGCAATATCTCTGAGGGTGGTCATTTGAATTAACTTTCTAGAACTTTCAGTGGATGACCAGAGTTTAATTTGAAAGAGGGCTAAACCACATTGGTATAAATATTTACGTCAAGGATAGACAAAGATCAAATAGGGGCAAATCTATATATCACAGAAAGATTTCTATAAAAGAAAAAATCAGCTCAGTCATTTAAACAAATTAGGAAAACAGATTTGTGGCAGTTCTCAAGGGTGGTCATTTCACGAGACATTTTATTGTAAGTGTCTTAAAGGCTTTATCAGATGTTAATCCACTATTTTCTGATGACCAGTAAAAAGGTTTATGGGGAGATCAGCCCCCTTTGAACTAGACAATTGAATTCATATCAAGTTAGAAACAGTATTCCATGTAGATGAGCATAGGGCGGATAATCAGTAGAAAGCAATTGTTACAATATCCTGGAAAACACAAATTTCAAAATCTCGTTAGGAGACTAAAAATAAATTTAAATTGGATTTCTTCTTCATTGCATTAATAAGAAATGAAAGAAAAAGGATTATAGGTAGATCAGGAATGGCTTGGAATTTATCTTGTAGCCTTTATTAGTTGCAGAATAGAGAGCTGTGTGGGTAATTAAAGCTGTGAAATTTATTAAACTCTCACCAGACCCAACTGTTTGAAACAAACGTTTAAAATTGTAAAGATGTACCGCCCATTTTATAAAAATACCAAATCATAAGAATGCACAGTGTGGTGTGGGACAAATAGGCTACTGGTCGGCTTTCGTCTGCCGCCCGGTTTTCAGAAGCTACCCACTTCTAATTGCCAACATTTGCCTTCGTACCCATTTCTATGAGGAATTTTGACAGAAAACTTCCCATTTTGAGCATTTTTTTGCCGATTTCAGCCAAACCGACCCATGTTCAAGGAAAGTTTGCCGAAAAATGACCCTTGTTTAGAGAATTTTGGGCCAAAAACCCACCCATATGGGCGGCACATACCCGTAACATCAACATGTTATATAACCCCCGGGGGTCGTTAGGTGGTCGTCAGGATGCTTTTCACCAGCAAGCTTTGCACAGCCGCCATCTTCAGCGTTATTGTCCATTCCGCAATATGTCTGAAAATGATACCCATAATTCAGCAATTCTTAAAAAAACACCCTTAAAGATGGCACCTTCTCGTACCACCAACATACTAAGATACCCCGAGGTTAGACGTGACACAAAATGCCACATATAAAGGCGTTTGAGTCGGAAAGGGCATCGTGCTCCTCCGCATTTTCGAGAAAGCTCTTTTCAAGTTTAAAGATACCCTTTCAGTTGTAAACAGTGCCCTTCCAAGAGCTGTGCCATTTGCTCTCTATGTTTCTGCGTTAAGCAGCCTTTTTCTGTTCATTCTTTCCGCAAATATTTGAAAATTGAATCATTTAAGCAAAAAGGGTGTCTACATGCATGGAACATGAACCCTTTTCCTATTGGCTCATTCTAAAAAAAAATTGGTATGGATGTCGCATTGCATCTTTCGATCTGTATAAGACGTTTTACTTCTGTGATATTGTCTGGACACGAGGAATGGGACGCCCCTTATGCAAAAGAATAAAATAATATCTTACTTCTTAAGTCATATGCCTAAATCTTTCGATGTGTCATTGCCCCATATTATTGTGTTGTTTCGGCTGGGGCCTGTGGCTGAAAGAAAGAGCGCGAAAATGAGCAGAGGAACTGGAACGAGTCTTGTACAAAAATGTTGTCGTTGTTGTTGTTCATTGGTTTCGCGGGCTTTTGTCTGAGTGTTGCTGGAAGTGCTGTGGCAGGAGAAGGGCAAATACGTCCAAAAAGAAAGAATAACGAGGTAAGAAATGTTTATTTTAAATCTATATGCTTGACAGTATGTTATCTAAATATTCTAAACTGCATTCAATGCGCGGAAGGAATACCAAGCCAGTTTCATTCTCGTCGTGTCAAATCGCCTTTTTTAGGCCTAGAAAGAGTCTAACCTATCTACAGTATAGTATAGCCTCCCTAGCCTATGGCTATGCCTGCCAAAAGTCTTCAAACACCTTTGCTTGTTTTGCCCTGTTTTGCGAGTCCCTCCCTTAGAAAAATGTTGTTCTGTGACGATAAAAATGAGGATGACAGGATGATTCGCGACTCTCTGATGGAATACTGGTACACAATAACCTTGCAAATAAACATTGTGTTGTGATAGAATTTCGGAAAAGTGTGTCATTATCAAGAAATGGCAAAAATTTTCGTGGATGCAAACAAGCTCCCACACAGTGGTCAACAACAACTCATAAACAACCTTCTTCCTCAACGGTTGATTGTGTGGTGGAAAGAAAAGAGGGCCCTACAAATTTGTCTCTGACTTGAAGAAAACAACACAGAAAAGCAAACATCAGTGTGACAAATATCACATATTCAACATATTCATACCTCTTAAATCCCTTACAATTACCGTTGATAAACAAAGAAACCCTTTTACCTTCCAAATTGCTGTGGAGTGAACAAAGAAAAAGTCCTGATGCGATGGAAATTGCAGTTTAGGTAGGGTGGTCAGGCCTTACGAAACTTTCAATGACTGGGTGCCAGTTTTCTTGGACTCGCCCAAGTATTTATAGCTCAAATAAGGTCACAAGAATCACGTAGTTTACACAAAAACTGAAAATCTTTCTTGCAGTTTTCCTTTTCCTATAAAAACTTTAGACACCCAATACAAAAATCTGATTTTTTTTCATTTTAAAAGACGGTCGGTTGTACGACACTAACCAAACATTTTTGAGACAGTCGCCATATATATATGCAAATCCAAGGAGGCCTCTCAAGTACGATATGGTTTTGATCCAAGTATGGTATATTCTACAAGCCAATTTCCGCCTGTTAGTACTAAAAGTTTCTGAATTTCTTTCTTATTTTTGCGTGAATGAATTAATGTGTGATTTCTATCACTCTGCTACAAAAGTTTCTTGATGCACGAAAGAACATTTAACAGTTCTATATTGGGCTGAAAACATAAAGTTGCAGTTAATACTCCTCAAGAATAAGGTTTCAACGACATCTTTGTGATGATGTATCATTGAATTTAGCTGTTTAGAGTTTCTTAGTGATTCTCAAAAAATTACCAGAGTTTCTTGAATTTTCGGTCATGCTAGTACTAGTCCCTTATAAACTAGTTTCTCATGAAAATGTGTACCATTAAATACAATGGAAATATTGATAATTATAAGTGTATAGTAAACAAGCTAAGATTTATTTCATTACGTTTCAACATGTGCTGATTATCAAGTCAATATAAAATACAAAGTGTGTATACCCTGAAAATACATGTAAAAATACTTCAATGTTATCTCCCTACTGAAGGCTCTAAAAATAAAATTAAAATATCTACTGAAAAAATTAAACTGATACTATGCATGAAATTATATCTTTTGCCAGTTGAAGGTCTAAAACTGGTGTCATGTGTAAAATGCTAAATTCTGTGAGCCAGTCAGAAGTTCACATATATATTAGGAACCATGAAATTAAAGCTAAGCTGAATTGTCCAGCAGAAATTCTGGATGGATGACTGGTAAATACCACATGCATATTGGGCCCAGAGTTAGTTCAGGTGGATTTGTAGGTTTGTTAAAGAATCATAGAAGCTGAATAATTGTCTTGAACCTTTTGGATCAGCCTTAATCATTGCTCGAAGCTTGCGTCTAGTCAAATCTCAAATCAGCATCATCTGAATATGTTACTTTTTTCAATGAGTGACATGACACCCTGCATATCAGTGTTAAGTTCTCTTGGTGAGCCACCTTGACCCATGGTGTATAAGATATGCTACAATTCTGTGGAAGAGATGCTACTATTTTGTACCTATAAAGTCGTTAGATTACCAAATTCCAAGCTGATTTCGTTGTTTCATTATTCCTCTTGTTCTTTCTATGTTATAAAACTAGGAAAATTAATATTTAGACAGAATTTTTGAAAAGAATGGTGATCAATTTAAAATCCNTTGGATCAGCCTTAATCATTGCTCGAGGCTTGCGTCTAGTCAAATCTCAAATCAGCATCATCTGAATACGTTACTTTTTTCAATGAGTGACATGACACCCTGTATCTCTTGGTGAGCCACCTTGACCCATGGTGTATAAGATATGCTACAATTCTGTGGAAGAGATGCTACTATTTTGTACCTATAAAGTCGTTGGATTACCAAATTCCAAGCAAGGTTGCCTCATGTGCTCAGGAGTTTTATTTTTTGGTCCTTATCCAGTATGTGAACTTTTATCTATCTACTGCATGACCCATGACAAACTTTCCCCATTTGGCTGATTACAGAAAATAAACATTGCCAGATAACTTAAAAGAGATTGCATATTGAAACAAGTCATGAAGATGAAATTGGTTCTAGTAATTTTTCTACGAGATGATGAAGCAAGTTCAGTTCAACATGTATGAAAAACCATTTTGAAGTATCTTATTTATCTTAGACTGGCTTTATTGGAAAGTTGTTGCCTGGATTGGTCGATTGAAATATTGGGTTACTAGTTTGAATGTCAATAAAATGAAATGAAAAAAATACAAAATGATTTCGCCGTTTCATTCATCCTCTGGTTCTTTCTATGTTATAAAACTAGGAAAATTAATATTTAGACAGAATTTTTGAAAAGAATGTTGATCAATTTAAAATCCATGCAACAAGAAGAGCCACTTTTTGGACTAGCATGGGGAAAGCATTATGCTTTATTTGACCTTATTTGAGCTATAAATACCTGAGTGAGTCCAAGAAAACTCAAATTAGGCACAAATTCAAAATGTTCAATGGATACAGAAAAATATCTGCAGTATAGTTTTGTTCTTCTCTATCTGTAAGTTGGCAGAAAACCAGAACAGCAATAACTGACTGCTGCAAATTGTGAACATTGTCTCATGATAATAGGAAGATCGACAGCTGTTTCATTTTGTTAATGAATTTTGAAGGAATTTGTTGTCATCTCTTTCCCTTGATATGTGTTTCATGAAATTTAGGACGTTCAGAAAATCACAACAAATAGTGACCTTCTGATTAGCATTTTCCCCAAAGTATTGCATTCTAATCNATAGTTTTGTTCTTCTCTATCTGTAAGTTGGCAGAAAACCAGAACAGCAATAACTGACTGCTGCAAATTGTGAACATTGTCTCATGATAATAGGAAGATCGACAGCTGTTTCATTTTGTTAATGAATTTTGAAGGAATTTGTTGTCATCTCTTTCCCTTGATATGTGTTTCATGAAATTTAGGACGTTCAGAAAATCACAACAAATAGTGACCTTCTGATTAGCATTTTCCCCAAAGTATTGCATTCTAATCGCCTTTAGTTCAAGTTGTTGAATTTATGTAATCAGTCAAAAAAGGAAAAACCTTAATGGTCATCCACTATTCAAATTCACTATAAATATACCCCATAAAAGAATTTACCAGTTTTGCAAATATGATGTCATCAAACTTGTAATGACCAAGGAACAAATGATCCATCTTCAAATTCAGGCACCAATTTAGTGATTTCATCCTCACAAGCCATGCGTATCCGTTCTGCAGTGGCTGGAGCTTCAAGCTTGAAAATACCTTGATGACCAGCATCTTTTCGAGCATACGAGATTGCATCTTTGATTGCAAAGAATACTGATGCTGCTAAGAACAAGGGTGGTTCACCAACTGCTTTTGATGAATAAACTGCTCTGACATTTGATGAACCTAAAAATTTAATATATCGGGTAGGTCAGTAAAATCTTAAAACGTTTGAAATGAATGCCTGGAGCTTTGAAACTGCTATTTGAATGCCTATAAACTGATAGTATTGGTATAACTAACATATCAACTTAAATACTAAAATTGTTTTCATCAAATCAGTTGTATCGTTCTCAAGTTACATACGATTTTATAAAAGTACTTCATTTCAAAATCCTTGAAAGTAGGGCAAAATCCTTAGCATAGCCTCCAAATCTTGGGTATCTTTAAAAAACATTGCACGGATGGTTAATACATCTTCTGTTTGATTTAATGGCTTGAAAGGAACTTCAGGTACTTTGCTATAATCCTATATGTAGCATTTCTGATATCTTGATTATTTTCAGAATTACAGGGTCTTCTTTGCTTGGGCCAGTTTTGATAATGTGAAGTCATAAAATTGCTAATTCGTAAACTAGAAAAGCTACAGATTTCTGCTTACTGCCATATCATACCGTAGACCTTCATAAACTATGGTTTTCTTGAAGATTGTACTGTTTTTCATATTTTAATTTAGGATCTACGATTATTTTAATTTTTTTCAAAACTTTTCACGAGTTCTTTCAATAAAAAGAAAATAATTGTAATTCTGAAAATAATCAAGATATTAGAAATCCTACATATAGGATTACAGCAAAGTACCTGAAGTTCCTCTCGAGCCATACAATCAAGCAAAAGATGAATTAACCATCCATGCAATGTTTTTTAAAGATTTGGAGGCGATGCTAAAATCCTTGATTATACTTGTTAACAATTACCCCACAACTCTCATAATCAAACCTTATCGGTCTATCTTATTGCTCAAACAATTTACTGGGTAAATAAAGAGGCTGCTGCATACTTTTCATACACATGGGACTGTCATTTAGGCTCTTTCGTCTATTTTTTATAATCGAGAGCNAGAAAATAATTGTAATTCTGAAAATAATCAAGATATTAGAAATCCTACATATAGGATTACAGCAAAGTACCTGAAGTTCCTCTCGAGCCATACAATCAAGCAAAAGATGAATTAACCATCCATGCAATGTTTTTTAAAGATTTGGAGGCGATGCTAAAATCCTTGATTATACTTGTTAACAATTACCCCACAACTCTCATAATCAAACCTTATCGGTCTATCTTATTGCTCAAACAATTTACTGGGTAAATAAAGAGGCTGCTGCATACTTTTCATACACATGGGACTGTCATTTAGGCTCTTTCGTCTATTTTTTATAATCGAGAGCCTGGATTGCTAGCAAATTTTATCAAGGATTTTAGGCCGCTTTTGAAGGATTTTGAGATGAAGCATTTTTATAAACTGTTGACCAAAAGTGATGCGTAGTTTGGTTGTTTATTTGCATCTATGCTTGTAAACTCAATTATTATAATCAGATTTTGTATAATATAGCTCTGCTTTTCTTGGGTCGTGTACAATACAGCTTCATTATGCCATTTACTGTACCAGGTGGACCAAAATAAACTTCACATATTTGAACATTCGTTATGCGGAGAATACTTGAACTATTGTAATCAATCAAAGTTTGCTTGATACCTGAAAGGTTGAAGTATTTTTGTGATTTTTGTTCTCTTTTTCTGAGCATTGGAAATATAGGTAAAATTTAATTTACAAAAAATCCGTAACTTCGAAATGAGTGAAAAATGGGGCTGAAGCTGAAACCCTCAATCAAAATCCCCTCAAGAGTTAAGAAATCAAATCTTTACAATAACGTATATGTATGATCTGATACTTTTGTGAAAATCGCTTGTTAAGCCTTGAGTGAAATTAAATGTATTTTTATGTTGCTCTAAGCGAAGAGATTACTTATCCTTTTTTCGCGCATTTTGAAGTAAATGAATTTTCATAAATCGAATTTAACCTACATTTGCAATGCTGAAAAAATAGAAGAAACATCACAAAAAATACTTCAGCATTTCGGCTATCAACTAAACTTTGATTCATTCCAATGCCTCAAATACTCTCCGCATAACGGATTTTCAAACATGTGAAGTTCTGTTTGGTCTACTTGGTATTAAGATTTTGTGTGTTCTGCAAAGACAATTGAATTGAATTTGGCCAGCCCTTAGCTCACTGGAAGACAAAATAAAGATCTGTTTGCTACATACCACTAAGCAAAGAGACATTGAATTCTTCAGGGACTTCACCAAAACCAGGTATTTTATAGGTCCCAGGTCCACGTGACAACAATTCTCCATTTGGTCCATGCACCATTTGTTCCAATATAAACAACCCATATCCTTGCATGAAAGCTCCTTCTACTTGTCCAATATCAATTGCAGGGTTCAAAGACTCGCCAAGATCCATAACTATATCTGTTCGCAAGACTTTGTGATCTCCTTCAAAGAAATAACAACAACTTTTAAGAAACTAAGAAAGGGTTATCCCTTGGAGCAAAGCAACATTATTCTGGACGGTTTCCTCCTCCCAAAGGGATAATATGTGCTAAAGCACGTAAGAGCCATTGCAGTAAAGCAGAAATATGAGGGAAATTTGATCGTGATTTGATGCCGTTTTGAAGGTTTCTTGAAGTGGCTTTCTGAAGAAAATCCCTCGTAATTTCAGAACGGAGTGGCAGATTTCAGTCAGGTAAAAGTCAAAATTTATTTCAACATGTTCACTATTGAATGATATACTTGCCGGTATTATTGCCTTGATATCCAGGGAGCAGTGGCCTTTCAGACGGGGATTGTTTTTATGGACTCATGCGGTAGTAGAAAGATAAACTAAGATCTGAAAATTTGTTTCACCAAAATTGGTCGTACTGTTCTAGAGTTCTGAGCAATTGTTAGCAATTTTTAGAATTGCTTGGCAAAGAATAACGGACGGAGAAATAAGATTGAAATTACCTGTAAGGCAGTCAATCTCCACAACTGAACATCCAACTCCTAAAGTGTAATAATCAAACGCACGTCCGGAATTTGTCTTAATATCATAACCCACGTCCGGCGTCTTGTAGAAGCCTGTCGCTGAAAGACTAACTCTGTCGAAAAATCCTGCATCGACCCAGTCTTCCCAAGTTGTCCCTTCTTTCTTGTACGGTTCTAATCGCTTCAAAATCTTCTCGCATGCATCTATAACAGCCATTCCCAGTAGATCAGAAGCCAAACTACCTGAAGTTGCAATTGAATTGGGAACTTTGTCAGATGAGCAATCTGATGTGAAAATCTTCGTTTGTTGAATGCCAAGGACGGTGCTGGCCACTTGAATCATTTTTGTGTGCAGTCCTTGACCCATCTCCACACCCCCGTGATTTAAAAGGACACTGCCGTCACGGTATACATGGACAAGCGCGGCTGAAAAACAAAATATTTGCATATAAGAGCGCAGTTGAAACAGTTTGTGGGGTGAGTGGCCGAGCGGCTTATACAGTTTTCATCAGGTGACTGAAGTTAAGCTTGGTCGAGTGAGGTCAAACTCCGGATGGGTGACCTCGGTGGCCTGACCCGGGGACTGACCTCGCAACTCTCTTTGCCGTCCTTCGGAAGGGACGTTAAACTAGGGGTCCCATGCCTGGATGCGGCATGCATAGTGGGCCTAAATTAGCTTTAAGTAGCTAGAAAATCCTGACAGCCCACTTAAAACAAATAACTGACTGACTGACTGACAGTGTATATTTTGAGATGGACATCATAGGGTACATTTTTTTCAGCCTTTGAAACCTCAAAAGTATTCTAAAACGTCTTTTAAAATGACATGCTTCGCAAGGAAAAACATCTTTTACCAACAGAACGCACATTCTGAAGAAAAACGAATGGACAGATTTTGCAGGAAAACTTAAAAACGAACCTTTTCATAACGGTAGAGATCTGAGAAATTGAAGAGAAAATCTTAAAAGAACTTGAGCAATATCTCTCGCAAACCGACAAAAACGGAATGCAAACAAACGCAAATTGTTGAATGATCCGAAGTCTCAGATCTTTACTTTTTTAAGAGCGGCCGAGAAGACAAATTTCTGCCCTGCCAGCTCTCCAAAATGTTCGAGTTGGAAATTGTTCTTCAAATTTTCCAAGGGAAGGAACGCAAATGTGCTTTTACCCTCAAGCTTTCCCAGATGTCAAATTCCGAATAGTTGCCTATTCCAGCTCTATATAGAAATTTTGTAATTTTTTGCCGTGCTAAAGTATCTTTCAAGAGATTCAATTGGCAGAAAGATGTAATGGCCATTTAAACCAACTTTTTTAATATTTGAGACCTAACAAGACTAAACAAAATTCGATCTACATCCAGCTTTTATGAAGGAAATTTTCATGCAGCGATACGTTGGTTACAACAGAAGGCATGGTAAAGACACGCAGCTTCCAAAGGTACGAACCACGTCCTTTGGAAACGAGACTATAGCCTTCCTTGGAATACAATATAGCAGCTATTACTGCACGAGATAAAAGCCTGAAGCACACTTACAATTCTTAAAAAGCACATAAGATGCTAAAATGGTGATAAATGCAACTGTAGGCTCTGCAAAGTATATGTACCACAGGCGGGATTCCTAATAGGATAGAATTTTATGTTTTCATCCTGTAATTAGCGTTATTATTTATGTAGAAAAATTGTAAATATGTACAGTAGGCTTAAATTAGCTGTAATCTTAGCTACTTTCTTGTTTATGCCTACTGTAAATAAATCAATAGACGATGATGATGATGAAGACAGAATGTAGGCCATATACCTCCTTGATTCATAAATGCGAACTCAAACCCAATGCCATATGTAACTGGTATTATCGCAATGCCTCTTTTCTTCCATCTGCTGTTGCTGTTAAACACGATGACATTTTTCTTAGCTTCCTCGTAGTTGCTTTGTTTCAGACATTGCTCCCAGCATTTATGCAGTCCACTATTCTCCATTATCTGCTTGTATAGTGTCATTTCTCCAGGTTTGTACATATTCAATTTTCTGATTTCTGCAGGGTCCCTTTCCAGTACTGTAGCAATGTCGTGAATCCAAGTCTCTGCCATCATACTACCTGGTGTTAAGAAGCAGAGATAAAAAAGCAAAGGCCAGAGGTCGAAGGCTAAGGTCATATGTCAGAGAACCGAGGGTCATGTGTCAAAATAGAGGGTTATGTATCAAAGGACAAGATCACATGTCAAAGGCCAAGGTCATGTGTCAAAGGATAAGGTCATATGTCAAAGGATAAAGTCATGTGTGATTACTGATGAATCTCAAATTTTGGACTGCTTGCGCTGTTGAGGTAAGACGAATTTCAGTTTCTCAAAATTGAATTTATCAAAATAACTCGACTACGTATACTGGTGAGCCAAAAAAATTATCCACAGTTAGACAGTTAGAAGAATCAACCTTGAAAAGCCATGCCAGTCTTTAATACTGCAAATTTCACACCCATCATCTCACTGGGGCTTCAACTTTATTTGTGAGATTTCATTTTGGCTGTGATGATCCTCGCTGAATTCAGTATTCAGAATTCAGCGAGGATCACCACAACTAGCCGATACCTCATCGTGACCGATATCTTTACATTCATTCTATACTACACCCAAATCTAAATAATATGTACAAGGATATTTACGAGCATACGACTACTTAACTTAAAATACAGAGGCCTTGATTTACCGAAAAATTGCCACTATTAAATTTGAGCATAATTTTGACATGCAGCCTCCTTCTTGATCCGTAGAATCGATCAGAGGGCACAATGTTTAGTTTAGTTCAATTCAATTTAGTTTGGTATTTTTTATTTTATTTTATTTTATTTTATTTTATTTTATTTTATTTTATTTTATTTTATTTTATTTTATTTTATTTTATTTTATTTTATTTTATTTTATTTTTGTTTGTTTGTTTATTTTGTTTATTTTATTTTATTTTATTTTATTTTATTTTAGTTTATTTTAGTTTACTTCAGTTTATTTTATTTTTGTTTATTTTATTTTTGTTTATTTTAGTTTAGTTTATTTCAGTTTATTTTAGTTTACTTCAGTTTATTTTATTTTTGTTTATTTCAGTTTAGTTTATTTCAGTTTATTTTAGTTTACTTCAGTTTATTTTATTTTTGTTTATTTTAGTTTAGTTTATTTCAGTTTATTTTAGTTTATTTCAGTTTATTTTAGTTTATTTTAGTTTAGTTTATTTTATTTTTGCTTATTTTATTTGTGTTTATTTTATTTTTGTTTATTTTAGTTTAGTTTATTTCAATTTATTTTAGTTTACTTCAGTTTATTTTATTTTTGTTTACTTCAGTTTATTTTATTTTTGTTTATTTTAGTTTAGTTTATATTAGTTTATTTTAGTTTACTTCTGTTTATTTTATTTTTGTTTATTTTATTTTTGTTTATTTTTTTTAGTTTATTTTAGTTTACTTCAGTTTATTTTATTTTTGTTTATTTTATTTTTGTTTATTTTAGTTTAGTTTATTTTAGTTTATTTTAGTTTACTTCAGTTTATTCTATTTTTGTTTATTTTATTTTTGTTTATTTTATTTTAGTTTATTTTAGTTTACTTCAGTTTATTTTAGTTTAGTTTATTTTATTTTTGTTTATTTTATTTTTGTTTATTTCAGTTTAGTTTAGTTTAGTTTATTTTATTTTAGTTTAGTTTAGTTTATTTTATTTTTGTTTATTTTATTTTGTTTTAGTTTATTTCAGTTTAGTTTATTTTAGTTTATTTCAGTTTATTTTAGTTTATTTCAGTTTATTTTATTTTTGTTTATTTTGATTTAGTTTAGCACATATCAATCATCATCAATCAATCCTTTATTTACAGTAGGCTGAATAAATAGAAGCTGGATTAAAGCTAATTAAGGCCTATGTAGTTTCCTAAAGATTAGACCATTCGAAAGTACAAAATACAATTCACCGCACAAAGGCAAACGTATATATAATTATCACTTTTCCTGGACTGCTTAAAAATTTAATATGCACCCAAAATAAATTTCAAATTAAAATCAAATTACGAAGCATAATCAAATTATCTTAGATCTAAAAAACGAATAGGGGAAGAAAATGGATTTTTAGATTTTTTGCAAATGAAAGAATCAACACGTGTTCATATCTGTTCTAGGAGTGACCTCTCAGAAAAAAATGTGCAAGTATTAGGAGCATTCAATTTGTTTTAAGACACATGCTGATCATTAAATGCCACAACATGCTTTGACCTTGACTTCTTAAGTAATAACTTAATCCTTATTTTTTAAATTGTATTCATCTATTTATTTATTGATTTTTCTATTTAGTTAAAGGGGATCTGCAATGGCAAATAGGCTTGTCTATAAATAGAACAGAGAAAACACTCAGACACAGCATTGTTTCTTTGGTTATCCATTGTTCATGGCAGGTGTGCAAGTGTGCAACTTCGATTTGAATAGGATAACAGTTTTTTGCTCTTTGCAAATGCAAGCTTTTAGCCTTCCACAAAACCTTGGATTATATATTTAAGAATTGATTTATTATTTATTTGTAATAATGTTTATAATTTAGACATGACGAAATTGATATTTTACACGTCCTGCACAATTTAAGGCTCACTCGAAATGCTTAACGTCCCTGTGCTCCCCAAGAGCCTTTGCTGCATGTCTTACAGATAGCAATACGTGCTCCCCAAGAGCCTTTGCTGCATGTCTTACAGATAGCAATACTAGATAACAACACAATTAACCCTTGTACAAATATAGACAAATTTGAACACAATGCTATAACCCTTTCTTTCAAAATTTACCTGATTTCTATATTGCTGGAGAGAAAGCAAGTGCTGTTTTTAAAGCAACCACTTATTTTTCCTCTCCTGTGCCATAAATCAGCAACCACTTGTCAGACTGACCCAAACAAGATCTCTGAGTTGAAGCCTATCCTATGCAATTGTTAAAAAACGAAATGATTGAAGCTATAGCTCCTCCACAGCAGCCAGACAAACGGAGCACAACTGTTTTCTGTATGTTAGCAAGGAAACCAGTTTAGTGGAGACTATTTAGCGAGAGTTAATGATAGCGAGTATCAATAATACATCAGTAATGTATCAGTTAGTATTTGTGTGACTTTTCTAAAGGCGGCTCGCATATTAGGGCTTATATTCGAGTGTAAAGCTCTTATTCATACAGACGGCATGACGTCACAGCAGCGTTAAAAACACGACGCCATCTTGTTTTGGGGTAAATCTTCAGAAAATTTCAATAGGTTTCTATAGGAAATTTGCAAAAAGTTGCATAAAACAGCTCTTATATTTTCCCTTGCGATAGTGAATATGGAAAGGATATGTAGCAATCGTCAGTCAGACCCAAATCAATGAAATAATTGCACGAATAAGCTATTCTTCAAAGGAAACTATAAATTTAGTCCAAGAAAGCTGTGAGAAACTTGCCTTTGCGACGATAATATTGTAAACAGCGGCACAATCTCCCTCAGTTGTGAGTTGCTCGTCGCTTCTTTAAAGTCAACCTTCCTTTTCGACGTTCGCCTATCTCTCTACTAAAGTTTTTGAATAATTTGAGCAGCTTCCAAGCTTTTTGAATTTATTCATTGCGATAAATAAACGAGACACTCCCCGTTCGACGCTATACTTTGTAATGGCTTCATTAGAGTGTCTCGTTTATTTATCGCAATAAATAAATTCAAAAGACTCGGAAACTGTTCAAATCATTCAAAAACTTTAGCAGAGAGATAGGCGAACGTCGAAAAGGAAGGTTGACTTTAAAGAAGCGACGAGCAACTCACAACTGAGGGAGATTGTGCCGCTGTTTACAATATTATCGTCGCAAAGGCAAGTTTCTCACAGCTTTCTTGGACTAAATTTTTGTTTTGCTTTTAAAAACAGCATGTTCGTGTGCTTATTTCATAGGTTTAGGTCTAACTGACAATTGCTACCTATCCTTTTTCTACTCACTATCGTAAGGTAGAATAGAGGAGCAATTTTATGCAACTTTTTGCAAATTTCCTATAGATTCCTATAGAAATTTTCTGAAGATTTACCCCAAAACAAGATGGCGTCGTGTTTTCGAGCGCGAATTGATCAAGTCACGTGACATTTCGTCTGTATGAATATACTGCCGTGTGTCTCAAAATGATGTATCGGAGTTTGCCAAAATGTACTATCATGAATGAAACCTCAAAATGACTGATTTGAATGAAACACCAAATATTTTGTAGAAAAAAGCCTAACTTAGTTGTAGAAATTTTTTCACTAAAATCGGGCACACCATTTTAGAGTTACGGGTTATTGGCTTGGGAGTTATTTTTGAACATACTTAAAACAGATCTAAAAATTTCGAGAACTTTTTTCACGGGGTTCAGCTTCAAAATTGAAAGATTATTGATTATCCTTGATTATCCTCCAAGGAGCAAAACCTATTGACAATATAGACCATTTTTAGCTATTCTACAAGAGTCTGGGTCGAGCAATCTTTTTATACATTTTTATACGAAAGATTCGATTGAGTGGCGTTAAAGCTTCTATCACCGTTGGTATAAAAATATCGTTCGATTAAGACTGTATTTTAGAATAGCTAAAAGGCCTATCATGTGCCTCTTACGTGTAAATTTATTTGGGTTACCTATTTAAGTTCCTAAGAAGATAAATGATGCAGCTGCTATCTTATTAAAGGGGCTCCGTCGCCAAAGCGTAAACAAATCTGTAAACACCATTGTTTTAGGCACGTGTCGATCGTCTTCTGTAGTTTGTTTCTTGGCTTCACCCAAGCCACCAAAAAGTGACCGTTAAAAATCCACTTATATCTGAGCAATCGTAAAAGATATGAATGTTTGGTTTGTTCCTCTGTGAAGTACAAAGATTTATCTTCAAAATAACGCTTTCATTTTTGAGAAAAAGGTGAAGAGTTTGTGTGATATTGCCTATCAAAAAACTGCTAAATCGCCGAATCGATCGAAATTTGGAGACGGAGCCCCTTCAAAGCTGAATACGGGGCGAAATGTGATCGTAATTTTCAGCTTTTCTCAAGACTTTTAAAAATAGCCTCCGAGTAAAATTGTCCATAACTCTAGAACGATATGACCGATTTCAGTTCAATAAATTTCTACATCTAAGTCAGCCTTTTTGCTTCAAATGGTAGGTAGTTTATTCAAATCTTTGCATAATTCATCGTTTTAGGACACACGGTAGATGCCCTTATATCCGCCGCGTCTATGCGATATGGAGATGTACATCTCTCTGACGCAATAATAGTGTACTGATTGGCTACTTCCACGGGCTATATAATATGCCATGCAATAAATGTTTAAATTACCTTGTTTTCCACCAAAACCACGAAACGCTGTATTCGACGGTAAATTAGTTTTGCAATTCCTTCCTCTTACTTTGAAATTGGGGATACTGTAAGAATTGTCACATTTGAGTACTGCCTGTCTTGTAACATAAATCGACAGATCTAGACTCCAACCAGCATTTGCGAACAGGTCAATATCAACCGCTTGAACTCGTCCGTCTTTATTGAAACCAACTTTATATTTCGCAAGAAACGGATGTCGGTAACCGGTTAACATCATATCTTCATCCCGGTCTAGCATTAATCGAACCGGCTTTCCAACCTAAAATTGAAGAATATAATTGGATGAATTCAGGAGAGCCACAAGCCATAGGAAAATGGGGCGGTCATTTGGTAGAATAGATTCCCAAAATGAATATATACATAAACAGTAACGTAATTTTATCTTCAGAATAAATTTCGATCTTGGACAAAATGGTTCGGACACATCCTCACCAGGCCACAATGCTCCTGAATAAAACACAGTTTAACTATCCTAACATTGATCCAGGTAGAAGCTAGTGTTAGGGCCTGATTACATGGGAGTTTTCACCAAAGGGCTGGGATTTCAGCCCTCTTGCCCGAGGTGAAATTCTAGCTCCCCTTTCTGGTGAAAGGCTCGTAAATTGCTTTCGTCGATTACATGGGAAATTTTCAGCCCTGGGTTGAAACTCACCATAGGGCTGAAACCTCAGCCCTCTTTAATCTCAGCCCTCTTTGCTCTACCAGGGATGAAAATTTAATTCTTATTGTCATACTTAATTATCGCTTAATCCCTATTGTTTTACACCGGATAAACTGACGTAATAGAAATATTGGACCGTTTTCACAAATGAAAATCTAATTTGACACGTGGCTGCAAATTCCAGCCCTGGGTTGAAAACTCCCATGCAATCGAAAATAATTTCACCTCGGATAGGAGGGCTGAAATCCCAGCCCTATGGTGAAAACTCTCATGTAATCAGGACCTTAACATGCGATGGACCCTCAGCGTCAAGTTTGAGAACTCTTCATATAGAATCATCATCATCATCCTCATCATCATCATCATTTATTTATTTACAGTAGGCGAAAACAAAACAATAGCTAAAATTACAGCTAATTAAGACCTACTATCTTACATAATTTACAATTTTTCTAAATAAATAATAACACTATAATTACAGGATCAAAACATAAAAGTATATCCTGTTAGGAACCCAACCTGTGATACATCTTTGCAAAGCCTACAGTCGCATTTATCACCTTTCCAGCACCTTGTTTGCTTTTTAAAAATTGTAAGGCTGCCTGAGTCTTTTAAATTTTATCTTCAGAACATCAGAATATTTGCCACCTTCTATTTTCAACGAAGGCGATAGTCTCGATTCCAAAGGACGTAGTTTCATTTTTCAATCATTTAGGGAGGGTCACCCTTCAGCAAAGGCTGATCTATAAATACAATACTACAAAGCTACAAGGATAAATACTTAAATACTTCATCAGAAAAAGAAATTAAATATGTAATTATTAAATCAAAGAAATTAAAGCTAATAAGTACAGTATATACAATATAAACAGTATATTCACATATTTTTTTTGAATTTGTACAGGGAGGGAGCCAATTTGGCATCTGCAGCAAGGCTGCTCCATATCTTAGCCCCGGAAGGAAAAGGCTTTTTGTCCTTGAGCGGTGTTTTTCATAGGCAACCTGACATCAGTATTTGTGTTGCGCAGGTTGTGGGAAAAACATACACTATTTTTATTGAAGAGATCACACATGTATTTTGGGGCAACAAGTTACAATCTTTGACTGTGTGCTAATCAACTGATCTACGGTTTTCCACCCCAAATTTTCAAGCATAGGCTTGATGGCAGCATCAAAGCTACTATTTGTAACAATCCTAGCTGCCCTGTTCTGGAGCTTCTGCAGATGCTGAATTTCTGCAGCACTACAGCAGCCCTAAACAGAGCAGCAATATTGAAAATGGGGTTCAACAATGCTAGTATAGAGAGTCTTCACAGTTGCAATTGGAAGGTATCTTTTTGAATATTTCAAAAACCCAACCGCACAAGAGACTTTAGCAGAAACTGCCCTTATGTGACCTTTCCAATTAAGTTTGTCATCTATTTGAACACCCAGGGGCGTCGTGGCCGGGGGGGGCAGGGGGGGCATGGCCCCCCCTATTTTCAAAATCATCGGATTTTCGGAAATATGAGTGCTTCGTCGGAAAATTCTCGTAATGTTTTTGTCTGTTAAAAAAAAGGGGGTGAAATGCACTTTTTAGTCTTAACGTGCTCTGGAATTTGTAAATTAGACTAAATTCGGATATCATTGACTTCAAAAGGCGGAATATCTTTATTTGTTTATAGAAATCAAAAGTGATCAGGTCCCCACTTCTGTGAAAAGATGGTCCTCGAGATTCTTCTAAAAACGAGGAGAAAGTAGCTGGATATAGGTAGGGTGTGTAAGAATTTTTCCAAGAAATGCAGGAAGGTGACCGGGAGAGTTATTCTAAGCCAAAGTAAACGTTAGTATTTTTAAAAATTTTCCAGACGTACTATCACAGAATTTTCAAAGCTTCCATTTCGGGGTCATGCAAACACTGGATTGCGAGAAGCGTCCTAGGAAAAAGTATAAGGTCTTTCCCACTTTAAAAATTTTCCCAAAGATGGTGATTCATAGAAAACTGTTAAAAAATTGTCAAAGTTTCCAATTGCATTGGTAAAGATGGGATGGAGAAAGGGATTCTAAGCCAAAGAAAATTGTGTTTACTCAAAAATTTTCCTGGGGATGGATGCTGACTTTTAAAAATATTTCACAAAATGGTCAAAAGTTCTATGTTGATACGGGCAAACATGGGGTCGAGAGAAGCGTTCTAAGCCAAAGTAAAGGGCGCGTCCTCAAAAAAATTTCTAGCCCCCAGACCCCTTCGTTTGATTACCCCCAGCTAATTTACTTTAATTGGATAAATCAACAGTTCTAGCTCTTTAAACTCGAAGGCTTCTGTGGTTTCTCTCTAATTTTGATGATGAACCATCCTCCATCCATCTTAAATGTCTCAAGTCATCTCACGTAAAGTCAAATGACAAACACATACATTATCTCATGAACCAAGAAAAGTATTATTAAACTTTTGACTTTTTTCGGAAAATCTTGGAGCGTGGCCCCCCCTAATCTACAGGTGCCACGACGCCCCTGTGAACACCTAAGTACTTTGCCTCGTGG
The DNA here is from genome assembly GCA_004194415.1 of Aurelia aurita. Lineage (NCBI taxonomy): Eukaryota > Metazoa > Cnidaria > Scyphozoa > Semaeostomeae > Ulmaridae > Aurelia > Aurelia aurita. Next base: position 207,642 of record REGM01000049.1, read on the forward strand.
CGTATTTCAATTTCCTTTTCTTTTATCTTAGGCTCAAATTTTATGTTTGAGAGAGTAAGGGGCCCTTTACATGAGCAAACTCAAACCGGTCTGAGTTTCACAGTTCCACATGTACTGTTGAGGCAGTGGATGTAGGCAGGGCCTCTAGACACTCTCCTTCGCAGAGGCTGTATTACCGGCCTCTAGAGGACTATTTACTTCTTCATAGACTTCAGCTGCATAGAAACTTTTCTTCTGGTTTAAAGTTTCCATCTGTAAATGAAAATGTTCACGTCTCAGAACATCTGCGGTCTTTCTTTCCTCAGTGACTATCTGATTGAGCTCTCTTATGTCATCAGTTAATTTCTCAATGATGCCAAGGAATGCGGCAAATTCACTGTTTTCAAGGCTATGGACTTCCGCAGGGCGCTGGGTGTCAAATGTGCCTAGGCCCAGATCAAGCTCATCAAAGGTATCATTGCTAAAATTTGAAAGATTTATAACACTTTTACTATCAGCTAAGCATCCATATTCACCAGGTATGACTTCAGTTTCACTATTTGTTATACCAATCTCAGAAGCAGAGGCCGATAAAATTTCTTACTTCCTGGGAACGGCAAAAATTTCGTCAAAACTACCTGCGAAAATTTTTTTGAATTGACATTGATTTAGTAGATTGTACGGCGTAGTTCGTGCAAGTTGTAAATAGAATATAGTTCACATGCTACTTGGTAACTGAAGGGCTCAAGGTGCAACTGGAGAGCTCGATGATTCGTTGACCTGGACGAATTCTAGTACTTATAACGACAAATATTTTTTCAAATTCTAAATACAAGCCTCGTTGTCAAGATTCTGCTTAATTAAAGTTGCTTCAGCATTCAGCAATTCAATTTTGTTTTCTCGATATCAATTATCACAGGTTCTTGTGTTTTGACGGCAGCAAAAAAATTTAGCCTATTTTTCAAAACAATTTCCTGCCGCCTAAAAATCTTGCCAAAAATTTCCTGGGAACGGCGTTCCCCTGTTCCCACACTTTATCGGCCTCTGCTCAGAAGTAAAGTTAGGAACTTCAGTGCTATCTCCAGTTGGTCTGACCTCGTGCACTTGCCCTTCGTCACGCTTGCATTGCGGTTCATCACGCGTGAGAGTTTCAGGAGCGGGTAGGAAATCTTGATTTGATGGATCGATGTGTTTATCCCCAACATCAGATGTTGTTTCATTACTATCCGTCTCATTCTCTTTGACAAATAGTGAGATGTGACCGGCTTGTGTTGGTTTGTTGAAGACATAGCCCTTGTTCATGAGGCAGCAAAGCGAATCACGGCCGTCCTTGACACTTAGGCCATGTTGCTTCTCGGCATACATAACAACACGTAGTGCATATTATGTAGTGCATACCTTTGGAAGCTGCGTGTCGTCTGAGCCTGTATCTGTTGTATATTTTCAAGAGCTAGAAGTTGGTTGATTGTGGAGATTTAACAAGTATTGCAGAAACTATGCAGAAACTTTTCCATCCAAGAATTTTCAACAGTGGTCTGCTTGGCGCGTAAAAGTTGATGTTCTAAAACGTAATCTTAGACTTTGAGTAATGAGTAAAGAACTGACAAATAATAAAATGACAATTAGAATGACACATGACAAATGACACACATGGTATGGAATTGCATTGCATGGCTCGACATGGCAAAAGAATACTCGAAATTTGATATGATATGAGATGAAATACCTTATTCGCAGCAATAGCAACAAGAGCTGCGACGTGCGATGGCCTCGTTTCCTTTCCTCCAAACCCACCACCGATCCTTTTCACTTTGCACACAACTCTGTTAAAAGGTACACCAAGTGCGGTGGCGACTGTCATCTGTGTATCACAGGGGGCTTGTGTTGATGAATACAAAAGCATTTCATCGTTCTCATTCAAAGGAAACGCCAAGCATGCTTGTGTTTCCAAATAGAAATGCTCTTGCGCCCCAGTCCTCATTGTACCTTCGAAAACATGATCACATTTATTAAACGCCGCTGCTGTGTCGCCTCTCTGAAGCTCATTATCATCATCATAAAAGGACCCGGCGTTTATTGCTTGCTCCATTGTGATTATGGCGGGCAGCTCTTCGTATGTAACTTTGACTTGTTTGGCAGCTCTCTGTGCTGTTTGCTTATCTTTCGCGATTACTGCAGCGATGACTTGTCCATGAAAATGAACCTGAAATTGAGAATAAAAATCTCTAAAAATTAATGCTAGAAATTTATAAAACGATTAAACCCATCTTATTTATGGGAATTTTTGGAGAGAACGATCGTACAATATGATTTACCAACCAAACATTGCCTTTCCACTAGCCCGGATTAGAATAAAAACTGGTTAAAAGTTATCCATTTGTGCGTTGCGTTCCCACTAACCCATTTTAAAAACGGATAAGTTTAGAAATGGATCTGAGAGTGGATCAGTTTTAACCCGGGTACCTTAACTGAGGGCCAGTGGAAACGCCTCAAACGGATAACTTTTAACCCAGTTGCAACAGTAATAAAATGATCTACTTCTGGCACTTCAAATTAAAGTTAAAGCAATGAAAAGAAGACCAAAAACTACCAGTGCACATGACTGAAAAAAAACGGGTTCACGGTAAAACTAGGGTTTCCATTGACTCACTTTAAAAACGTCAAAACTGGACTGTTGCAAAATGCACAGTCCAGTTGCAACATTGTACTGTTGCAAAATTTAGTTTTCCCTATGTTTCTTGAATATTTATGATTTATTTGTAATTAGATTCGTGGTCTGAATTAGTCTATACCGAGTGAGTCAAAAATGCATAGACGTTTGAAAGCCTGTAGCTCTCAAACCATTTATCAGATTCCTATTAACTGACAATACCCGTGTAGCTAACATATCAACTTAGATAAGAAAATTTAGTGTGTCAAAATCGGTCTTATAGTTCTCATATTATAAGCGATTTTACAAAAAAGGTTGCACCCCGAAATCCTTCAAAACAGGCCTAGAATCCTTGATCAAATTTGCTAGCAATTTAGTCCCACAGCCATCATAATCAAATACTATCCTATCTGTCTATCTCGTTGCTCAAACACTTACTTGGGATGTAAATAGGCTGCTACATAATCGTATACCACTGTGTAAGACCTCAAATGGGCAACGGAGCTTTTCCTATCGAAGAGTTACTGTTTGGAATCAGTTGAGCCATGGGTGGTTAGACACTGCATGTGTGCTTTTATGGAGGAGCGCCGCAACTAATATGTTTCTGCGGAGGAAACATTTTGTCTACTCCTTAACAACAGAACTTTCAAAATGGCGGCTGACACAAGGATAGGAAACAGAATCGTTCTTATCATGAGGGCAATGTAAGTACAACTGCGGTGTCTAACAACCCCTCATGGTTGAGCTATAAAATCAAAACTGCTCCTTCGCTAGCTACTTTCAAAATGAGACTAATATCGTTCTTGAAAGACCAAAGAGGTTGATCTTCTAAACTAACGTTCAGCACATATGTATGACTTCTGAGTCCCTTTCTTTTTATAAATTTTAATTTCTTTTATATAGGATCTTAAAGGATATTCATGTATTAGGTAAGTTTGTTTTTAAGCAGGGCACATTGAAAATCAGTTATGTAAATTTTACTAAATGTATTTAACCCTGTTGAAATAAATCAAAATGAAATGTTATACTTTTGGGACTGTCATTCAGCCTTTTTGTCTATTTTCAATTTTCACGAGGCTGGAGTGCAAGCAATTTTGATCAAGGATTTTAGACCTGTTTTGAAGGATTTTGAAATGAAGTATTTTTATAAAATCGCGTGTAATTTGAGAACGATACTATCGATTTTCAGAAATAAAATTTTCTTGTGTAAGTTGATATGTTAGGTACACAGGTATTATCAGTTTATAAGAATCGGAAAAATGGTTTGAGAGCTATAGGCTTTCAAACGTCTATACATTTTTTGACTCACCCGGTAATATGCAAAAACCAACTTTGAAGAATGTAAACGAATGAAAGAATCAAATGAAACCTCTTTAGAAGCAAAAATTTCCTCGTCTGGAGGAAGCCCATGCACGCCAGTCATGTTCTGACTCTCAGTGAGATCTTTATAATACAGAAAATCGACGACGCCATCCACTTCCATAGCTTTTCTCACATCAATGTCTAGGATCTTCGCGTGTGTTTTCTTGCTCATTACAAGACCCAGGTAAAGCTCATCGATCGTTTTGGGAATATCGTCTACATACACCGCTTCGCCTGTGCAGTGCAGCTCTGCTGACTTATGCGGCACAGGTTTACCAACCGCGCGATGTTCTCCGCATGATTCTGGAATTTTGAAAAATTGATGACTCTTTATTGGCCTATCAACGAATCCTTCTGTTGCACTCCGGTCCGCTTCCACGGCACGGTCTGCAGTAGTATCAATCTTCTGGGCCACATAGACGTAAAACTTGTAGAACAAGCTTAGAGCCAAGGATCTGCGGTACCGCACCATTCCACCGGGAGCGTTTGGCGGCAGGTTAAATTCTTCGCAGATTGAGGTGAGCACGGCTTCAAGTGTCTGCTGATCCCATGGCTTCTTTTGTAGCACCTTCATAGTCCCTGTAGCCATCTTTGTGGTCGGTGCCAGTCCTCCATAGCAAAGAGTAACATCTTTAATCTGCGAGCCTACCATCAAGACTCTGAAAGCGGCGTTAACGATAGCAATATCATCATCACGTCTTCTTGCTTGTTTGTAGGCCTGAAAAAACTCACTCTGCCTCGTAAACGGCAGCATGATCGACACCAATACCTCATTAGCTTTGAGGCAATTCTTTCTGTAGCCTGTGTAGAAATTCTCGTCCATCATCACGGTCCTAAAGCCGCTGACGCTTGCTACTTCAATACTGCACTGAGAAGCCATGAAGATCGGATTCAGGTCAGAAATAGGGCTGCCAGTCATGATGTTTCCACCAATAGAAGCTACGTATCTGATCTGTTTTCCTGCAAACCATTGTAGCATTTCAATGATTGATGATAAAACAGCGGTTTGGTATTTAGGCAAATTCTTCACCATTTCTTTACAGCATTCTTCAATCTTATCAAGTGTCATGGCCGCCCCGAATTTTACCCGATTTTCATCATAACTCATTTGGTTCATCTCTTTCACGTGGCTTGGGTGAATCATAACGGGGTATTGGCAGTTTTTGAATTTAGTCTCGATACCAACTTCTGTGTTTCCAACCACGATTTTAGCTTCTGGGTATTGCTGTTTTGTCGCCAGAAGTTCTTGGAGGGAAACTGGTCGATACCATGTCACTCTCTCGCCTTTAAAAACAGCACTTTCTGTATCAAGATTTTCATTCAAAACCAAATTTGGCGGGAAAATCGGCTCTTGTGTTTGATCGTAGGGCTTGAACCTTGGATTCACGGCGTCATTGATCTCAGGCTGGCCCGACTCAGGTCCACAATCACCTTTGTCGCTGCCATTTACGAGCTTGCAGCATGTTCCTTTGCTTCCCCTACAACAGCCGGTATTTCCATCAAAGCCTTTACCCTGCCAAAGTTGTTCAAGGTCTTCCTGGCTGGCCGAAGATTCATCTTCCTTCAGTGCTTTGTTTATTTCTTTCATGATATCTGTAAAGCCGTTAGACTGAGTCTCCTCCTTGGAGGTTGACGGAGAAAGAACCCCGTTAATCTGTTCTTCTGGTCGATTTGTTTCGTTCATGGCGTGCTCTTTAGAGCTGGTTGTTATGGGCGCATCGTTGTGAATAGTTCCATCCTCTTTACTTTTAAAGCCGTCAACGACACCAGACGACAAACCTGTGCTCCCATCATCTCCATTCATCTCTGCGGTTTCACCATCCTGACTCCCGTTGTAATTAGCCAAAGTCTCGCCACGACTTTCGTCCCCTTTGCTACCCGACTTAGGCTCAACGCAAAGTGCTCTCATACTTTCAAGAATTGGTCTGTAGCCTGTACATCGACAAAGATTGCCTTTGAAGTATTCTGACACGTCTTCCATGCTCGGTTTGGGCTTGTTTCGAAGGAGTGTGTACATGGACATTACCATGCCTGCAAAAGGATTAAGCAATCTTCAGTTTGTAGCAACAATATGTCTCAAAAGCTTTAAATGATACGGACTTAATTTTTTATTCAAATAAGATGCATGTGCTGTGCTGTTAAAGTCAGTTTAGTAACGTTATGACTTTTGATCAACAGTAGATCAACAGATATCTGCCCAATATTCGGTAGACTCATCGTAAATGTCCCTCTCCACTTACGCTCGTTGAATGAAATTGTTGTTGTGGTTGTTGTTGTTGTGGTTGTCACTTTAGTGAGGAGAAGTTTGGAAATGAGTCGTAGTTGTAGCGGTATATCAGTTCAGACAAGGAGACTACTATTGTAATGGCTCTAAATGTTTGAGTCTGAAATTTCGTAGTTGTTAGTTTTTCGAGAACGTGAATACACGATTGCGCTAAAGGTGGCGTCAGAGATCCCTTTTCTGTTCTCTTTTACGATTCAAAGAATTTCGATTGATTTGATTGGTCGATTTATAAAGGACGTAAGAAATCGTGGTCAAAATTTTCCCGACGGCCATCTCCAGCCCAGTCAAGAAATAGGAAATTAAAATTCTCAGTATTAGGAGTCGGTCGATCATTTAAAGGGTGCTAGGAGTAAAGAAGATCTTTGGATGATAAAACAGGAATATAACAGAGTTAGCAAAGGCATAATTTTTGTAGAGAATGATAAAACATTATTTGTTTCTCCAAAAGTTATGCTTAATAATTGGGTTCAACAAAGAAATTATGGTATTGACACCCCTATGAAAATTTAGAAATACCTCAATGAAATTCCTATGAACGATAGAATAAACTAAATACAAACAAAAACACTAACCTGGGGTACAGAAACCACATTGTGATGCGTGCATCTTAGCCATTCTCTCTTGAATCGTATGCAATTTCGTCTTGGTACTCCCAATACCTTCCACTGTTGTTACTGCCAGACCATGCACTGAGCATACTGGTGCAAGACAAGCATTCACAGAAGAATGATGGATCTTCTTGCTGGCTCTGTCATACTTCGACACCATTACTGTGCAAGCTCCACATCCTCCCTCTCCACAGCCTAATTTTGTGCCACATAGCCTTAGCTTCTCTCTCAAGTAATACAGCAGTGTCCATTCTGGATCTGCAGACGTCTCCACAATCTTTCGCCCTGATGAAAGAAAGATACTATTTAAGCCCTGTTTACAGCGAAGTTATTGAAGGGAATTAGTAGACTTACTACAAGACTTTTGCCTCGCTATATGAATACAACAACAACCACTCTCCACTGCTCAATAAAGACTCGTACACAAACAGTTCAAAACCACGACAACCAATTTTGTGAATTTTTAAACCGTTGGAAGGAATGTGAAGTTAAAACGTTTTCGAAGCACCATTTGGGGCACAAACAAGTTTTCTTTTCTGGCTTGCGGTTTAAAACCTTTTCTTCTGCGAAGGCGCACATACACACAGAAATACAAGGGAGTTAGATTCGAAAAAGATCTTTAAACAGATAACCCTCTCAAACTCTTCAACTTTAAGATAGATTTATCGTTGATGGTATTGATAATACCCCTCTCCACCATTTTGTTGGGCTTATTTATATCAAGACGTGTCACTATCTAGACACTGTCCAAGTACCTTCCGAGCAATACAATACAAGGAACAATTGAAAATAAAGTAAAAATATGGTATGGATTTCCTTGACTAAATAAAAAGTTTCATAAATACTTTTCCCAGTACTGCAGTTTCTTAATTTTATGGTGACCTGAGAGTTGAGTTTCTGATAAGGAGTTTCTTTTAAAGGCTGGTTCCCATTGCACGATGAACTATCACCGCTTTCCTCATCACCAAATTTTCATATGCGATTTCAAAAATGCGATAAAAGATAATTTTGCACTGGAAACGACATTTGACTGTAAATTCTGATTTTTACGACTAGTGTGAATCAGGCTTTGCAGTCAAATGTCGTTCCCAGTGCAAGATGAACTTTCGTCGCATTTGAAAATTGGCGATAAGGAAAGCGGTGATAATTCATCGCGCAGTGAGGAACCATGGGCGTTGAGAAACTCGGTAGTTGTTCCTACAGCAGTTTTTTTCCTCCCTGTGTCCCTATGCCCGTGAAGGTTGTTGTGCCTGGTTTTCCTTGTATCCCTGTTTTCTGATTTGACAAAAACCTTCACGGGCCCGTACGGGCATAGGAACACAGGGAGGAAAAACTGATGTAGGAACAACTACCGCGTTTCTTAACGCCCATGGAGGAACCAGCCTTTGATAATCTCCTTTGCTATTGGGGAAGTCATTGGGCCTATTTGACACCCCCGGCTTTACTTCTACAAAGCTTCTGCGGTGCTTTAGATGGCTATATCCTTTAGTAAATCTGTTGACAACAAATTCCGTCAAATTCTAAATAAAATTCAATAAGCAAATAAAAACTGTTTATTGAGAAAGCATTTTGATTTGAATTTGCGGTGGTGTATATGCAGATAGCGTTTAAAGCTTTATTACTTCTTTGTTTCATTATGCTTCCAGAGCGTTTATTGCACTTATTACATTGTCACTTATTACATTATGTCAAAAACCGTGCAAGTAAAGACACACGCTCCTCCGCAGCCACTTTCTAAACGCATGCGTCAGAATTAACAAAAGGATACCGTACGTTTAACCCTATATTCAACCGCGAAAAAAGAGTTTTAGACCGTAACACATGATAACCAGGAAGTAAAATAAACAATCTACCATACCAGAAGATAAAACTTCTGTTATTTAATTGGTAGGATGCTGCAAAGGAGTGAGAGACTGACACTTCAAATCACAGGGAAACTAGGAAATAATTGCTGCTAAAGATTAAAATTGTCTTTCTCTGTCCCCTGTGCGCTTGGTCATTTTTGTACCATAGTCCCATGTGCTCCGCGACAGAGTGAAAGGAAAAGAAAAATCTTTTCTTTCTTTTCTCTCTCATCCCTCCTGCGCAGCCTATTGATACGCAACTAGAACACAAGGGAATAAGGTACAAAAATGACCAAGCGCACAGGGGACAGAGAAAGACAATTTTTATTTTTAGCAGCAATTATTTTCTGGTTGATACGCAACTAGAAAAGTTCAACTAGAAAAATCTTTTCTTTCTTTTCTCTCTCATCCCTCCTGCGCAGCCAATTGATATATGCAACTAGAACACAGGAGACTAAGGTACAATCAAAGGACCCTTGGGGGGACTCACGTTAAATTTATTATTGAGAAGGTCGTAGGAGATATATCATTTTTAGAAAATCCCATTACATAACAATGTTTTTCAGCTTCAAAAACTTCAATTGCTTCTAAAAACAAGAACAACTTTTATAAAAAATGAAACCTTCAAGAAAAAGTTCATAAGCTGACTTGACAAGCCTTGAAAATGTTCTTTGAGGACGTTATTTAAACCTTCAAAAGCTGTAAAAAATGTCAATGAAAAAGTATGGGGAATCTAGTTTCTAGCTAATATCAAAGTACATATCTGAAAAGGCAGCATTCAAACTCTGTTCCATTGTTCCTGAGCTGCGACGGAAAATCTATAGGGTTACTTCTTAGGCGTACAAGATGTCCTATTGCCCTCAACTCTGTATGTTCTTGCAATCAGATTCCGAGAAAGCCCTTCAATGTTAACATTGACGTCATTACTGTTTTCAGCAACAATGAGTCAATCCTTACTTGAATGCAAGGCTAGCCTGATAACCAGACCCGATTTCAAAGGAAGTAGTTTCCTTTGAAATCGGGTCTGGTTACTAATATTGTGCACCCAAGAAACTGAACAGCCCATTGTGGTATTAAAAGAAAGAATTTGTTTTGATCATACACAGACATAAAATCCTATTTGTTTAGCCTGTCCTTTCTCCCAATCAAGCAGAGCTTTCGAACAATTATTGCACCGGAGACAAGTAATATCGCAAGGCATGATCACAAGCTTTGTTTGTTGAAAAACAATCGACCAGACAATCGCTGTCTGTTTAAAAACAATACCCAATTATCACAGGAGACACGAAATTTCCCTATCATCCTATAAACTCCACTTGTACTTTGTACACGTGAGTCAAAAATGGAAAGAAAGACAATTTTATTGTTAGCAGCAAGTATTTCCTGGTTTCCCTGTGGTTATGATATTTCATATTTATTCCATATTACATTCCGTAGTTGACAAATCCATAGAGACGAATCAAAGGTACTGACAAACACAAAGCCTGTATACACAGCATAGGTTCCAAATCTTTAAATTTGCGTAAAAAGGTCGGTGTAAAATTCTGTGACTTATTTCTTTGAATTGAAAGGCATGAAAGAAACTTTAGCTATTTTGCTATAATTCTACCGTTGGACTTTTCAGAAATCTTGAATATTTTCGAAATTAAAGCGTATTTTATATCTCAACTCATTTGAAGATGTGATGTCACAAAATTTCTAAATCGTAAACCATAAAAGTGAAAGACTTTTGCTAGATACCATATTGTTGATATTCATAAACTATATTTTTCTTGAAAATTATCCTATGTTTCCTCAAAAATTATAGAAATTACGATGGTTTTAAGTTTTTTTCAAAGTTTTTCTTGACTTCTTAAAAAAGAAGAAAACTTTTTTGGAGATTTCTCAAAAGTCCAACGGTAGAGTTACATCATAGTAGCTAGAGTTTCTTTCAAGACATTCCATTCAAAGAAATAGGTCTAAAAACGAGGCTAATAGGCCTATCTCGGTGATCTCTGTATCTCGAGGATTCTCGAAATAATTGTACATGATCAAGTTTATGAATACCTTAAAGCAAACAAGGCCCTGACAATGAGTCAATCAGCTTTTCAAAAACTTTGTTCAACAATAACATCTTTGATTGATAGTACCGACTATTGGTATGAGAATATTGACCACAAGCAACTTAATTCAACAATATTCCTCGATCTCAAAGAGGCTTTCGATACCGTTGACCATAAGATTTTGTTAGAATAATTGAGGAAATATGGTATTCGAGAACTATCCGGAGACTGGTTTCAATCATACCTCGAAAACAGAAGGCAGTACTGTGCTGCCAACGGTTATGAATCAAGGCCCAGGACAGTTACATGTGGTATTCCCCAGGGTTCCTGTCTTGGCCCCCTTCTCTTCATAATATACCTAAATGACTTTGAGAAATGTTTGAAAGTTTCTAAGGCTGGTATGTATGCTGACGATACTCACGTGACCTTAACGTCTATGAATATTGAAGAACTAGTTCAGAAGGCACAAGAGGAGTTGATCAATATTTCTGAATGGACGAGGTTAAATAAATTAAGTGCCAATCCTAAAAAAAACAGAGTATATGATAATTGGGCACCCTCGTAGAACTAATAAATTTGCTTTATTTCATTTGGAAGAGAATTCCAAATCTTTGGACCCAAACAGAATGATCCCTGTGTACATGTCCTTGCATGGAAACATTTTACCAAAAGCACCTACTGTTGATTTTGTCCCAATCCAACCCCTCTCATGTAAATCTATATTTAAGAGGAAGAAACAAAATTGAATAGGCTGCACAAATGCCCCAATAGCGTAGCATAGGTTTCAAATCTTTAAAAAGGATGGTGTAAAATTCAGTGACCTATTTCTGTGAATGGAATGGCTTGAAAGAAACTTAAGCTGCTTTGTAATAATTCTACCGTTGGACTTTTCAGAAATCTTCAATTCAGAAATCTCCAATATGTTCAGAATTAGATTGCTTTTCTTCTTTTTTCAGAATTCAAGAAAAATGTTGAAAAGAACTTAAAACCAGCGTAATTTCTAAACTTTTTGAGAAAACATCGAATAATTTTCCAGAAAAACATAGTTTATGAACGTCTACAATACGGTATTAAGCAAAAGTCTTTAACTCTTCTGGTTTGCGATTTAGACATTTGATGACGTCACATCCTCAAATGAGTTGAAATATGAAATACGCTGAAATTTCGAAAATATTCAAGATTTCTGAAAAGTCCAAGGGCAGAGTCATAGCAAAGTAACTAAAGTTTCTTCTAGCCATTCGATTCAAAGAAATATGTCACTGAATTTTACACCGACCTTTTTACGCCAATTTAAAGATTTGGAACCTATGCTGTACATGCGACCTTCTAGCCATCGAAACTTGTTTGTGTCCTCCGTATTTTTAGAATTAAATTTTAAAGTAAAAGTGTAGTCTTTCATGAAAGAGCTATTTGTGATTGAATTGATGAACAAACAACAGAACAACAGTGCAAAAACAGAAACTGTCATTTGAAAGGTAATTATAGGCATAACGGAATAACCAGACCCAGGACCAGTAGGACCAGACCCTAACGGACCAGACCCCAGGGGAATACCCATTCATTTCCTTCGTGAGTTTGCAATGGCCTTGCAGAAATTTTGCTCCAACAAGACCAATACAATCATTGCTCCTTCTAGATACCACAGCAAATGCAAGAATACACATTTAAATTATCTAACCAGCAGACAAAATTCCTTCCACTTGAAAGGAACAAAGCCTCTGGCTAGGCCCTGAAATTTACTTTTGTTTCCCCAGAACAAGATTCACATTCACATTCAGAACAAGATTCAAATTTGGAAAAAAGTTCACATTTACAGTCAAAGCGGAAGAAGCGTACCATGCAAATTCGAAAATCATTTGAAAATAGATTTTCATGATTGGGTGACGACTATTCGAATATTGCTTCTTCTGTTTTATTCGAATATTGCTTCCGTTGGGCGGAGCATAGTGGATTACAATAGGAGTTCCTTCCCCCTGAAAACCAAAATTAAATTTAAATATTCAAGGATTTTTTGATGCAAAGAAAACAAAATCCAATTAAGATACGATTCTATTTTAAATATTGAAAACAAAGGTGGCATGCTTCTACCGGTTTGACGGGTAATAACAACAGCACAAAATATCAAAATGTAATACAAATCAAAACCAATTTACTGATTAGTGGAATTTATTAGCTTTCTTTTATCGTATACTCTCATACCTAGTTTTGATCGGAAAATTTTATTGTTTCCAGATAATGGATGGGTAAATTTACAATGGCCTACTTCCTCTTTGTACGCGTTAGAACCTATTCACCGCTTTCCTGCTGGAAAGCCCCCCTGAGGTGTAAAAGTATACCACCCCCAAAAGAAAGCGAACACAGTGCTCTAATCAATAGATTAGTTTTGGTTTGTATTGGAGTATTCCCTTGGGGTCTGGTGGGTTGGGGCTCTGTTCTACTGGTCCTGGGTCTGGTTATTCCATTATGCTGTAATTATAGGTCTAGCGTCTTCGTGCCTAACTGCATGCAGATGCGCAAGTTGGATAAACTTAGCCTGCGTGCAGCCTCAACACTCCTCGGCCAAAGTACTTTCACTGAGGAGTGTTGAGGTTGCACGCAGGCTAGAAAAACTTTGAGATCGAGATGTAGAAGAGGACTACACACAGTCTGGTACCTGGTACGTATCATATCTGCATTTCATTGCAAATATATATGAGAGGACTTAATTTTAGCCTCTCTGTTGTCCTGTTGTTCCGACGACGATTCATTGAATTGGTTCTACGGTTCTACAGCTGATCTCAGAGATCAGAGACAGAAAGATGCCTTAGGCCTTTACGTTATTTACGCATGCTTGAAAAAATTAAAGATATGCTGGCAGGGAAGGGACAAGCCACAATTTTCAAACATGAGACGGAGGATTGCAAGGAACTCCGGTGTTAGGAAATTTTCTGGAATTGGGGAGTGCAGTGGGGACTTGCCAAATAGTATTTCATATGTCAAGAAATGTATCTATTACAGTCGTAGAAACTACTAAATAATCCTTGTACTCAAAAGATAAGAAACAAATTAAGAAACTTTCAGTACTAAAATGAGGAAATGTTCCTTCAGAATTAAGAAACTTCTAGTTCTATGAGCTGATCCAAGTTTCTTTTAAAAAGCGTGTAACCTGAAAGTAAGGTATCCTCCACTGACTTTGTATCCCAGGACAACGGTCACAAATGTCACAAAGGTCACAACACTGATAGCTTGACCTTTCGATGTGTGATTTTTCTCGAAAATATCGAAAGTTGCTAGATAAAAGAAACATGAGATCCTTTTGGATGATTAAAAAGTATGTCATAGGCTTTGATATCAAATAGAGAAGCATGGTTTCTTATAATTTGCGCTTTCTGCGGGTTTTGCACAAACATAACCAATGAAAGAATCAAATCAACAGATCTACAGTAGAAAGAACGAGGCTGAATATCGATGCATGCATAGCGCCAATAATGATCCATGATGATGTCATTAGCTGCACATCAGTCTTTGCATGCCACCTTGCTGTCCGCATCCGCGGGCACCTTAGTGTTATAAACAAGGAAAACCCATTGTTGGAAGCTTTTCTTCCGTGAAAGACCACATCAAAAGGACTGGTCATGCCTGTTTCCTCAATGATTTCAGCATCATAGCTAGGGCCTCTAGGGAGTTTGACTTACTAATTTTTGAGAGTTTACTAATAGCACGAGGTCAGCCATCATTGAATTCCCAACAGTCGCCAATTCCACTCTGTCTTTTTTAGTTTTCCCCAGGTACATTCCTGCTCGGTGTTTTTCTCCTTTCATAATTAAACTACGTATAAGCATCCCCCTTGTTTTATATGGTGCCAACATGAAACAATCAAAATAAAACATTTTCTGTGTCTAGTTCTCTATGCGCAGGGGGGATAATTGCGTGCAAAACGCACTTTTTCTTGTCTTTGTTCTAATTCTTTGAAGAATAGAAACGAATCATAATAGATGAAGAATAGAAACAAAAACGTGATATTGGATGTGTTTCAAATAGTCGTGGCCTCGTAGGAAGTGATTTTAATTAGCTAGGTTCTGTTCTGTATCTGTTATGAAGATAAAGTTTGCCGCACCAATCGCTAGGATCGGAGAAGTAAAGAAGACCAAATCGAGTCCTTGTCATGACGCTACAGTTGTGTTGGCGAGGTGTGGTTCGACAGGGGTGGCACCAGGGGAGGGCTAGGGGGAGCTACAGCCCCCGTCAGAAGCATTTAGCCCCCCGTCGGAGGAAATTTTGGGTTATTGTTGGAGGAAATTTGGCAAAATGACGTAGGAAAACAGCATTTTTGCCCTGTGGTTCGAACCCCGTCAGCCTAACTGTTCTGGCTGCATGCAAAGCCAATGGNGTTAAATATGTATAGATGATGATGATATGAAGATAAAGTTTGCCGCACCAATCGCTAGGATCGGAGAAGTAAAGAAGACCAAATCGAGTCCTTGTCATGACGCTACAGTTGTGTTGGCGAGGTGTGGTTCGACAGGGGTGGCACCAGGGGAGGGCTAGGGGGAGCTACAGCCCCCGTCAGAAGCATTTAGCCCCCCGTCGGAGGAAATTTTGGGTTATTGTTGGAGGAAATTTGGCAAAATGACGTAGGAAAACAGCATTTTTGCCCTGTGGTTCGAACCCCGTCAGCCTAACTGTTCTGGCTGCATGCAAAGCCAATGGACTACAACACTGCGCCACAACACCTTCATGGGTGTGTTTGATTGGTACCAATTCCGAAAACGGTAGACTCGGGATTTGTGCTTCATTGACTCGGAAATTCTCAAAGCGGGGTAGGTTTGGTAGGTTTGGAAGGCCTTCTAAACCTGCTGCTCTAAAAGGCAGAAGGTTTGGCTTTCATTAGCAAACCCTGGTGGTGAATTCGAAACATACCGGTGTTTGATTGGGAAATAAATTTTCGTCTCTGCGAAGTCTACTGTTTTCAGAATTTGGTAGGTTTAGAATTACCAATCAAACACGCCCCATATATGGTGGGTATCACTGTGTTCCCCAAATTCTTACCCAGCGAATTTGGATAAGCTTCCACTACTTGTTTTGTTATGAAAGATTTAAACAGAAAAAGCCGGCTTGCAAGCTGTGAAGATAGAGCGCAAACCTAAATAGAGCTAGGCCGCTTGTATCTTGTTGTGTACACTACGATTTAAACTACACAAAAAATAAGGATATGTTGAGAAATTAACACCAATATCTAAATTTAGATATTAGCTGCAGCGTTTAATTATTTTAATCAAGTATTATCATCGAAATGATGCACTTACCGTTCACGAAGAATACCAGTTCTGCAGAAGCCATGTTCTGTAAACCACAACACTTACTATTTTGGTGCTTGTTGGGGTGAGCACTGGTTGTGAGCCTCAAGGAATCCCCCAGAAAGGGCTCCAGATCGCATGCGCACTAACGATTTATTTCAAAGGACATATTCAAAACTCTTGCTTCCTGTTTGTAAGGTGCAAGTCTTTCATTCACTTGTCCAATCATAAGTCATGATATTATTTCTTTTATCATTTTGATCCAATCAGATTTACTTCCTTTGCGCGTCTCGCAAAGCAGGATGGGAGGAGATATAAATATTGAACCGTGGGACTGCCAGAAACACTTTTTCCCCAAAACGACCACAATGGTACACTCCGTGACCAAAAACCAGTTTTTCCCGAATTTTCAAATCATTGTTTTGATGGCCAATCATGCTCCAGTTAACACAATTCAACTCATCTCTGCTGTTTGGATTAGAAACTGGTCAAACCAGTTGCTAGAGGAAGTCTTCAAGACTAGCAATTGTGAGGCTACATTGTCTTTTCAATCATCAAATAAAAGTTAGACATTCCTGAGAAATTAGATGAAAGCAAAAGGCTTTGTTCCTCGTTGCCATTGACGTCAACACTATCTTGTGATGAAAATAGGTTTGTTTGCACCAAAGACTGATTGCGAGGCTTTGTTCAAAACAGCGAGCGGGGAACAGGGAATAATATTGGGAGCCCGGGGATTTTATCACTCCATACCCATTGATGACTTCAATTAGATCAAAATTATTGGGGAAGGTGAGGGGCACTATAGTATTTACTATTGCTAGTCAAATACAATAGGCTATTTATTTACCTATGAGATCTCATCGTTATGCAAGACTGCGGGACAGACTGCCTTTAACTCAGGTTATGCAACATTACAATTAATTAACATCAAAGAAAACCGCGCTAATTCCGAGGACCGTACTCTGCACAGGAATCAAACGACTGAATTGTTAGTTACCAAAAATTCAATTTTTTGGTTTCTGTGCGGCTATCTTTAAACCACGGAATGTGGAATATGGACTATGGAACACGTGGTTAGGTGGAGAGTTTATTATATGTTTTGGGCAGCCCCTCAACCCTAACGATGATATCACCCTAATGCAGAAGTACACCTCCCATAGGGCATGTATAGGCACATGTGCAGTTCTGCATCCGGTGATATCATAGCCTTTAGGATTTCACGAAATCTCGCAATATTGCAGAAACCATTCCCTTTAAGTAAATCATAGCTCATCCTTTGGTATGTGAAAATGTTGTTCGAGAAAGGTTTATTATTTTAGTTCAATATGCAGTTATATTTTGTCAATTTGGTTTTTTTTTTTTGCTTTTGGACTGTGGCTGTCTTTTAGCATGGAATCCGGAATACGGAATCCCGGGGGGGTAACTTGAGTCTTGGGATGACGGGGACGTGCCGCCCAACTTTTAGGGAAAGACCCATCCTTAAGGATTTTCGATCGATTTTCATACCCATTTTTAAGGATTTTGAGAAAAAAGTACCCAGTTTTAAGGTTTCGGAAATCAGCTGTATGTAACATGTAAGAGATTAAATACTGTCGATAAACTACAACTAACATATTACATTACCGTAGGAAACATACTTTAACTCTAAAACTAAGAACGCAATATTTCTACGGTGCCTACAAACAGCGGCGGCGCTAGCCGTCGCGAAGTGGGGGGTAAGTAATGATGGGGGCCGGGGGCGAAGCCCCCGGAAAATTTTTCAGGGCCACGCCCTTCAGATCTTAGGGAAACGCCCTTTTTAACATAGAGATACCCCCTTTTTAGAAAGATTTAGAGAGAAAACAACAGATGAAATGCATGTGAGAAAGTTCAAATCGCATCTTGGCAGTACGTGACTAAGAAAACGAGATTGAAAACTGAATATAGACCTACCCCTACCCTATGGTTTTTATGCTATTTTTGGCCGAATCTAAATTACCATATTTTCAGAAACAGGCGCGCAACTACGGGGGGGTCCTGGGGGTCCAGACCCCTGCCATTTTTGTCAAAAGGGCCAAAGTGCCCTTTTTCGGAAAAAACTGTGTTAATCTGATGCATTGCAGGAATGTATTTCGACGGTTTCTTGTGATAAAGTATCCAAATTTGTTGAATTGCCAAGGTCTTGAACTAAATATTAGAGTTTACTGTGTTGAAATTTAACTTTTTTTCCGAAATCATTTGCGATTTTTTTTAAACATGAGGCTTCAAAATTGCAAAAATGGCTGAAAATCTCAACATAATTTCTGCAACTTGTATGTCTTACTGGGTGCACCAAAAAGAACTTCACACGCTTTAAAATTTGTTATACCAAAGTCAATAGAGACTACTTGATAAATTGGAATGAATCGAAGTTTCTTTGATACCCGAAAGGCTGAAATATTTTTGCAATTGTTTTTCTATTTTTCTCAGCTTTGGAAATATAGGTAAAAATTGATTTACGAACAATCAGTTATTTCAAAATGCGTGAAACTGGCCTGAAAACCCCCCAATCAAAATTACAGTATAAAGAATCTCGTTACTCAACCACATTTCATTTTAAAGAGTTCAGAATCAAATCTTTATAAAGGCACTAGAACGTATATGATCTAATACCTTTGATAAGATCACTTTTTAACCCTTTAGGGCAATGAAATGTATTTTGCATATAGATCTAAATTAGGAGATTCCTTATAATAATCATTTTCACGCATTTTGAAGTGAAGGAATTTTCATGAATTTTAGTTCTATCTTTGTTCCAATGCTGAGAAAAATAGAAAAAATAAAAAAAAAATACTTCAGCCTTTCGGCTATCAACCAAACTTTGATTCATTCCAATTTATCAAGTGGTCTCTGTATAACAAATTGTCAAATATATGGAGTTTTTTGGTGCGCCCAGTACATGGCAAGCACTCCAGTTAATTGCTAAAAGACTACAAGCTAATAGCCTTTTTAATGGGATTGTTTCTTTTCTTGTCTTTGCCAGCCTGGTATTAATTATCTTCTCAGTTTTAATCTCTCTTCAAGATATGCGTTCTCCAATGATCTGGAGGTTGTGATTTTTAAAAATTTTCCCGGGGGCACACCCCCGGACCCCCTCATAACTCGCTTCGCTCGCGTTTCCTTTATCCACTTTCAAATCGCTAACGCTGTGAGTTGACATATTTATTGATTGGTATGCTTTACAGAAGCAAATGTAGAAGAAATATCCCTTGATTCCTGCCTTCGGTTTCTGAGTTTGAAAATGAACTCTCAGGAAAAATAATGAGGAGCGTGCCCTTTTTCTTGTTTCGACCCCTGCCCTGTAAAATTTCTAGTTGCGCGCCTGCAAAAAAGTGGGGGTGTATTTACCCCCCCCCCCCCCATACACCCCCGTGGCTCCACCACTGCCTACAAATCAATAAAATTTTTCGCATGAAAGAGACAACCGGAATATTTGCATAGTTTTTCGCACACGAGAGAGTGTTTTAACCACCTGTTTTGATTTTGTACAAGGATCTAGTCTAAACCCACAATTACGGTTTCTCAACAGAAAAGCCACCCCATTTCTATTGAAATCACTGCATTTTGAGACCCATATTTAGGGATTTTGAAGTTTTCAAACCCACCCTTATGGGCGGCACTACCCCGTTCGGCTATATATGGGAGTTACCCCCCCCGGGTACGGAATATGCAATAGGAAATATAGAAAACAGATTTTTCAGTCCAAGCACCCGGTGTACCAACCACTCAGAATCGTATTGAACCCTCCAAAATCACAAGTTTTACGCTGTAAGCATATATTTTCCTAGAGGTAATTACTTTATCCAATGGTTATCACAGAAGCAAATGATTTACGACTATCAATTTGATATGAAATCCCCTTAGAAAGTAATAGCTGAACGTATCGGGCCGTGCCCTTTGTCAGCAGTGAGTATTTACCGGAAGACGTAAAGTTCAGTGAGTTTGGAACACCGGTATGAGGGGTTACCCCCTCGTTTTATAACATACCAAACTGTACGCCAATAAATCTATTGAATTCCACTTCATCACGGAGGGTATCGCATACCTTTTTCGTTTTGTTTCAACCTGGATAGGCTCCTTAGAGACGGACTGAACTTTGTCAGAAAGGCATGGCCTGACGTTTAGTTAATGTTTCATGGGGTGATTTCGACTGATTCATAGAAATTATTGTAAACTGTTTGCTGAGTTTACGTCACCATACTCCACTTTGTTTATTAATTGGTTATCAGAAGATCCCCCGTTTAGATTCATGTAGAATTAAAGTCAGTACTGTATCTGCAAGTATGGGCTCAAAGAATTGCAACATGAATTTTTAGAAAGCAGTGGCGGACTGGCTCAGAATTTTTCACCGGCCATAGAAGACTTAAGGGGGCCCTAGTGGGTGTGGCCTGAAAAATGAGGGTGTGGTCAAGAGAAAATTTCGTTGCAATCAGCTGCATGGCTAGTGCAAATTAGATTGAGGTACTAAAATGAGGGGGTCTGGGGGCGAAGCCCCCAGGAAAATGTTTGAGGATACTCCTTTTACTTTGGCTTGGAACAATTCTACGAATCCACCATAATATGTCCCTTTGCAGGAGCCTGTTTTAAATGCGATCAAAAAATACGACAACCATCCTAGTATAATGTTGATTAGAAATAATGTTGTAAATGATGAGACGTTTGAGTTTCATCCTGTCAGCCCTATTGATGTCTGGAATGAAATTAATAAGCTAGACAATTCGAAGAAAACTAGTGGATGTATTTTGGTTGATGTCCTCAAATTAATATCCGGTTTATGTCACATCGAAATAACTAAATATTTCAATACGATGCTACTCACTAGTGAGTTCCCCAATCCTCTAAAGGTCGTCGATGTATCATCGTTGTATAAATGTTCAGAATCCACCTGTAAAGTTAATTATAGACCAATTAGTGTAGCGACAACATTAAATACTCTTGAGTGAATACGTTTTTTCGTGGACCTTAATGGAACCTCTGGACTTGCCCAAGTCTCTCCCACGTAAACCTAAAAAATTACCTCTACGAAGGAATCCGTGTGTTCCTTCAAGACATGCATAAAAAAATGGAATGGAGAGAATTGCCGTTGTAAAATATGTAAATAACGAACACTCGATGTTTATTCTTGTGGCTGATTTTGTGAATAGGGTATTTACGTTTATATTTATAAATTGTATTTTTTTTTTGTAAGTAGTTGGTCTTAATTAGTTCATATTAGAGCTTTTCTTTTAAAGACCCATGACTGACCAGCAGCCTTTGCACGACTTTGTTGTTGTTTACAACAGTTGAGCCTGCATGTAAGCCTCTTCTAACGTCCTGAACCGTCGGTACAACCATAGAAATGGGTTCCTCTCAATACTTGAGCTTCAGGATATTAGAAAATGCTTACATGCAGGGCGGCTTACTAGATTTTAACGGAAAGCTGAACAGCACGAAATCACATGGTCGCAGTGATGAAGAATTGCCTTCAGACATCGATACAACTCCAAGTGGACATCAAAGAAATAACTACGATCTGCTGCTTTGAGGACTAAGGCTAACAAACCAGCTGAGGCTGTAAATTTTGACCCACCGGCTCTGGAAAATGCATGTTCATATTCACTTTGCTCCACTGCTCGACCAAAAGATGACTAGGTACGCGAGGCACAGTTCATTTTTTATTTACTCCCCATTTAATCTTTGGGTTTTCAAATGCATGTCCTTGTTGAGTTTAAAGCTTTATGATAAAGTTAATTCAATCTCTGATGCCTATTTGCCTGCAAATAAACAAAATTTCCCCTCGTTTTGTCGGTCTTTCTCTCTTCTATTGAGGCCTAAAATTATTTCCTCCAATTTGCACAACCCTGACTATGCAGTACGAAAATACATGCCTAAATGCATTGTTTATGAACTAAAGAGACTACTGATATAATTTGTTGGCAATTTACGTTATTTCAATCGAAGATTAAAACGGATTACAACCAGTGCTATTTTCTGTATACAGAAAATAGTGGAAGCTGTGGTGAAGAGTATTCAAGGGCTGCAAAGGATGCTGGTCAGTCATGGGTCTTTAAACCAACTTTAAAGAATTTAATAATGATAATAATAATAATAATGATGTGGACGTAGATAATGGAGAACGAATGACGCGTTTTCCAAAATATCCGTGTGGGCGCATGCGCATGCCCTTACTGCATTGTAGGTATGAAAGCCACAATAACCTGCGGTGTGCAGACCCGTGTGGGCATGCCCTTACTGCATCGTAGGTATGAAAGCCACAATAACCTGCGGTGTGCAGACAGCAGGGCTTCCCTCCTACTCATGGGGTAACTTGTACAAACAAACATCTTTCTCAGGAATTTAGATTTTGCACAGAGTGAAACATGCAATTGAGTTATTGTTGATGGTATTAGACGTGATATAAAGAAGATTTCAAATTAATATTGAATAGAAAAGGTCCATTTTGTTTAGTTTTTGCAGTTCAGGCTTTTCTTTATTCAAGGTTTATTGGTGAGAGAATATGTATTTTAAGGCTATCTTTAAATAGGAATTGAAATATTTCATGAATAAATTATGAGTTATTTAGAAACTATGGGAAGGTAAAAATACAACCATCGCAAAGCAATGGATGAAATAAGGTAGAATTTTTAAGAAACCCATAATTCATGGAGGTTTAAAATATGTCAGTAAAAGAAGTGTGTTGTTTTTCTGGTTTACAATTTAGCAAGTTCATGAAAGGTCCCGGTGACCTGATGACCTTTGGTGACCTGGTTATGATGACATGTTGGTCGCTTTTCAATTGGGCGAATACGGTTAATGGACAATGTCATTAATAGCGATTTATCATCGTCCTGTATTTGCTAATCTCTGGTTTTCATAAACCGCAGATGTCGCGGCAAAACATTGCTGCAAAACTTTTGTCTCCCTATTTCTGACCATACCTATGGTGTACGCTCAGTACATAGTCGTAGCTTCGCTTTTTGACTGAAGTGATACCGCTACAACTACGATTCATTTCCTCATTTCCTTGCGCTTCCAGAAACGGATTAGCCTCGTTCTTATTCACCATGGCATAAATTACCTCCATTTTTTCCCAAAAGCGCCGAAGCCTAAAACGCCACAAAAAGCATTTTTCCTGAAATGCTGCACCATAAAACTAGCTATCAAACTTAAATGAATATTTCGTCGAGCAATAATTGCAAAAACCTCTTTCCTGCGCCATTTTCTGTTTGTTTGTTTGTTTGGAGATGCAAAAGATTTCGTAAACAGGCTCGCATCTTTCGAGATTTTGCTCGTTTCAGCCGTTTCAGCAGATCAATCGAACGCGTCCTTGCTTGCTTTTGGCGGGCAGTAAATTTCAAAGAAGGGCTAGCCAATCAGAGTACAGTTATTCAAATCCTACTTTCTGATTGGAACAGAAGAGTCGTATGCCGATTGAGATTTTGTCAGGATTTACAGCTCTAGGGAACAAGGCTCTCGCTGAAGGGACAACAACAGCATCAGTTCAGTAAGATGAGCGAAAGTTCATGGCCTTCACGCACAGGTTTAAAAATAGCGTATTGTATTTGATGACCTCGGCACGTGCATGAACAATATGTAGCTAAAGAAACAATGGCGTATTTAGGCGTTTTCTTTTGTCTTATTTGTAGATTACTGCACTTAGCTCCGTTCATTCACTTTATTCAGATGGTTATCGACTTTTGCAATTGCGGACAACCTACATTGCCTTCCAAAATTAATGAGCCACCATGCATAAACTATAAAAAAAACATTCTTGCTGTAATTTCGTGCAACTGATATGCCTTTTGTACGTCCTTAGTTGTTGCAGGTCGCTTTTTCGTGTAGATTCTGAATATTGATGTTGATTTATGAAATTGTGCACTATTTGCTTGTGACGTCACGATGACGTTTAAGGAAACATTGTGAATAATAGTAGTCAAGGTGAAAGTGGAGGTGAAAGTGTGAAGGTTAAGGTGAAGGTGAAGGTGAAGGTGAAGATGAAGGTGAAGGTGTCAAGGTGAAGGCAAAGTCGAAGGTGGAGGTGAAGCTGTGAAAGTGAAGTTGTCCTGTGAAGGTGAAAGTGAAGTTGTCAAGGAGTCAATCAAGGTGGAGGTGAAGGTGAAGGTGAAGGTGAAGGTGAAGGTGAAGGTGAAGGTGAAGGTGAAGGTGAAGGTAAAGGTGAAGGTGAAGGTGAAGGTGCGGAAGGACCCGCTAATCGAGTCCGCAACCCTTTGTAGTGACGCTCAAGAGGTGCTGGTCGGATTTGAACCCCGTCCGCTCAAACTACCTGAAAATCAAAATCAAATTTGGCCTAAGTTGAAAATATGGATCCACACTGCAGTAGTTGAACTGATAGAACAGTCAACTGAAGTCAAACTTTTCTATCAGTTCAACTACTGCAGTGTGAATCTAGACTGATTACATGAGTCTCCGTTTTCCGCATTGAATTGGATGATATTATGGCTTCAAACTTTGTATGAGAGAAAATAAAAACATCAGATTGAAAGCATTGAACGAATACAAGGAATCACGTCGTCAGTCTAGTGTGGATCCATAGTTTCCGCTTAGGCCAAATTTGATTTTCAGACGGTCTGAAACTGGAGCATGCCCACAAAGGACCCTGGGAACGTGGAGTTTAGCGCAGTTCGGTATGATCTAGAGGAAGACATTCTACATCGATTCGTGTGGTGTAAATTAGAGCCTGGTATTTGGCCGGCAGTGTGTATTGATAGAAGTTTCTGACTAGATTGACAGTAATTTAAGAATAAATTGACCACAATTTTTGACTAAATCTGCAGAAATTTTGAACAAAAGTTGCAGAAATTTTTGACTATCTTGGTCGAAATTTCATATTAAATTGACGGAAATTTTTGACAAAATATGAACTTGATATCAAGGCAGTAAAATCAGCAACTTTTGCCTTTCGCATGATTTTTCAGATTTAGAATCCAATTGGTTCATTTTAAATCAATTTAATGAGATTCTTAATTTAATATCAGATCTTGAAATCTTAAATCAGATCCTAAAACATCAAATTAATTTGTTAGTGGTGTAAGCCATACGTCTCGTTTGTTAGCTGTATGAAGCCTCTTTTTTCGACTCCAGGGCGAATTTTTTATTTTTTTTTTATATAAATTCAATGTAAAAAATTGACAATTACGAATTACCAAACTACGAATGAGCTACCATACAACACTACAAAAACGATACCAAGGGGAGCAATAGATCATGACTACCCCAAGGCCTTCACATGAAGAACATAAACCTAAAATACAACTAAATATACAATTTCCAAAAGCTACATATAAACTACACTACTAACGATTAAAAACTAATGGATACTATACTAGATTCTGTCTGACATTAGATGTCAGGTCAGGATTTGGTGAATGAAATATAGGGACGAGCGCAAGCTCGTTCTTGAAGTTTTAATGGATACAATGCCTGACATCTAATGTGAAACAGAATTTACAAAGAAAAAGAACATTTACGTTAAGGGACTTGGTGGCTGCTTAGTACATAACTGAAGTTTCAAAAGATCTTAATCAAACCGACCAGTTTTGTGGATGAAACGTAAAGTTATTTCGAGTATATTTCTGTTCAAGTCATTTGAAAGGTCTTGATCACCATATAACAAAAGCTGCGTCAAAGCATCATTTGAAAGATTGTTGATTTGTACAAATGGTCGTGATAATTCTACAAATTTGATGTTTGAGACGACATGTAATCGCCGTAAAATATCTAATATCGGTATACTTTTCGCCGAAGTAAGTTAGCTACAACGAATTTTGATAAACTGACTTTAATATTAACTTGAACCTTTTCTTTCTTTTCAGATTCAGTTACTCGTGCATACAGCAATTTGAGACACGAGAAGTGATCTCCTCTATCATATATCCTCATGTGAACAAAGAACTCCTTGAACAATCTTCGAGTGATATAGAACTTACAGGAGAACTGTCACGCAGCTGATTGGCTCCTAAAAACAATGGGATCCTTTGTAAATTGTATTTTTCTTGTAATATTGTATGTATTTTATAAATAGTTGGCCTTAATTAGCAATTATAGCTATAATTTCTTAGCCAGCTTTAAATGAAAGAATTTATTATTATATTGGATCATATATTTTCATCAAAGCAAGAAGTTTTAAATCAGTCTATTACATTCCGTGGAATATGTATTCCAGTATTCCATGTTATTCCAGTATTCCACGTGATTCCAGTATTCCATTCCATTCAAGTATTCCACATTCTATGCTTTTAACCTAGAGGCGCAGCTTTTTTACTCGCCTCGTAGTCACAGAAAAGCAGCAGATGTGATGCGAACGAGATGAATAGTTTGCGGACATTCTCGTGCTTTGTCTTTCGAATCGTATCGGACAATTTGCCGCGACCAGTGACCAGCGTCAGACGAAAATATTTAGCAACTAAATATGTTCTTTGACGCTTCTTTTAACACATTCTTCTTAAAAAAAGTGTATTGAAGTAAATTTTAACCGATTTCTTTGCTTGAAGAATTCGCAAGAGCTTGTTTTGGATAATAACGCAAATTTTTCATTATAAGATTCAGTCGCCATAGCATCTCATTGAAATCTTGCCAAAATATGATAAATGATTTATTCTCATGAATGTTTTTACACTTTACAAATTGATAAATCAAGTTGAAAAAAAGATATATTAAAGGGGCTCCGTCGCCAAAGCGTAAACAAATCTGTAAACACCATTGTCTTCATTAGGCACGTGTCGATTGTCTTCTGTAGTTTGTTTTGTGGCTTCACCCAAGCCACCAAAAAGTGACCGTTAAAAATCCACTTATATCTGAGCAATCGTAAAAGATATGAATGTTTGGTTTGTTCCTCTGTGAAGTACAAAGATTTATCTTCAAGATAACGCTTTCATTTTTGAGAAAAAGGTGAAGAGTTTGTGTGATATTGCCTATCAAAAAACTGCTAAATCGCCGAATCGATCGAAATTTGGAGACGGAGCCCCTTTAATTGCCTCAAAGAGTTGTAGGATAAATTACAATGAAAAGTGCCGGTGCCGCCTTTTCTTTTTGTTTCTTTCCGTTTCTTTCCAAGGAAGTCTTTGTTACAGTTACTAGAAAATCACTTTTAACAGCAGAATAGTTGCTGAATATTTTCGTGTAACACCTGTCAAAGCAAATCTTCAGATAATAAGATCCGAAAGAGAAAAAATGACAATAAATACAATGCACGTTAGTTTTCGTAAGCTTTCTGGTTGAAAGAATTCACAAAATCTTTGAAAAAATTACAATCGTTGTAAATCCAAAATTAATATAGGAAAAACGGTACAATTGTCAAGAAAACCATAGTTTATGAAGGTCTGCAATAGTGCGATAAGCAGAAATCTTTTCTGCTTTTCTGGTAGCTTTTCTGGTTCACGATTTAGCAATTTGATGACGTCACAACCGGAAAATTGTTTGAAACATGAAAGGCGCTGTAATTCTGAAACTAATAAAGATATCAAAGATTTCCAATCAAAACTTATAACGAAGTAAAGTACCTGAAGTTCCTTGCAAGCCATTAAATCAAACAAAATATGCATCAACCGATAGTGCAATGTTTTTTAAAGATTTGAGTCCTATGCTGACCAGGGTCGGATTTTAATTTAGCAAATCAAGAGAGCCCACAAAACTCGGGGGCGGATCTAGATGGCGACGAAGGTCGCTCAAGCCACGGTCAGATTTCTCAAAGTGTCACTCATTTTTGTACTCTTTGGTTGTTTCTCAAACATCGTTTTATTTAGATACTATATGAAACTCGGTATAAGATTGATGATTTGCTAATGCAAGGGCGCTTTTAATCAGACCAGCAGATAATAATATAATAATAATAAAACGAATATTTATACAGGATAGTTATACACTTCAACAAGTTAAAAACTGCTGTTATCACTGTGTGTCCTGTGCCCTATGCCTAAATGTTAGCACCCTAAATTTTTACAATTAAAAGTGAATCTCATAAAAAGTAATAATACAGATGTATAAAAAAACCAGATCAAACAATTTTCATTCAAAGTTTCGGATAATTATCAAATAAATGTCATTTAAAATTTTCTTTAAGCTGTTTCTCGAATTCCTTGTAGCCCTCAATTTTTCGAAGTTCCAGCGGTAGTTCATTGTACACCTTCGCACCCATAAACAGAAACGATTTTCGTGCATACTCAGTTTTGATACTTGGTAGTATTAAGGTGTATTTATTGCCTCGTGTCTGCTTTTCATGCTCCTGCAACGTGAAATAATTCTGGAACTGTTCACATGTGTCGTTGTCGAGACATTTTCGTACAAGCTTGCAAGCCCTGGTCTTGTTTGCATTGACGAC
>REGM01000049.1:236380-255168 GCA_004194415.1 Aurelia aurita
TTTTTTGGCGAATTCGCCAAATTCACCCATGTTTATGGGAAAACTGCCGAAAAATGACCCTTTTTTAGAGAATTTTGGGCCCAAAAAACCACCCTATATGGGGGGCACATACCCCTACTATCAACATATTTTGTACCCCCCCCCCCCCCCGGGATTGTAGCAGATGTGGCTTGGTCAAGATATGATCTTATTTAGATCAGGTAAGTTGTAAGTGGGCCTACTTAATAAGGTCTTTGATTGATTTCATAATTAATTCATCATTTCTTGTACTTTCCAATCGATCAGTTATTAGTATTGAATAAGATTCATCCTGCTGAACGTTATCCAAGCAAATCTGTGAATCAAGCGAGTTAATATAATGTCCTAGTACTTACTGAGGGCCTGTTTATATGAGGCGGGCTGGCCAGGTAGCGAGCTGGCTCACCTTCGCCTGGGCCCGTTGTGCCGAGATCCCGTTTATCGAGTACCGGCGCCTCAAACGAGCTGACTTTTCTCATATAAACGCAATAAACAGGCCAGCCCGCCTGTGACCCCTACGACTTA
Source organism: Aurelia aurita (assembly GCA_004194415.1). Lineage (NCBI taxonomy): Eukaryota > Metazoa > Cnidaria > Scyphozoa > Semaeostomeae > Ulmaridae > Aurelia > Aurelia aurita. Next base: position 236,924 of record REGM01000049.1, read on the forward strand.
GGTCATGACGCACGCGCACAACAGAGCAGATCAGATGATGACGCACGACTTAGGTCATAACCAGGGAGCTATAGCTATAGCTCCCTGGTCATAACGCACGCGCACAACAGACATTTGGCGCCAAAGGCCGGGCTGACTCATTATCGAATCTCATATAAAACCGGGCTGGCTCGAAGTGAGCCAGCTCGTTAACGGGCCAGCCGGCCTTATATAACCAGTCCCTAGTTTCATCCTAGTTATTGATTTTAGTGCAGCAGCAACAATAACAACAACAGCTACGATACAAACGATCCAAAACATTATTTGTGTATTTGTGCAGTTAGTTGAGACTGACTGAAAATTGACTTTATATACTCGCGCTCGTTTAAAAAAAGCTAATGATTTAACGGACTGAGGCTTTGGGGCCTGTTCGTACAGAGCGAGATATTCCGGTAACGTGTCATGGCCAGTTGTTCAACCTCACCGTTCATAATAACAATAATAATAATATGATATAATGAGGGATAAGAAAGCCATTGGCCTATTATAAACCTTTAGTGCTGTTTTTAAGCGTATTCAAAGTTGTACTTTTCGTTACGGCAGAAATCGGTAAATGATTTCTCAAACTGTACAACTGATTTCGCATTTACTATCGTTTCTGGCAAATTGTTCCACTCGTTAATATTTTCGTGGTAATTCCGAGAAGGAAAAGATGTAGCCTTGTCGGCTATAGGCACCAGGTTACATAATGTTTTGCGATATTCATCAATTTTTCATGAAATAACGACTTCAATTACATACATGGATTTGCGTAACGCCAACGCATTATTTATAGTCCAGGTATCTGAGGTTTGGCCCGGTATTTGAGGTTTTTGCCGCGATTTCGTTTACACCTTTGAAAATGCCGACATGTACCTGAAAAGCCGTTGTGTGCACTGGATGATGGGGAGATATCAAACAGAGAGGATCACGAATACAAGAAAGTGCGATGAGTTTTGGAGAAACACGAAAGAATTTTTTTTTTTAATTTGGTTTTTCACATTTTTGTGGAAAATTTGCTCGTCTTTATACCTACACTTCGCCTGCGCAGCAGATTGCCTGCGCAGCAGATGTGTATTTCAAGGAGCGTGTTCTCTCCCAGACTGCATAAAATAACCAAAGATCCTCCTTCGCAGTGGAAAAGTATAGTCTGCACGCAGGCTAGGAAACAGTTAGATCCTATGCATATTGCAAATAGCCAAGAAATGGAATCTGGTTTGGTGAGGCCTAACTGTCCAATGAGACAAACTACTCAGTTAATATTTTGGCCTTAAATTATAGCAAAAATCCGTGTCGGATGGACAAGTGATCAATCATTTCGCAAAAAGCTTCCGGTGCAAAACCTTTAAAACTTCAAATGCAAGATGTGCTTTAAAGACCTTGTACTCCCCAAGATCCTTTGCAGCCTCACAGTGACTTTCATACCGATTATGGCCCAGCAGTTGCGAGGCTGTATTGTCTTCTCAATCTTAAAATGTACGTTGTTATGCTCATCGCTTTTGAAATCAAACAACAGAAATTCCTGAAAATAATTTAAGGATTAAGAAAGCTTTGTACATTCATGTTTCAATTATTGTGTGTTCAAAATACGTTGTGTACGGCCAATAGAATGTTTTGATCGTTCGTGCGTGTGCAAAGGATGATGGGGAGTAGAGGGTCTTTAAAACACAGAGGAAAAACTGTAAGATATATTTGTTTCTTTACTTTCCAGAGCACAGTAACTTATGACAATAAAAGCAATTTCTATGCTCGATTAGTCAAGAACAAAGATGGAAATGTGGATAAGCGAAGTCACATAACATACCCTAAGACCTGGGTACCTGAAAGAGCCTTGCTGCATTAGAAATGATCAGTTTCTGTATCGATGTAACCTACTGTAGTAGATACATTAATCGAAAGATTTGTTGTGCTGCTTTTCTATCTTTGGTTCAGAACTCGAGCAAGAGAAGTTATGATTACATACGAAATGTGTTGAGATTCGAATTTCCAATTTGCTCAGTTTCTAGGCAAGGGCCGAAGTAGATGTTTAGATTCCTGCATGTACCTTCGATAAAACTTTGTATCTTTATTATATTCAATCGCAGCACGGCTGTTTCTGGGACGTAGGTTTTTACATTTTCTTCTTTACTAATCTACCGTAAAAATTACTTTATGTTTGCTCTCGCTAATCTGTCTGCTCAGGCACATTAACAATGTGCCAGAACCTGCTACTTTGTATAAAATCAACTCTTGTTTTAGCATGGTTTGTTTACGTACACGCCTCGGCTAATCGACCGTAGAAATTGCTTTGTTTGCTCTAGATAATCTGTCTGCTCAGGCACCTTAACAATGTGCCAGAACCTGCTACTTTGTAAGAAATCAACTCTTGTTTAAGCATGGTATGTTTACGTACACGTCTTGGCTAATCGACCGTAGAAATTGTTTTGTTTGCTCTCGCTAATCTGTCTGCTCAGGCACATTAACAATGTGCCAAAATCTGCTACTTTGTACGAAATCAACTCTTGTTTAAGCATGGTATGTTTACGTACACGTCTCGGCTAATCGACCGTAGAAATTGCTTTGTTTGCTCTAGATAATCTGTCTGCTCAGGCACATTAACAATGTGCCAAAATCTGCTACTTTGTACGAAATCAACTCTTGTTTAAGCATGGTATGTTTGCGTACACGTCTTGGCTAATCGACCATAGAAATTGTTTTGTTTGCTCTCGCTAATCTGTCTGCTCAGGCACATTAACAATGTGCCAAAATCTGCTACTTTGTACGAAATCAACTCTTGTTTAAGCATGGTATGTTTACGTACACGTCTCGGCTAATCGACCGTAGAAATTGCTTTGTTTGCTCTAGATAATCTGTCTGCTCAGGCACATTAACAATGTGCCAAAATCTGCTACTTTGTACGAAATCAACTCTTGTTTAAGCATGGTATGTTTGCGTACACGTCTTGGCTAATCGACCATAGAAATTGTTTTGTTTGCTCTCGCTAATCTGTCTGCTCAGGCACATTAACAATGTGCCAAAATCTGCTACTTTGTACGAAATCAACTCTTGTTTAAGCATGGTATGTTTACGTACACGTCTCGGCTAATCGACCGTAGAAATTGCTTTGTTTGCTCTAGATAATCTGTCTGCTCAGGCACATTAACAATGTGCCAAAATCTGCTACTTTGTACGAAATCAACTCTTGTTTAAGCATGGTATGTTTACGTACACGTCTTGGCTAATCGACCTTAGAAATCGCTTTTGTTTGTTCTCACTAATTGGTCTGTTCTTAGGGCCTGTTTATATGAGGCGGGCTGGCCCGTTAGCGAGCTGGTTCACTTCACGCCAGCCCGGTTTTATATGAGAGATTCGATAATGAACCAGCCCCGAGCCAGCCCGGCCTTTGGCGCCAAATGTCTGTTGTGCGCGTACGTTGTGCCCTAAGTCGTGCGTCATCATCTGATCTGCTCTGTTTTGCGCGTGCGTCATGACCTAAGTCGTAGGGATCTCAGCTTCAGGCGAGCCAGCTCAATACCGGGCCAGCCCGCCTCATATAAACAGGCCCTAAAGCAACAGATGCTATTGTTCAACAGTCCACCCCTGTTGGTTTCATGAGATATTGCATAGCATGACTGAAAATCCCAAATGAGATGCCGTGCTATGTCGGTGTAGGAGAAGTGAAAATATGACGCAAGTTTTCATACAATACATTTACTGCATTTAACATACAGGTCATTCTTTAGCACCAATCAATTTTTCAATTCAAAACCTACTTTTCTACTTGGATCATTAACTAAATTTTCGGAGATTGAAAATCGTCATTAACAAACTTTAATTCTGTTAGATTTTGAACTGAAAGCAACGGGAAAAGGCTTCGTCTACAATAATTAATGTGGCGGCAAGGATCGAAGAACGGAAATTTCACTAGCATAGAAATTAAGAAAAAAATGAAAATTAAGAAATTTAGCTGATCTTTTTTATAAATTATTCTTTCTTTCATCAAAGTTTGAATAGTGATGTCATGTCTTTCAAATGTATTTGACATGAGTCACCTCACAATGCTTATTTCTTAAGGTACTCTGTCAAGTCAGTTGCTAATTTTACCTTTGAAAAAGGATTGTCATAAAATTAACATTCCCTAGGAGAGGAGACTGAATTGATGTGACGAAAGGAGATGAAAAAAATTGTTTAATAATTTTAAATTGTTTATACATTTAAAGTGACTCAATGGAGCAAAGTGGAGGTCATCTATAAATAGGACAAAGAATACTCCTACGCACGCCATTTTTTTCCTCTGGCTAAATAATACCCACGCCCGTGTTGAAATCATCAAATGCAATAGGCTACTAATAGAATACCCAGACCCCTTCCGCGCGGGGCTTTTATCTCCGTTGATTCTCCTAAAGAAACAATTTTTAGTTTGTAAACTGAAAAGTTTTTCTTAAATATTTTTTTTCAGTTCTCAACTTTCTTGATTTTTGGTGATCTGCGATGCGAGATGTTGGTTCTTGGGTTCCAGTCACCCACCTTAGTTTTTGCAACAATAGTCGATAGAACAAAGTAACAATAGAACAAAGGAGCGCAACCTCACCAAAGGCCCTGGGGATGAGGTTGAAAGGAGCGAGCATTTCTAAGCTATTGTCTCATTTTCTTCAGACGAAATTTTCCCTCTCTACCTTCTTTTATCTTTGTATAACTTTTCGCTACAACGTTATTACTATAACAACATCAGAGGACTGGAAAAAACAAGGGTTAATTCAAGATCCAGCACTCCGTCATCCCGGGGGGTGGGGTACATAACATGTTGAGAGTACGGGTATGTGCCGTCCATATGGGTGGGTTTTGGGGCCCGAAATTCTCTAAACAAGGGTCATTCTTCGGCAGATTTTCCATAGACATGGGTCGGTTTGGCTGAAATCGGCAAAAAATCTTTGATAATGGGGCGTTTTCCGCCAAAATTCATCATAAAAGTGGGTACGAAGGCGAATTTTGGCAATTAGAAGAGGGTAGCTTTCTGAAAACCGGGCGGCAGACCCGCGTACATTCACAAGTCGTGTACCCCCCCCCCCCCNTGCTAACATTATTATTATTATTATTATCAAATTATTTACAGTTGGTACAATATATAGTAAAAAACTAATTCAAACAAACTATTTACATAAAGAAAAAATTACAAAAAAGTTCATTTCTGATCCTCATTATCAACTATTTTTTTTTAACTGCAGATCTTGCATGAGCAATTTTGCCCATTCCATTCTTTGGTCATCCTTTTAAATATTGCTGCTGAGTTTGCATTTTTTTTGGCATAACAGCATGAGTTTGCATAACAGTATTGACTATCTAAAGGTGCTCTACTTCTGCCATCATTCTGAGCTGGAACAAATTTGCATCAAATTCACTAAATCAGCCAACTTTGATGCTCTATAAAATCAAAAAGAAATGAGATAGCTGGATATTTTTGCTTGTGGGTTCAAACGTTAAAGCAAAAAACAATAACTCATTTTGTTGTTGCATTAATAAAGGCCTGTTTATATGAGGCGGGCTGGCCCGGTAGCGAGCTGGCTCGCCTTCAGCTGAGATCCTACATATCTGGTCGCAGCTTTGTAAACATCATTTTGTGTTTATATATATGCCGAGCTGGCCCGTTGTGCCGAGATCCCGTTTATCGAGTACCGGGATCCACCTCAAACGAGCTGACTTTTCTCATATAAACGCAATAAACCGGCCAGCCCGTCTGTGACCCTTACGACTTAGGTCATGACGCACGCGCACAACAGAGCAGATCAGATGATGACGAACGATTTAGGTCATAACACATGCGCACAACAGACATTTGGCGCCAAAGGCCGGGCTGGCTCGGGGCTGGCTCATTATCGAATTTCTCATATAAAACCGGGCTGGCTCGAAGTTTTATTATATTTTCTATTTTTTGGCTCTGGTTCACAGGGTAGCTCGAAGTGGGCCAGCTCGCTAACGGGCCAGCCCGCCTCATATAAACAGGCCCTAAGAAAATTGTGTTATCAAAAGTACGTGTAATCCATTTATTTTAGGGAAACACCTATAACTCATCCAGACACCATCTCTGGGTCTATTTGCACATATAATGTTGTCTCTTTACTCAGAACGAATATTTGTTTACAAGTTATGAATTACTGTTTACAACTGCATGGAACTTATCACCGCGATTTATCTTCTATAAATATCTGTGGTGGACTGTATAAATATCTGTGGTGGACTGTTATCTTCTGTAAATATCTGTGGTGGACTGTTAAAATATAGTTCTGTCTCTAAAGCGTCCCTGTTTTCCTCAATCCTCAATAAACATGCATAATTTATCAATAAAGTCTCAGGTAATTACACCGTAATATGCCAACAATTCATCTCTCCAGCACTATCGGATAAACCTCAAAATGATCATCATCATCTAAGGAGCAGGTCTAAATGCTAAGGAGCAAGTCTGAACATTTAGTTAGAGTTAATTACGAAAGAAGGCAGATTTTATGATGCTAGGTGTAGCGCACCCTCTTTTCCATTTTCGTCCACCTCTGACAGCAACAACAACAACAGCAACAGCAACAAAGTCATAAAACATTTAGTGTTTAAATTATTCTTCGTAATCCTTCCTCATGAGAGTTATAATTTCAATATATTCACACATGCCTAAGCATTTCATTTGGGGGGTGGTGGGGTATGCGGTACTTATGTCTAAAAGTTCAACAGAAACTTGAGAGAGACTCTCCTTGCGTTCCTTTGGCAATCAAAACAATCATGATTGTATTGTTTAAGATTTTAACATTGTTTCAATTCAAAGCATTTAGATCCAGCTGGCTGAATTTGAATGAAATCTTGATTGTTTTGATTGCCAAAGGAACGCAAGGTCTGTTTAGGAAGCCTGCAAGAATAGCCCCGCAACCGTCGCAACCGTTTTGTTTCCCACCCACCCACTACCTCTAATGTTTTCCTTACTTTTCTACTTCTTCCGTTCTCTCTTTGTTCTTTCCGCAATCGTGTGGAATGGTGCATTGGCCCTGAAATTTGGTATTTCAATGGTAATCACCAGCAAGCACTACGCTTAAAAACCATTTCTGGCATGCACAACGAGTGAGCTATAGCTGCCTAGGTTTCAGAGCAACTTTTGCAGCTTGCTTTCTCTTTGTTTACGACTTGACCAACCGGGCATCGAATTCCCTTTGTCTGCAATCGCTAATCGCTTTGTATTGGTGTGTCAATCAACAGCAACGGATCCTATTGTAACATTATCTGCCCTTGTTTATCCACATGAAAATATATGGATAATTCATGATATTTTCATTTTTGACTCACCCGGTTCTTTTTTTACTCACCCGAAGAATAGAACAAGTTTATTTTCTTGTCTCGTACTCTTCAAGTCAGTCTCGCCGCTCATTGGTCCACAACAAATTTAAATGAATCTGATTGGTAGTCAAAACACAATGCTAATATTCTTTAGAATGTTCCTGATTGGCTTGTAATCTGAATTCTTTGCCAGGAACCCGTAGTTTTCACAGACATGTTTCAACAGAGGTCTCATCAGAATTAACACTTCTGACTCAATCATAAATAATTGAATCAACATCATCTTTAAGCTCTATTTATCATTAAACTAATTTAACTCAGTCAAGATCAACGTAGTAACAAGTTATAACGCACTACTATGCATACAAATTCAAGTCATTAAAAACGAAGGATACAGCCTGCAACTAACGGTAAAATCATCTAACTTTTCCCTAGAAATATCAATGTCATCATTTCTCATTGATGTTTGCAGACTGTTTGAAAATAATAATAATAATAATAATAATAATAATAATAATAATAATAATCAAGACTTGAAGAGAGAGATCAAGAGGCTATGGAATGTAAGAGAAGTCAAGATAGTACCAATAATTATTGGAGCTCTTGGCACGATTGGAAAGAACTTTGAGAACTGGCTGAAGAAAATTGAAATAGAATGCAGCACAGAACTTTTACAGAAAGCTTGCCTGTTAGGAACTGCAAAGATTCTAAGAAAAGTACTGGATACCTAAAGCCAAGGGATTTGGCCTGATATCCAGTAGTTAACCGGCAATCAACATCAACGCCGTGTGAACATTGAACAATAACAATAATAATAATAATAATAATACATTCATTTATAGTTGGCTAAAGAAATAGTTATATGAACTAATAAAGGCCAACTGGTCTTAGCTATTTACAAAGATCCCGTCCAATTTTTCATGCTGTTTTTAAACTGACTGTCATTTTTGGCAGATTTTATTGTGTCAGGGACAGGGAGTGTATTCGAAAATATGTTTCCTCTAAATGCCAATGAATCATTCCCGTATCTCAAAGTTCTCGTAATCTAGAATCGCCTCGACTGCAATCAGAATTTGGAAAATTTCTATTTCGCTATCATTTAGAATCAAATACCGAGTGTAGTTAATTGTCCGATATTTACTGAGATAGAGGAAATTAAATTCTCAGTTAAAAGACCACAGCTAATCCATGAGTATGTGAAAATGAAATTGAAAATGAAAGATCAATGGCTTTTAGGTATGTGAATACCTTTACTATCAGTAATGCAGGAGACGACTGATTCTGGTAGTGAAACGTAAATGGCTTGCTGTTCATATTTGATCGTGTTGAAGCAAAGCAGAGTTCTGATAGCAATATGCCTATGGATAGCGTCCAGATGTAACAGAAGAGAACTTTATTTATGCTTTCTACACGACCAATGCTAAATGTGATCATTTATATGCATTTTGCAGATTAGAATCTCTCGGCAACTTTGCCCTTTTAAGGAAATTACAAAGGAATTTGAATTTCCTAACAATATTCTGCAAAACTTTTCAAAAGCAACATGCCCTCGTAGAATGTGTCGCACTTGAATCTATCTAGTTGTTTCAGTTATACGAATTGTAATTGATTCATATTTATTGTCACGTACAGTTGTAAAATGATCACTTACACACCAGAGAACTTATAGAAGTCAAATTATAGGCATATTGCTAACTGAATTCCTTTGCGAGCTTGTGTTAAAGGGAATAACCTGAGTTAAAAGATGAGATCTCATAGGTTTATAAATAGCCTATTGTATTTGATAATCCAAAAAGTGGGAAAGAAAGCAAAGCCAAGGAAAACAATGGCGTGTTTTGGTTTTTCTTTATCCTATTTATAGACGGGCGCCTTATAGCTCAGGTCACTCACTTTAATACAACACAAAAGAACACAAAATGTCCTATCTTACCAAAATTACCCTGTTTAAAGTGCGTTATAGCGACAATAATACTACAACTAAACATGATATGAAGAATGTATATGCTAATGTATACTGTTATTTTGGAGGGCCCTAAAGAGCGTAGCTGGTCCGTTTCATGTTTAGATTTGTGCTCCGATGTCATGTCAAGTTTTGATACTTTGATCATGCTTAAAAATCTCATCCATATTTGTTCTGCTTTCTAGAAGTCATCTACGAGCAGCCTTGAAGATCTGGTAAGTAAATGCTGTTTGGAAGTCCTTTAAAACTTGCACAGCATTTTTTTAGGCTTTAAACAGAGCAAAAATTTTAATTCTTATTTCAAGGAAAAAGGAACTTGCTTTAAGAAATAAATTTCTTGAAGCTAGTATAGCTACTTGTCCAAACGTAAGACATATCTTGAAATTTGCACATTTCTTGAAATTTTTTGACAAGAATTCTTGGTTAAGATTGTTGTTCTTGAAACAAGAATCCTAAACAAGACAATTAAGTCTCGACAAGAATCCTAGTATTTTCTTGATGTAATATTGATGCCAAAAAACAAGTTGTTTTTCCCTTACAAGAAATTTCGCCTTGCTGAGAATCTGAATTCTCAACAAGCAGAAATTTTCTTTGTGTAAGACTTCCATACTTTTTGTTTGAAATAAAAATATTTGAATTCTTGTTTTCAATAGCATTTTTCTTGAAGAAAGAAAATACCAGGTACTATATTCTTGATAAGATATTCGATTTTTACTTATTAATTTTGAAATGTTTCCAAACAAATTCCTCTTACATCTTGTTTTCAAGTGTATTTTTGCTACATTACTTCACAAGAAAATCTCAAATGATTGCCAAAAATCGTTTTTATTTATTGGTTGGCGTGTTGTTTGTTTGCAATGGCATTAGGACCTGGAAAATATCAGGTTTTCAGAACCTGAGATCCTAAAAAGGTCCCAGATAACATTCACCCCATCAGGACCCTCCTTTGACTAAAAAAACCTCCCTATCAACTACTGTCTATTCTATATTCATATTTACAAGCCTACCTAATCTATCCAGCAAACTTGGTGTACTAACGAAAATGATTTCTCATAAATAAGTCCAACTTTTTGGAGTCCACGTTAGTCTTTTTATGTACATCTAATGTTCCATTTTGTCCGGTGTGTTTCACGAGATTGGGCAAATATCTGAAGTTTCTGCTGCTGTTGAAGTCCCTTTCACATATAGAGTCTGTTGCTCTTAACTGTCCAATGTCCGGTAGCTGCAGTCTTTCGGTGGCACTCCTACTTCCTTGAGGCACCTTCTTCTGTTCGTAATTTTCAAAACTTTCTGGCAGAGACATGGATCTTTTGATTGCGGGTAGCGAAGCATTATTTGTCGCAAAGACCGGGCCAAGAGAGTCTCTTCGCGAATTTGGAAATATTTCAATGCAGCTTGTTTTTCGTCGCCTGTTTTGTTTGTTTTTGTTATTGTAAACATATTGCGTCATAGATAACGATTTTCTTCTGGCTCTTTTGTTGTTGTTGTCTTTACCATCAGAATCGGATTCAAGATCACTACTAGATTCGTCATCCGCATCTAGATTCTCTAAGATTGGCATCAGATCTCCATTTATGGGGAATCCGCTTGAATCTGGATCGCTCTCCCTCTCATCCATGATGCTGAAAGTTTTTTGATTTTTCGGTATTTTTGGGAGTGTCATTTGCTAGCAATTTCAGTCAAGTTTTATGATCCTATACTTTGTTGATGGTTGTTGATTGTTGTTGTTGATGGATGTTGATTGTTGTTGTTGATGGATGTTGATTGTTGTTGTTGATGGATGTTGATTTTACTGAAACTTTGTTGTTGATTGTTAATATGCTTGGTAATTTTGTAAAGTTCTGTGATCCCTTACTTCGTTGATTTTAGTTGATTGTTGTTGTTTATTTTGTTGATATTTGTTGTTGATTTTTCGATAGCTTCGATAGTCTTGATTTTTCAGTTCATTAGGTTATATTATCCTTTATTGTTTTTGCTTTCTATCCTTGATTGTTAAATATTTTGTTTATACTTTGTTGTTTATTTGTTTGATATTTCCACAACTTTAATCAATTTCTCTGATTCCTACTTCTAACTGCAACAGGTAATCTGTCTGCTGTATATGATTACTGTTTTGGTCTATTGTTTATACTGGCACCACTGTTTCAGTTTAGTAATATATTGAATTTCTTTAATAATAATCAGTAACTCAGGACAACAATATTTTCGTCAGTTTAACTTCGTTTCAAATCAACCACATCCACAAAAACATTGAGCAGTTTTCGTTAGCTTGCTTATTCCTAACCTCGGAGATCAGTTTTTGAAGAAGATCGCATCTGTTTGCATCCCAAAGAGACCACTCTCTCTGTTCGCGCTGACTCCAATTTATAGCTAACGCAATATTTTAATGTGCATGTTCTCTGCAGTTGACGAAAGCGAAATTAATATTTCTACAAAAAGTTTGTTGAAACCAGACTGAAACGCAACTATGCAACAGATGGTTTCGCACTTTAAAAGCTTGCAATTATAGTAACCTCTTTGTGCTTGCAACGATGTTCTCGAAGGAGTTAGCTTCAATGTTTCTTGAATTTGTAAGTCTGCAATGAAAACAAGGAGCTCTTTGAACCAGAATTCCTTTAAAACAAGTTTGGCAAGATGTATTATGCAAATTTTTACTCCTTGAACAAAGAAAAGTTCTTTCTTCTCGGAAAGATGGCCGTCAAAGCATTTTGCAGCGATTCTTCTTAAATTTGCAATCTGCAATGAAAAGAAGAACCTCTTTGAACAAGAATATCTTCAAAGTCAATATGTCAAGAAGTGTTACACGATTTGCACACCAATAAGCGTACGTCCAGGGGGACTTGGAGGGCGGCCGCCCCGCCAACGTTGGAGAAATGGAGAAATTTATTTCTTCGGGAAAAAATCTGGGCACCCCCCCCCCAGATTTGTTCTTCCCGTACGCTTATGCGCACACCTATAAAGCAATGGGGAAGCTCTCTCTTCTCGCATAGATGATCGACAAAGCACGTAGAATTTGCACTGTAATAAATAAGAGGACGCTCTTTAAGCAAGATTTTGTTCACAGCAACTGTTTTAAGGTGAATTAATGAGTTTCCCAACGCCAAATGTGACATAGTTATCTCGATATTCAAGCAGATGACCTAGGAACAATGTCAACCATGTCATCAAAATATCAGAGAGACCAGAAATTTTAAATTTTGGCGAGAATTAAAAAGAAGTTCTTGAGCAAGAATTTCTTCAAAGCAGCTGTTTAGATGTAAATATGATGAATTGTTCAGCGTTAGATTCGCCAAGCTTCTCTCGATGTTATAGCAGATGGCAGCAAAACCTGTTTACATGTCAGCAAGATCAAAAAATGTAAATTTTGGCTTGGAAGGTTTTTGAGCAAGAATTTCTTCATAGCAGCTGTTTAAAGATAGAATAATGAGTTGCTCAACGCCAGATTTGCCAAGCTTCTCTCGATGTTCTAGCAGCTCGCTCAAAACCTGTCTTCATATCACAGCAAGATTAGATATTTTGAATCTTAACCGCAATCATAACAAACAATTCTGTAACTTCTTAAGAATATGGGTCACATGAGAGGTTTATATGCTACAATGCCAGCAGTAAAATGCTACAAGATTCTGTAGAGTTATGTATGTAAGATTGTAAACAAATGTGTTCTTCTTGAAGCAATATCGAACATTTTAAGTGTTCAAAAAGAAGGGCTAGAATAGAAAAGAAGGTCTTTGAACAAGAATTTCTTTCAAACAACTGCTTAAAGATGACGAGTTTCCCAACGATACAACGCTGAAATGCTACAACTACAATCTCCTGTAGAGTTATGCAAGATTGTAAACTAACGTGTCCTTCTTGCATCAATTTCAAGCATTTTAAGTGCTCAAAAGCAGTCTTCCATTCCTCCAAACAAATATGACCAGATTTTGACATAAGCGTAGTACATGACACCCCCAAGTAGACAAAAGTTACAAGATTCTGCGAAGATTTAGCAAGATCCCATACAGATGTGTTTGTAAACAAGAAATTTTAGGTTGATGAAGACTTACCGCAGTCAAAACAAACAGTCCTTTGATTTGCACAACGCACTTTCTTAACCAGAACCAAATTATGTACAGTCCAAATGTTTCTATCTTCCCTGAAAGTATTCTAGGCAATCTTGTTTACAAAATCAGCGTTTTTAACTAATCACAAACAAACAGACAATAACTTATGCGCATCTGCTCTGGGATAATATCGCTTCTGTTTACGTTTGAGCCTTCAAGTAAGATGAGCTTTACAACGCATGGACCATGATGAATAAAATCTATAATTTCGTGGTCGAGAGTTAGAAATTATTCATGATGTTGAGGTGGAAATTATTATGCGCAGAATCGACGACCTGTACCTATATTTGTAAGCAGTAGTACGAGAATTTGTATAGAGGGTATAGAGAACAGGTGGTAGTTTTCAAATGGGTCTCCGCGGGCGACGTTACACTGATTTAGAGGTTAATTTCTTGATTTGCATGTCGGCCTTTTCATAAGATCCGATTCACAATCGATCGTACCACATTCAAATATCAAAGCGTGTATTTGTGATCCTACCAGGCCTGGTCTTTCGCCTTTACCGCAATTCAAGTTTGATTGCCTTTAATTTGATTGCCTTTACAACAGGTCAAAAATCATGAATTAAATCTCTTGATTACTTGATTGAGTGTTTACTTATAGATATTACCGTGCAAAACGTTACGCCCCCAGACTCTTGCACAACATTTGCCTCGCCTAATATTTGGCACGGCAAGGATAAAACTGGTACCCGTATCACAATTCATCGAATATCCATAGGTGTCAAATTTTGATAAAAAGCTGGTGTGAATGGCTATTACATCTTTCTTTGATTTGAATGGCTTGAAAGAAACTTTAGGTACTTTCCGTTAATTCTACCGCGTGCTTTTTTTACATCTTGAATATTTTCAGAATTACAGCGTTTTTCTTTTTCTGAAAGAAGTCAAGCATTGCTTTGAAAAATTAAAAAGCAGCGCAGCTCCCAAATTTAACAGAGTCCAGAAAAATGGAAACCTTCCTCCGGATGCCATTTTCGTTAGTAAACCTTCCTCGTTTTATCAAGTCAAAAAAACCAGATTTTTCGAACACCTGGCGTGTTTATAACCATAAATTTATAAACTGGTTGCAGTTCCCAAAATAACCCAAAATTGTCCTAGATTTCTTGTAAAAATTACTAAACCTTTCTCAAATATGACATTAACAACCAAAACCTTCCTCCGGCTCACAGCCGTGGAGCCATGATTTTTTCTGGACTCTGCCAAATTAATGGAGGAAAATTGGTAAAATTGTCAAGAAACCCATAAGATCTACAAGATAGTGGTAAGCAGAAATCTGTTGCTTTCTGGTTTTCAATTTAGCAGTTTGATGACGGCACAACCTCAAAACTGGATGAAATATGAAAAGCTGTAATGCTGAAAATATTCAAGAAGGTTCAATCACTTTCCAATGACGCGCAAATTTGAAAATTCTTCTGGTTATACACAATGTCAAGATTGTTTTAAGAGGGTGGTTTTTGGGGGTACCAAAACCCGCAAACCCGCATCAAACTTTGCAAAAACCCGAGAACCCGGAAGCAAAAACACACAACACCCGAAGCTGCACTTTTTGGACGAAAGTTTGAATTTTTGCCAGTATTTCTCGATTATTTCCAGCGATTTCGATTTCAGCGACTGTTGCTCGTTGTTTTAAGCATTCAAAAAACAAGTTTTTTATTTCAATCAACTACACAAATCACATGACTGGGAGAACCCGAAAACCTACGAATTTTAAACAGAAAACCCGAAGTACGAGCGAAGAAATAGCCTAAACCCGCAACCCGTGAAACATCTCAAAACTCGTAAACCCGTACGTTTAAAACATAAAACCCGAAACTCGAAACATAAAACCCGCAACCCTTGAAACTCAAAAGCCTAAAAACAAAGTTATCATGAAACACACTTCGTTGCATGAAATATACATTGTATGTTTTCTAATGGTTTCTGTTTTTGTTCTATTCTTAGAAATACACTCTTCTTTCAAGCGCTTTCAATAGAGTCAAATTTGGCGCTTTTGCGGCATACGATAGCAGTCAACTAATATTTCGCGGTTTTGGAAGCGCTAAATTTATTTTTCTTTTGCCAGCATGCTCTTATTTTACACCGCTTTCAAAAGCACGTTGTAATTTGTAACTTCTGCTGCGGGGTGCAGCTAAATTTCTCAAAATTTTGGCAGCCTACTCTTGTTGAATCTCGTTTTACAGAGCAAACTCCGACGCTTTCAAAACCACGAAATTGTTTGTAAACTAAAATCACACTGGAGCTAACCTGATGCGACTTGCTCAAAACAAGACTTGCGTTTGCCATGACAAAGCTCATACATCTAGGCCCATCTACACGAGGGGCAAATCACTCTGTAGAAATCTCGTACACTTTCTACGGAAATCCTTTTGTTTTCTCGAGAAATCCCAGAAATCCTCTAGGAATCCTTTTGTTCTCCTGGAAATCTCGTACGCTATTTGAGGGGGTGATACACACCTTGCATCTACAAGCCATAAGATTTGTGAAAAGTCAAGAAAAACCCCTCAAATGTGAATTCCTTTTAAATAAAGCCGCCTGCCGCTAAAATTTATCTCTATTTTTAGCGATGTAATTACTCTCTTATTGGGGTTCTGCTAGGGGGACTCGCTGCTTCCTTGCTCCTCCTTAAAAGCAGCATACTGCCTTCAAAATTGGAGTGGATTCCCAGTATTTTCATCTTCCCTAATGATTTGGTGGCCTCTGCTCCCTGTTGCCGTCTTCTTATATTCATGCACCCCGTCATGCACCCTTGCTACCAGGCCCTTTTAGGGCTGCCCCCTTGCTCCCGAAAACCCTATCAAAGCCTCCTTTTTAAAGCCCTCATCCCAATAGTGCAGAAATTGTTGCTGTAGCTGGCATACATTGCTGGGCACAACATAGCGATAGCAACTAAACGCTTCAAAATGAAAACTTAGGTCCCGTTCACACTGCTCCGTTTTTGTACAAAAACGGAGAGAAAAGCATCCCTTCTTGTGAGAGTGTTCACACTAATCCACATAAAAACAGCACAGATACGGAGGTTTCGAAAACGCTGCAACATTCAACAACGAAGTTCACAAAGACAAAACGGAGTAATGTGAACGCACAAAAACAGATATTTTTCGCTCCGTTTTTGTAATCAGGCGGATCAATGTGAACGGACAAAAGCGGATATTTTCCCCTCCCTTTTTGTACAGAAACGGAGCAATGTGAACGGGTAGTTTGGATGCATCAAAAACGGATATTAACAAAAACAGAGCGGTATGAACGGGGCCTAAGTTTATAGCTCTGGTTTGGGAAGAACGGCCGCTTTTTATTTTCAAGATGAATATCGCAGCTCAAAAGGCATTCATATTATATATTAACATATTCAAAAGGCATTCATTCATATTAATATGCATTCATAAAAACATATAATATATTCTAAAAACCAGTGTTACTTTTAAGTAACTGCTCCGGAATGGAGAATGGTATTATTATTATTATTATTATTATATTGGCAAATACGAGAATGTAATCTACCATCTTTCGGATTGATTTAAGCAACATTTGAAATGCTAGATTCGATTAAAGTTGTAACATTCTTTTTAATTAAATTGAAAATAATTGAAATGATTAAAATGAAGACATCCTTCATAATGCTTCATTGATTTTATTTTTGAGAGATGCGTCCACACTCTTCACACTCTTCACGGATGACAATAACTTCGCGAATGTCATCTTCCATCAAACCAGGGCTGCAACAACAGAGCTTTCTTAACAACAGAACTTTCAAAATGGCGGCTGACACAAGGATACGAAACAGAATCACTCTTATCATGAAGGTAATCTAAGTACAACTGCGGTGTCTAACTACCCATGCTGCAACCAAGTTGACTGTAGTTTGATTGGTAAACGACAATATTTTCATGCAGGAAAGTTATATTTTGAAAAATTAAATTGGACGAGAAACTGCGCTTGTAAAAGAGGCTGAATATAGGTTGTATCTTAACCAATAGTATCAGTGCTTTCAAATGCTGGCTGTAGTTTATCCGGTTTATCTCATCACAATCTCCTCCACTTGCTACAGTTCATAGGCGTATAGAAGCCAGGAGGCTGGAAGGGCAGTAGCCCCCCCCCAATGTTTGGAAAATTTACCAAAATCAGCCTCTTTCGGGCAAAAATCCACCCTAAGTTGGGCAAAAAGTTCCGTAAACAATAGACTTCTTATCGGGCAGCCCCCGCCCCAGATTTTATTTTCCCGTACGCTTATGCTACAGTTACATGATTTATCCTCCTTTACATCCTCCTAACGATCTCTATCCTATAAGTATCCGTTGAAAAGCCTTTGGTTGGCAGTGCCACTTGAAAGTTTGGACCAAATAAAAACAAAATAGGCCTACTTGTTTTGGATGGATAAATCTTCATTACATCGATTTTTTTTGCAAAAAGTCTTCGAGTTTCTATGCATCCATGCCAAGTTGTTGGTTTTTCGGTTCATCCATGATTCCACCTTTCTTTTCGAAGCTTTAAAGTGGCTTTATACGCTAAACTTAAAACAAACCATGACTTTCTCTCCCTAATTGAATCCCAAAAATCGCTGACACCATTTTGTAGTTACTGTATATGCTCTGTGACCCTGTGTGCCAAGTGTCAAGCTATTTGATTGGCCCATTCGGTACGCAAAGATTTTTTAGTACCCACCAGTATCCCGCAATCTTGTTTTTGAGAAATCAGGCTTTTATAAAATTGAAGCAGAAAGCGCGGGAAAAACGATTATGCTTGAAAGTGCAAACATAAAAGCCGCACAGGTCAAGCAATAAAGCTTTAGCGCGGTCTTGGTCAATCGTTATATCAAGAAAATAACAGCAGGAGATGTTGTGAATATAGCTGCAAGGTCAAGTGAGTTTACTGTAA
>REGM01000049.1:259979-282884 GCA_004194415.1 Aurelia aurita
TTCAGCAATAATGTGCTGTTATTAATCAAGGACCTGTCTAAAATATACAAAATTTAATACAAAAAGAAAAAAGTAACATACATCAAGGATATAAAATGTTAAAAGTCAAAGTTAAAATGTTTACAGAAAGTCTTAAATCTTAAAATTGAAGTTTCACTCTTCATTTCGTCTGTCAATTTATTAAAAATCTTTGCCCCTTGAAAAGAAAAGGCCTTCTTTCCTGTTTCAGATCTGACTTTGGGCACAACGACGTTCTTTGTATTGGCACGAGTTCGCTGGCTGTGGTTGACCCTCGTGAAGTAATTTTGAAAGGCGTTTCGTGACCATTGCTCTTCTATTCTGCACCATTATCATTTTGATCGTTGTATGCTTCTTTGAAATATGCTCAACGAAGGAGCTTTGGCTTAGGCCAAAGTCAATTTGCATCCGTCTTCACTTTGTCGCAGCATATTTTAAAGAAGCATAAAGCGATCGAAATGATAATGGTGCAGAATGGAAGAGCAAGGGTCATGACAGCTTCCCCTAAGTTTGCGCTTGTTTTTTAAATGTATGAGGGGTGTTACTGGGTGTTGAATGCTAAAACTGTCTGATTTATCTCGCTGCCTGATAAATCCCACCAGTACCCTACTCAAGATTTGTTTTTTGTCCTTAAAGATTCCGTTTATCTATCGTTACCGTAGTTTGCATTGGCTGGGATGTATTACTCTGGAAGTGGTGTAGAGCAAAATTTCGAGACAGCCTACACATTATACCAGGTGAGTTCGATTATTACTTACATCTTTCGACGACGTTGCAGACTGGATTCCATAAGAAATCGCCATTGGTCACCAATCATTTGAGTCAACAAAATTCAAATTAAAGAATGCTTAAAAACTTAGTCAATTTCTACGTCAATTTGTTTACAATAATAAACTTCAGCACGAATGAGAATAAAAAACAGCAATCCAAAGGCTATCTTTGTCATGTATTTACACTTTGATTAAAATCTGACGATAAAATCTTACTTTCAACAGTTTTGTAACAAAATTTAAGAACGTTATTTGTAGGATTGGTCCTTTTTAGAGCATGCTGGTAATTGTATTTTCTTCAAAATAACTTTTCGTGTAGATTGCTGCTGAAAATGGAGTCATTCAGGGATACAACATGATTGGTAAGTGCTCTTTCAGTATCAAATCTATCGCTTTCTGGAAATTGCATAGAAAATCATTATCAAATAAGTACCAACAATCGACCAATTTATACCCTCCTATCAGTGCTGGAAAAAACTCTGGCTTCCTGCGAAGCTGCATCAATGTTTCAAAATGTTCTGCCTGTTTCGCTGGCGTGGATGAGTAATTAGTTGTTCTTTTTCCCTCTCACCAGCCTACAATTTTTCTTCACTGACATTTTTTCCAACTCTTCTGATTGCAAACTCCTTTCCTTCCTTTCCTCCCCTCTCCTTCTTTTTCCCTATTTATCTCGTTTTCCTAGTGATGCGGATTTATTTTCTTCTAAAGTTTGAACCTTCCTGCAAGATTTCTTGGCAACTTCGCGTATGTTTTCCAGCACTGCCTCCTATAGTCGTCTTTTTGTCAAATGAAAACCAGTGCTTTATTTTGAAACAATTTTAAATTGTAGGAAAGATGTACTTTCAAGGACAAAGTGTGAAAGCTGATTTCAAGAAGGCTTTTGAATATTTCAAGAAAGGAGCAGATGAAGGTACGCTTTTCTGTTACATAATACCCCGGGATGAGGATAGTCCGAAAGTAATGTCACGTTAAACTTTAACAGTGGAGAGATGCTTTGAATTAATCGTCAAATTGAATTTTGGTGTATTGCTTTGGACATCAGAAGTCTCGGAAAAATTCTAATAAAGAGTACCGGGTGAGTCAATAAAACAATCTCCGTTTGAAAAGCCACAGCTCCCTAGATATCAACGCAATAATATTGGCAAATATATTATTTAGTGGTGGACATGTTCAAGTCGATTTTAAAAATTTCCTGACTCAAATCGGCCACTCTGTTCTGAAATTATGAGGGATTTTCTCGAGAAAGCCTCTTCAAGAAACCATCAAAACAGGCCTAAAATCACGACCAAATTTTCTGCCTTATAGCAATGGCTTTTACACGATTTAGCACGTTTTATCCCTTTGGGAGGATGAAAGTGTCATCCTGGGAGCATAACAGCATTATTCCGGATGATTTCATCCTCCTATGAGGATAACACGTGCTAAAACGTGTTGAAGTCGTAGCTGTAAGGCCGAAATATCAGGAAAATTGGTGGTGATTTTAGGTCTGTTTTGAAGGTTTCATAAAGTGGCTTTCTCGAGAAAATCTCTTATAATTTCATGACGGAGTGACCGATTTCAGTCAAGTGAATTTTAAAATCGATTTGAACATGTCCACCATTAAATAATACATTTGCCAATATTTTTACCTTGATATCCAGGAAGCAGTGGCCTTGCAAACGGGGATTTTTTTATTGACTCATCCAGTAGAGAATTACCAAAATAGTACTTCTTCTGAAAATGATAAAGAACCGAGAAACTGGAAATAGCTTGTCTGCAGGTTTAAGCGTGCTGAAATATCTGAAAAAGAAGGTAAATTGTAGAAGATAAATAGAAGATACATTTCCTTTGGGATTCCTATAGCAAATTAAAGATGCAATGTGATGACTTCAAACGAACGGGTCGAAAGTTAATCTGACATTTTTCTCCTCTCTAGTTTTTCTTTTTTCTTTCTTTCTAGTCAAAGCTCTACAATTTTCAAAATGCATGTTTTTGGGGAACTTCCTTTGAAATTTCGGAAATTCTTAATGTCCAAAAGAATGGGCCCTGGTCTGGTATGTGCTTTATACCAGACTTGCTCAACACCGTCAATCTATTTATGCTTCTTCTATGTAGGTGACATCGGTGCTTATATGTCAGTAGCACATTGTTATTCTAATGGAAAAGGTGTAGAAAATGACTACGATGAAGCGTATAGATACCATAAAATGGCTGCTGATAAAGGTACGTTGCTCCTCCTTAGATTTCAAATAAATTTGTTACTGTTAATTACTGTACAGCATGTAGCATGGAGAACAGCAGTGGCATGTCCGTCAAAAATCAGTACCCGCGATGTCGCTAAAATCCAGCTAAGAATCAAATTCAATTTTCGTTGGCCAATTAAGAATGAAAGAACCAAATTTCTGAGAATTTATGTTTCAGAAGGTCTGAAGGCTTTTCTTTGTGCCTTTATTCCCCTTAAATACAGTCAGAAACTGGTATTGAGAAACCACTTTTTCAAAAGCAAACTGGCCATCTTCTTAATAATTTATTTTGTGAAATCATCAAATGGAGGACTCAGTTGAGTAACTTAACATAGCACCAGAAGTTCTATCACAGCCACTGTTTCCATCAAAAATGATTTTGCTTCAGCAACCAGGGCATGAAAAAAACGTTTCCTTCCTGCGACCGGACGAAAAATGTATTCTTAAATTTCCTGCAAGAATAGAAAAGTGAAAATATCCATCTTTCTTGAACACTGGTCAGGTTCCAAAGACAGCTATGCAATAACGTGTAACCGGTTTTATGTAAATGCGATTAAGGCATCAAGAAAAATAAATTTGAATGAAGTTGGGACCGATGAAGTTGGGACCCCATAAAGAAACAATTTATGATTTCTAAAAGGCATCAGGGAAAATCTAGTTCTTTACTGATCTTGTATTTGTTGTATACAATATGAATTCATATTTTACTTGGGATACAATATATGTTAGGTATCTTTTGCTTGACTTTAAAAATTGTTTTCCTTATTTTGAAATAATGAGAAACAGCATGTGACATGAAAAATGATATAGTTTGAAAAATTTCCTGCAGGACGTTATGAATTGAAAATTTCCTTTGGTCGCCCGGTTGCATGGTCGGGTGGGCTTTCATTCCCTGCAGCAAACATGCCTTGTCGACTTTTTATTGAATATATTTCATAATCACTTCCAAATCAGCCTGAAGCAGTTAATAAGTCAATTTCTGTGTGGTGATTTCTTACTGTAACTGTACTCTGAATGCAAGTTCTTAGAGCATTGGCTGTCATTTACTGAGTGCAAATAGAAGGCAAACATCACTTTGACTATCTACCTGAATCCAATTTTAACCCAGACATCATTCATCTTATAGAAGCTTTAGTTTATTCGAAGAGTCCTAATTCCTTTAATCTGCAAAGTGATAGCTGTTTTCCAAAGAGAAAGTTATTGAACAGAAGGCCGCATTTAATCATTTTGAAACCTGTATGCTAGTAAAAAAATGTTTGGTTTGGATCAATCGCAGAGACACGATAAACAAACAGGATTTTCTTTCACAAGTACATTCCTTGTCTAGAGCGAACCGTCTATGCGATACGTTTACGATTGATTGGAATAACAGCTGTATTCCTAAAAGAACTAAAGAGCTTCGTAATAGATAGTTTCGAGAGTTTCGTAAATTATTTATTTTTGATGAAGCGAAAGCGAAACGTATAGAGCGAACTTTCTATGCGATACGTTTACGATTGATTAGAATAACAGCTGTATTCCTAAAAGAACTAAAGAGTTTCGTAAATATAGATAGTTTCGAGGGTTTCGTGAATTATTTATTTCTGATGAAGCGAAAGCGAAACGTCTAGAGCGAACTGTCTACGCGATACGTTTACGATTGATTAGAATAACAGCTGTCTTCCTAAAATAACTAAAGAGTTTCGTAAATATAGATAGTTTCGAGGGTTTCGTAAATTATTTATTTCTGATGAAGCGAAAGCGAAACGTAAAGCAAGTTAGCTATGCACGTTTTTTTTATAAGAAACTGGTTTATAAGAAACTAATACTAGGATGGCCGAAAATTTAAGAAACTCTAGTACTAAGTTCGGAAAGAGCTAAGAGACTTTCAAAAGCAAAATTCAAAGATATTATGAAAAAATATGTCGTTGAACCCTTGTTCTTGAGTAATAATATCCAGCCGTTTATATTTTGAACGTAATAGAACAGTTTTACTTCCCATATGTCAAGAAACGTATCTGTAGCAGTGTTAGAAACTACGTGATAATTCATATGCACTTAAAAAATGAGAAACAAATTTACTAAAATGCCGAAATTTTCATGTTGATTTAAGAAACCTTTAGTATGACCTGATCCAAGTTTCTTATAAAAAACGTGTATTTTCGAAACTATATTAATTAGATGAACGGAGCAGATGGTAGATTACTCGAGCAGATGGCATCTATATTTTTCAACCTAAACGGTCCTTCATAAACAGAAACCAACAGAAACTTTGGTATAGCCTTTAGTATCTTTGTATTTTGTTAATTGTAAAGGTCACTGGGTTGACATGTATATCAGGCTCCCTATGGTATCGTTTGTCGTAAATATGTTTGTTAAATTGTAAATTTTTAGATTGTGTATATAAAAAAAAGAGAAAAAAAGATGAACTATGATTTATTTCGCTTGGCGTGCTGTTCAAAAGAATCATGTTATCAAGTCTGTAGCAGTACAAGACCAATTTTGCACTGACTCTCTGGTGAAAAATACCTAAACTTACGACATTAAAGAACGCCAATCAACCAGCATCCTTTGCGCGCTTCGCTTGTTGCCTTTCGACTGCGGCGGCAATTTTAATATGACAACATTCTCTGCAAAGCGCGACCGCAAAGGATGCTGGTTGACCGGTGTTCTTTAAAGGGACCAGGGAAAGCTAAATAACTTTGTCTATAAATAGAACAAAGAAAACACACAGATACAGCATTGTTTCTTTGGCTATGCTTTGTTCATGGCACGTGCAAAGCTTCAATTTTAATTAGATATTTTTAGATTTCTTTGCTCCTCGCATTTTTTCCTTGCAAATGCAAGCTTTTTAACCTTGCACAAATCCTTTAATTACAATTGCTCTTAATCAGTGAAGTTGCTTCCCTATTCCCAGCTAAGTTGGAGAAATGCTATATTTGCATGAAAAATATGCAAAATGTATTCAGAGTATTTTAGGATGCTGAAAATAAACAAGCGCACCGGATGAGTGAGAAATGGTGCACCCAGAGATGCAAAAACCTCACAAACATACAAACCTGGTTTGGAGGATGGTTTAAGCAAAGGATTGAGGAAGGTTATGTGATAAAATGAGAATTCTAAGCCAAAGTAAAGAGCGTGTCTTCAAAAATTTCCCTTGGGGGCACACCCACTCATTTCAGTACTCTCCAGTTAATTTACCCTGGCCACGCCGCTTTACGATTCACTGATATTATTGAAAAATATCATCGGGCAATTGTTTTGAGTTAATTTTTTGTGGGAGTGCGAACCATTTCTTGAATTTCTCTTTCTAACGTTTGGGCCATTTTTTCAAGCCACTTAACGGTCCTGATGTATCACGGGAAGATCAATCATTACCTTTCTTGATATAAAAGCTCTTTTTTCGTTATTTTGACAAAAAGTTAAAATGAGGAAGGTTGAGACCTCGGATTCCAGGTTTGGAGGAAGGTCAAGGACTTTTTGCAACTCTGGGTGCACCTTCAGGTGATTGTAGCTGCTGATATAATGAATTGATTTTGATGAACACTTATATTACACTTAAAGACTGTGTTTCAATCTTAAGAAAATATGGGACTTGCGAATGTGCAGAAATGCCTTTTTTCTGACGTTGATTTCTACTTAGAGTCTGATTTTGTTTGTTCACAGGTCATGCCCCAGCATTGTATAATATGGGCACCCATTGCTTCTCTGGTCGTGGAGCTGAGCTTGATATGAACAGAGCTGCTGAATATTTCAAGAAAGCAGCTGACCTGGGATTCGGAATGGCGCAGGTAATTCCTTGTATTTGTTTTGTTACCAACCTGGTTCCGAGGGCCATTTTCCTACGTCAATACATGCTGGATTCAGCAGCCTCCTTTTGGGTCATGGAAACGAGTCTGTTTTGTTACAACTGAAAAAAATTAACTGATAATAACCGAATACAGCAAACTGATCAGCTTTACCTTGGTCATGCAGTAGCTTTTATCGGGTCTATTTATTCCATGTGAAATATCTGTAATTGTCATTGCTAGGAAGAAAAACCGACGAAATTTTGGTCGTTGCTTTCACTCGTTTTTGCAGGTTTTTGAAGTGGGCTTTCTACAGAAAGTCTCTCATAGCCATGGAAAGGAATGACTGATTAAGGCCCAGTAAATTTTTACATCTAATTGAACAGATCGGCTATGAAACAAGGCATTTTTCAATATTATTGCTTGATATTCAGGGAGCAGTATTTCCTCAAATGCCGAATACTTTTTTTGATTCACACGGTAGTTTAGTTGAAAGGAGGACAACNTTTTATAAGAAACTGGTTTATAAGAAACTAATACTAGGATGGCCGAACATTTAAGAAACTCTAGTGCTAAGTTCGGAAAGAGCTAAGAGACTTTCAAAAGCAAAATTCAAAGATATTATGAAAAAATATGTCGTTGAACCCTTGTTCTTGAGTAATAATATCCAGCCGTTTATATTTTGAACGTAATAGAACAGTTTTACTTCCCATATGTCAAGAAACGTATCTGTAGCAGTGTTAGAAACTACGTGATAATTCATATGCACTTAAAAAATGAGAAACAAATTTACTAAAATGCCGAAATTTTCATGTTAATTTAAGAAACCTTTAGTATGACCTGATCCAAGTTTCTTATAAAAAACGTGTATTTTCGAAACTATATTAATTAGATGAACGGAGCAGATGGCAGATTACTCGAGCAGATGGCATCTATATTTTTCAACCTAAACGGTCCTTCATAAACAGAAACCAACAGTAACTTTGGTATAGCCTTTAGTATCTTTGTATTTTGTTAATTGTAAAGGTCACTGGGTTGACATGTATATCAGGCTCCCTATGGTATCGTTTGTCGTAAATATGTTTGTTAAATTGTAAATTTTTAGATTGTGTATATAAAAAAAGAAAGAAAAAAAGATGAACGGAGGCTATGATTTATTTCGCTTGGCGTGCTGTTCAAAAGAATCATGTTATCAAGTCTGTAGCATTACAAGACGAATTTTGCACTGACTCTTTGATGAAAAAATACCTAAACTTACGACATTAAAGGGACTAGGGAAAGCTAAATAACTTTGTCTATAAATAGAACAAAGAAAACACAGAGATACAGCATTGTTTCTTTGGCTATGCTTTGTTCATGGCACGTGCAAAGCTTCAATTTTAATTAGATATTTTTAGATTTCTTTGCTCCTTGCATTTTTTCCTTGCAAATGCAAGCTTTTTAACCTTGCACAAACCCTTTAATTACAATTGCTCTTAATCAGTAAAGTTGCTTCCCTACTTCCTGCTAAGTTGGAGAAATACTATATTTGCAAGAAAAATATGCAAAATGTCTTCAGAGTATTTTAGGATGCTGAAAATAAACAAGCGCACCGGATGAGTGAGAAATGGTGCACCTTCAGATGATTGTAGCTGCTGATATAATGAATTGATTTTGATGAAAGCGTATCTTACACTTAAAGACTTTGTTTCAATCTTAAGAAGATATGGATGGGACTTGCAAATGTGCAGAAATGCCTTTTTCTGACGTTGATTTCTACTTAAGAGTCTGATTCTGTTTGTCCACAGGTCATGCCCCAGCATTGTATAATATGGGCACCCATTGCTTCTCTGGTCGTGGAGCTGAGCTTGATATGAACAAAGCTGCTGAATATTTCAAGAAAGCAGCTGACCTAGGATTCGGAATGGCGCAGGTAATTCCTTGTATTTGTTTTGTTACCAACCTGGTTCTGAGGGCCATTTTCCTACGTCAATACATGCTGGATTCAGCAGCCTCCTTTTGGGTCATGGAAACGAGGCTGTTTTTGTTACAACTGAAAAAAATTAACTGATAATAACCGAATACAGCAAACTGATCAGCTTTACCTTGGTCATGCAGTAGCTTTTATCGGGTCTATTTATTCCATGTGAAATATCTGTAATTGTCATTGTTAGGAAGAAAAACCGACGAAATTTTGGTCGTTGCTTTCACTCGTTTTTGCAGGTTTTTGAAGTGGGCTTTCTACAGAAAGTCTCTCATAGCCATGGAAAGGAATGACTGATTAAGGCCCAGTAAATTTTTACATCTAATTGAACAGATCGGCTATGAAACAAGGCATTTTTCAATATTATTGCTTGATATTCAGGGAGCAGTATTTCCTCAAATGCCGAATACTTTTTTTGATTCACACGGTAGTTTAGTTGAAAGGAGAACAGCGAGTCTGACCTACACTTCAATTTATTTGCTGCAGGTCAACCTTGGCAACATGTACTATCATGGATTAGGCGTAGAGAAGGACTGGCATGCTGCACGAGCTTTATATAAAAAGGTTGCACCAAGTCATCACAATGCGCGATTATTATTAGAAGAACTTGAAGCCGAAATGAAGACAAATGGAATGAAAATTGAAGATTAGTAACCTCAATGGTATGACTTTCTTGTGAATCAAGGACATTTTTAACAAAGCAATAAATTGAAGGACCACTTTTGTGCTTTTTCAGGCATAGAAACTGCTTTAGGGCCTGATTACAAGGATTATTTGTGCCAGCGCTGAAATTTAAGCCCGGTTGACTGAGGTGAAATGTTTGTCATTACATGAAAATTTCTCAGCCCCGCATTACATGGGCCTGTATCAACATATGACATTGAATTAAACATCCAGCCCGGGCAGTGCTTGAAATTTAATCGAGCACGGGCAANGGATTCGGAATGGCGCAGGTAATTCCTTGTATTTGTTTTGTTACCAACCTGGTTCCGAGGGCCATTTTCCTACGTCAATACATGCTGGATTCAGCAGCCTCCTTTTGGGTCATGGAAACGAGTCTGTTTTGTTACAACTGAAAAAAATTAACTGATAATAACCGAATACAGCAAACTGATCAGCTTTACCTTGGTCATGCAGTAGCTTTTATCGGGTCTATTTATTCCATGTGAAATATCTGTAATTGTCATTGCTAGGAAGAAAAACCGACGAAATTTTGGTCGTTGCTTTCACTCGTTTTTGCAGGTTTTTGAAGTGGGCTTTCTACAGAAAGTCTCTCATAGCCATGGAAAGGAATGACTGATTAAGGCCCAGTAAATTTTTACATCTAATTGAACAGATCGGCTATGAAACAAGGCATTTTTCAATATTATTGCTTGATATTCAGGGAGCAGTATTTCCTCAAATGCCGAATACTTTTTTTGATTCACACGGTAGTTTAGTTGAAAGGAGAACAGCGAGTCTGACCTACACTTCAATTTATTTGCTGCAGGTCAACCTTGGCAACATGTACTATCATGGATTAGGCGTAGAGAAGGACTGGCATGCTGCACGAGCTTTATATAAAAAGGTTGCACCAAGTCATCACAATGCGCGATTATTATTAGAAGAACTTGAAGCCGAAATGAAGACAAATGGAATGAAAATTGAAGATTATTAACCTCAATGGCATGACTTTCTTGTGAATCAAGGACATTTTTAACAAAGCAATAAATTGAAGGACCACTTTTGTGCTTTTTCAGGCATAGAAACTGCTTTAGGGCCTGATTACAAGGATTATTTGTGCCAGCGCTGAAATTTAAGCCCGGTTAACTGAGGTGAAATGTTTGTCATTACATGAAAATTTCTCAGCCCCGCATTACATGGGCCTGTATCAACATATGACATTGAATTAAACATCCAGCCCGGGCAGTGCTTGAAATTTAATCGAGCACGGGCAAAGAAGAGGGAACTAAAATATATCCTAGGCTACCTCAGCCCCCATTTAATTATCCCCTTAAATCTTTCACCCTTGAAGAGACCAGGTGGCCCATAACGAAGTAATATATCAAGTCAGGCTGCAGAAGTTTGATTCACCTCTAAGGGAATCTACATGACATTTTTATATGAAATTTTTGGGTTATAGCACCCACTACACAAGAGATATCATATGGCTAAGAGACAGATCCATTTCAGGAATATTTCACGCCTAGCTTTTTGTAATGCACAGCAGCTTTTATCAGTAGGTTTTCTTCTTGTGATATCGATCAGAAATGTGGTCATTGACAGAAATGCAAAAACCTACATTTCATGACCAGTAGCATTATCAAACTTCTTTAAGTTTTCAATTGCTTTATTGTGGTTCTTATTCCTCAAGGAATCTTCAACCATGATCCTTTGCATCCTATCATCAATCCATCAATTTATCAACAGATACCTCGCAAGACGATTATTGCCACTGTTAAATCCAGGAGAAGTCATTCACATTTTTATGAGGTCTATATAAACCGGGTGTCCCAAAAAAAAGTATACAGATTTGGTCGACCCTAGTGATGAGAATTTAGCGTGAATCAATCCGAAAACATTTGTTAAACATACCTCGATAGTCAACTTGAACATGGATAGATACCTTGTTTGTTGACATTGATGCTTTGAGAGTTGAAATATTAATCTTCAAATGACAAATTTGCATCGACCTCCAAACCAGAGCTTTGGCGTTTTGGCCTAAGCAAATTCTTGAAGCACAGCGAATAAGTCAACAATAGACTTGAGAAAATTTGAAACAGATGGAGAAAAATTAGAAATTGCACAACAGATATGTTTTAAAAAGTATAATTTACGTGAAACTTATCTTCAAGGGAGCTCTAAAGTAAACTTCATTCATTTTAATATCAACAACTGATTTCACGACTTAGGCCAAAACACCATAGCTCTGGTTTGGAGGTCGAGGCAAATTTGTCCTTTGAAGATTAATATTTCAACTCTCAAAGCATCAATGCCAACAAACAATGCATCTATGTTCAAGTTGACTATCAAGGTATGTTTTAAAAATGTTTTCGGATTGATTCGCGCTAAATTCTCGTCGCTAGAGTCGACCAAATCTGTATACTTTTTTTGGGACACCCGGTAGTAAGAGAGATTCGTCCTCTTGATTTCAGATTTTCGCTGTAAAACGTGAACAGAAAGTATTTTAATGATATATAAAGTCGAGAGTCGTTTTTTCTCATTGAGATTGAGGTACTGCTTCCTTCAAGTTGTTTTTTTATACATTAATAACTGTTCAATCATTTTCTCTTGAAGTAAATAGATTTTTTTTGCAAAACAAATGTTGTTCATTTTCCGCCAAAGGCAAGCTTGTCATTTTCTCTTTTTTGCTCAAATCGGCTGACTTTTAAAGTAATATTGGTTATAGGCTTACCTTTTTCGCTAAAATAAGTCCTTTTTTAAATAGATGATTTTTCACCAAAAAGCAAGGCTATAAGCTTACCTTTTTTGTTAAAATTGGGTGTTTTTGAAATAGCTGATTTTTCATCAAAAAGCAAGGCTATAGGCTTACCTTTTTCGCTAAAATTTGGTCTTTTTGAAGTAGCTGATTTTTCATCAAAAAGCAAGGCT
This sequence comes from Aurelia aurita, assembly GCA_004194415.1. Taxonomy (NCBI): domain Eukaryota; kingdom Metazoa; phylum Cnidaria; class Scyphozoa; order Semaeostomeae; family Ulmaridae; genus Aurelia; species Aurelia aurita. The sequence continues at coordinate 272,311 of REGM01000049.1, forward strand.
ATAGGCTTACCTTTTTCGCTAAAATTGGGTGTTTTTGAAGTAGCTGATTTTTCATCAAAAAGCAAGGCTATAGGCTTACCTTTTTCGCTAAAATTGGGTGTTTTTGAAGTAGCTGATTTTTCATCAAAAAGCAAGGCTATAGGCTTACCTTTTTCGCTAAAATTGGGTGTTTTTGAAGTAGCTGATTTTTCATCAAAAAGCAAGGCTATAGGCTTACCTTTTTCGCTAAAATTGGGTGTTTTTGAAGTAGCTGATTTTTCATCAAAAAGCAAGGCTATAGGCTTACCTTTTTCGCTAAAATTGGGTGTTTTTGAAGTAGCTGATTTTTCATCAAAAAGCAAGGCTATAGGCTTACCTTTTTCGCTAAAATTGGGTGTTTTTGAAGTAGCTGATTTTTCATCAAAAAGCAAGGCTATAGGCTTACCTTTTTCGCTAAAATTGGGTGTTTTTGAAGTAGCTGATTTTTCATCAAAAAGCAAGGCTATAGGCTTACCTTTTTCGCTAAAATTGGGTGTTTTTGAAGTAGCTGATTTTTCATCAAAAAGCAAGGCTATAGGCTTACCTTTTTCGCTAAAATTGGGTGTTTTTGAAGTAGCTGATTTTTCATCAAAAAGCAAGGCTATAGGCTTACCTTTTTCGCTAAAATTGGGTGTTTTTGAAGTAGCTGATTTTTCATCAAAAAGCAAGGCTATAGGCTTACCTTTTTCGCTAAAATTGGGTGTTTTTGAAGTAGCTGATTTTTCATCAAAAAGCAAGGCTATAGGCTTACCTTTTTCGCTAAAATTGGGTGTTTTTGAAGTAGCTGATTTTTCATCAAAAAGCAAGGCTATAGGCTTACCTTTTTCGCTAAAATTGGGTGTTTTTGAAGTAGCTGATTTTTCATCAAAAAGCAAGGCTATAGGCTTACCTTTTTCGCTAAAATTGGGTGTTTTTGAAGTAGCTGATTTTTTATCAAAAAGCAAGGCTATAGGCTTACCTTTTTTGCTAAAATGGATTCTTTTTGAAATAGATGATTTTTCATCAAAAAGAAAGGCTATAGGCTTACCTTTTTTGCTAAATAGATCCTTTTTGATATAGATGATTTTTCACCAAAAAGTAAGGCTACAGGCGTTCTCATAACTCTTTGGGGGGACTAAAACACCGCAGTGTTTCTCCGACTATATTTATAGCATCTAATGTCCAATTTCGATCGACTTGACGTTAGGAAACGACAATCAAATTAACAGGCCGGATTGGTCAGAGAGATATATTTTGTAATATCGTAAGCTTAAAACTGTCACATCAAACTCACTAAATATAAACCCTAAAGTGCAAAAATAGATATTATTGATGCTTCTTTGTTAAGTATGACACTATTAATACAATTTATATGTTATAAAACGATCCTAATTGTGTTCTAAAAGAGTGACTACGAAATGACGGAATTATGCCTTTCACAAAATGCTTATCGTCAACTACATCTGTTCGTCAACAAGTTTGCTGCCTGGGCAATGGGCGTTAAGAAACGCGGTAGTTGTTCCTACAACAGTTTTTTCTCTCTGTGTCCCTATCCCCGTGTCCGGTTTTCCTTGTATCCCTGTGTGCTCGGTTTTCCTTGAATACCTGTGTCCAGAAAATGTGTTCACGGGCATAGGGACACAGGGAAGAAAAACTGTTGTAGGAATAAGTACAGCGTTTCTTAACGCCCATGCCTGGGCTGCAAAAGATTTCCAATGCAGTGGGTAGGTGGCTCCCTTCTTTAAACGGGGTAATAGGGTTGGCAATTTTTCGTATCATCATAAAATACAGGGAAAGCGAAAGCCCTTCAATGCATTAACAAGAATCAACAATCTACAAAAGAGTCTGGATCGAGCGATATTTTTATACATTTGTATACGAAAGATTCGATCACTGTTGTTCACATTCGAAAATTCTACAAAATCTATAAAAATATCGTTCGATTCAGACTCTCTTGTAGAATAGCAAAGGTCTATTGTTCCCATGAATTATTTTCGTTTCACAAAAGCAGTAGAAGATACACCGCAGAGACAATTATAGGCAGTCAGCTATAATTGGCGAGCGGGACTGCGCACATAAGATCCGTTATACTTAAATAAAGGTTTCAATAAATATAGAATGGTATCGCCCTATATTGACATTAGTCCCTTCCGATTACTTGCTTTTAAAACTGATTCTTTGCTATTCGCCAAGAGTGTAGGTGTTATCATTGCTACAGAAGCAATTTTGTTCAGGTCAAGTTAGTTTCGCTATTGTGAACAAAATGAATCAGCCACAAACAAGTAAATGATCGGAATGGGCGATAACCGGTGTGGGGTGACACAACTCTACAGGAGATAAGAGATATACATAAACATAAGAAGGGATAAATTTAAATACAATTCTAAATAGATATACAATGTTTATTGTGTTACAAAAACAGAATTTCCTAAGGTTTAGTGTAGACTTATCACCTGAATCCTTTGTATTCCTGCGGTAATCCTGGCTCAACAGGGACTAATGACGAAACAGTGAAAAGCTGGCCCTATTTTGTGCATACATCCATCAATCATCAATCGAATCATTGCCTAAGCCTGTTTTAGCTGTCGACTCACAGCAATGAAATGCAACAAAAATCACGTAAAGCACACAGTTAATAAAAAACTTATATATCATAAATACGAAGAAGTTCATTTTACTTTCTGAATCGGCGCCACAAGATTTCGTAGCGCGGGCCTAAATAGGGCCAGGTTTTTCAGTGGAATATGAAGCCGAAGTAATTCATATCATTGAAGTTCAAGAACACAGGAAAACAAGAAATTCAGGAAACGAGTCTACGTATATTGAAACTTACTACATGAGTTTATTTTCATCTACCTGCTCTTGACTGAAACTGGTGTCTTTTAACTAACCTGATGATCCTAGTTAGGAATGGTTAACTGGAGGGTAATTAAGATCTCATGCAAGACGTCTAACAAATTTCTTTCTTAACTAAACTATGTACATCTACATACTGACCGCAACCTGTACTTGGGAGTATACTCGAAAAGTGTCAAATATGTGAGATAAATAGAAAACAAACTACATAAAACATTGAATGACGGTTTCCTATAGTACGCATACGACATAAAAACATAAAACAAAAGTTCTCTAAGTCGCTTCAGGAAAGCCTGACTTCGTTAAAGCCACATTAAACTACGATAAGTAGGATTCTAAGCCTTCACGATAACAAATAAAACCTACCCACCTTTACATACAAATGATAAAATTTAGCTTATAAACGAATAATTATGATATTGACAAACTTACACTTTGATACGAACTAAAATTTGTATTCTTATGACAAACAGTGCAGGCCTTGTGCGCATTAACAATGCTTTCCTGTCTAAGAATTCTTGTTTGCATTTTTTACAGTATTTCACACCCCTCAAGAATTCTTATCAGAATGTGAAGAATTCTTGATATTCTTAAGAATTCTCAAGACTTCTTGAAATTCTTGCCATGTTAATGTGCTCAAAGCACGTACTGTAAGGGCAGGATTTGGGGGCCAACTTTTAAACAGATAGTTAAGCTATATATCATTACCCACCCTACAAAACACTAAGAGCATCGACTTAGGGATTTTTTTGCGATACGAAGACAACCAAACATGCAAAATATCATAGTCCAACCCCGGAATCATGCAGAGGCGCAAAATCAAATTTTAAACAGCACTATGAACACGGCTCCTGTGTTATCAATAGACATTAAGAAACCAGGACCGCAACGCCAGCCAGAACATCGAATTTTATAATGCAAACCAAGTGTTTTTTTATAGGCTACCTTTACAAATGATTCAAAAGGCTAAGATGAAACCAACTTCTTTAGTTAAATGCCTGAGAACCATCAGTTTTCTTTGAAAACAAACTTTTAGGATCAGTGTGTTTCACTTCGAAGGCCTAGATCTAAAGCGAACGACAGAAATGGGATTTCCAAGTTGTGTAATTGACAACGACAACTTCATGGTCTCTCAAGGGAAGCGAATTCGCACGAAAAACAAGGAATTTACTGAAGCCGATGTACTGAAATAAAAGCAATGTTGCGTTGCAATTGCTGTCGTGGTTTTGTAAACTCCCTAATGACTCCAAGGGTTGTTCATAAAACTTACAGTTTTATTGCCCTTCGTATCGCGAACAAGGAAAGCGCCAATCATGACAGAGCAAAAATTACACAAAGTTACCATTTCAATTTCCCAGGACAATATTTGTCGATCAAAGATTGGTAGTAAGGCATCAAGGCATCAACGTCTGGCACTGAATCACTCTTGGAATACAAGTCAAATTCGCTGAAAAGCAAGCAAAGTCATTTTTAGAAGCAAATTTTGACTGTGGTATTTTTGACCTTGAGTATGACAACATAGGGCTCAAATCTTTAAAAAGGTGGGTGTAGAATCTTTTTCATTTTTCTTTGAATTAAATGGCTTGAAGGGAACTTAGGGTACTTCCCTGTAAATCTGCCGTGGAAATTTTTTGATATCTTGATTATTTTCAAACTGGCGGCATTTATTATATTTGAGGCTGTGACGTCATCAAATTTCTAAATCCTAAACCAGAAGAGCGACAGATTTCTGCTTGCCACCATATTGTAGACCTTCATAAACTATGCTTTTATTGAAGATTGTATCATTTTTCCTCTATTGATCTAGGATTTATGATGATTTTCAAAATTTCCCACGAATTCTTTCAAAAAAATATAAATGCTGCCATGTTGAAAATCATCAAGATATCAAAAATTTCCACGGCAGATTTATAGGAAAGTACCATGAGTTCCTTTCAAGCCATTCAATTCAAAGAAAAACGTAATAGAATTTTACACCCATCTTTTTAATGATTTGAAAGATTTGAGCCCTACGCTGAGTATGACTTGAAAGGTTTTATATTTTGTCTACAAGAATATTTTTAAAACTCTTTCATGTTAGATGACAGCCAAGCCCCGCCCAAATAATCAACCCCTTAATTCATCCATAAAAGTAGCCCCAGGATGTTTGGTATCATTTTTGTATATAATAACCTTTTAAAAGATTTCATACGTTTCACATTTTGTCTACAACAACATGCTTCGAGACTCTTTCCCGCTAGATGATTGTGGAAATTCCCCCCAGGGTGAGTATGACTTTTGCCGGAGACATTAGCCCCTTGTTAGAGAAACCTGGCACCAACACTGAAACGATCCCTTCATTTAATTCAACACATGAAAGAAATAGACATACTTACTTGAATCTTTTCACCCATTCAAGAGCTTTCTTGTCTTTCTCCGAACATAACCATTCGTAGTCTCCACAAGAGTGCCATGGATAGAACGAATGATATCTGACCATATCAAGGCCTTCTTGTGGAATCGTACAGTTGTTCCCCACCAACACTTTATACATATATTCTGCATTGAAAAGAATCAATTGAATTAATAACTTGGGGGAAAGGAACATGAGGGAACAGAGTAGAAAGGATGCATGTGTCGTGGACTACGCATTTTCAGCTGGCATACCGGGTGTCCCAAATGATATATCGTTGTTTGTCAAACCGTACAGTCATGAATTACGCACCGATCTGAATGAACTACCTATCATTTTAAAGCAAGAAGGCTGAATTACACTTTGGGTGTGTTTGATTGGTACCAATTCTGAAAACGGTAGATTTGGTAGACTCGGAATTTGTGTTTGATTGACTCCGAAATTCTCAAAACGGTAGGTTTGGTAGGTTTGGAAGGCCTTCTGAACCTTCTGCTCCAAAAGGTAGAAGGTTTGGCAGACTTTGAAGGGATTCTCGTTTTCATTAGCAAACCCTGGAGGTGAATCCAAAACCTACCGCTTCAAGTTTTTTTGCTTGATTGGAAAATATATTTCCATCTCTGCGAAGTCTACTGTTTTCAGCATTTGGTAGGTTTGGAATTACCAATCAAACGCACCCTTATTCAGCAAAGTGTTCACAGTACTGACGGATGTAAAACATGTATGTAATTAATTCTCGCTTTATCTTCGCAGTTTGCATCTAAGGCCTCTTATAAGGCAACGTAATCGTTTGATAACTCGGAATCTATATTTTGCGCCTACCAAGCTACAATGTCATGAATGCACGAAAGAGGCAACACCCCTAACTGAATTGTGAGATTTTCCTTCCGTTGATTTTTCATCTGAAAATGGAATTCATTTAGTGAATGCGAAAACAAAATTTTATAATTTTAGTTCTAAATAAATTTGTTTGAAAAAGTTCAAAATTAGAAGGGGTTGTGCCTCTTTAAGAATATTTCGTGTTTTTCATACCGTCGTGTCCCCAGGACATCATGACATTATCTAGTCCACAATTTGGTTCGTAACAGCCATGTTTTGTACTTTAATGAAAATAATTAGAATTAAAAGCAAACAGAAATCAAAACTGAAGTAGTAATAATGTCAAGAAATATTAACGATTGAGGAAAATAATTCGAGACATTATTAACTACTACACGAACAGATTTTATGAGATTTTTAAGGTCTGGTGGAACCTCTTTGTAACAAACTGATTTCATCAGCAACATTAAAGGGAGAACATCACTTCCTCTCAATCGATGATCAGGGAAAAGATAGCATAGGCATCAAATCTTTGAATAAGATTGCACAAATGGTTCATTCATCTTCCGTTTGAATTAGTGGGTTAGGAGGGACTTCAGGTACTTTGCTGTAATTGTACCTATTTTGGCAATTCTTGATATCCGGATTATTTTCAAAATTACAGCGTTTTCCTATGTTTCAACCAGTTTTGCATGTTCATTTTTATTGAATAGGTTGAGAGGAAACTCAGGTACTTTGCTATTATTGTATTTTGGGAATTTTGGTATCTTGATTATTTTCGGAATCACACAACCTCGTTCCCAGGGTGTTCTGACGTCATACGCTAGTCACGAAGCCGAGTGAACAAACTTTAGGTAGAGCAACGAACTCACTCTGGGGACGAGATTGGGAATCACAGCGTTCTTTCTGTTTCAACCAGTTTTGAAGTTGTGACGCAATCCAACTGCTAAATAGTAAACCAGAGAAGCTACAAATTTCTGCTTACCACCATATCATAGACCTTCATAAACTATGGCTTTCTTGAAGATTGTACCGTTTTTCTTCTATCAACTTAGGATTTACGATGATACAAATTTGGTCCTGAGCTTATGATGAATTCTTTCGATAAAAAGAAAAACGCTGTAATTTTGAAAGTAATCAAGATATGAAATAATTGCAAAAATACAATTACAGTAAAGTACCTGAAGTTCCTTTCAAGCCATTAAATAAAACAAAAGGTGCATTAACCATGTAGAAAAAATAACGCTGTTGGGCATACCGGGTGCGCCAAAGAGAGTTTCCACTTTTGACAAGCCGTCATAAATCGTGCACGATGCCAATTTCAAAGATTCATCATGTCATCTATAGTCAAAATCCAAAATAATATTCGGCAATTTTTTGTAGATTCTTCGGCAGGCTGCTTCCCGAGTTACAAGCAATTTCTTAAAATTATTAGTTTAGAAACGGTCCAAGTCGATCGAAAAACGTCAATCAAATTTCCTGAAGAATGAACTTGAAAGGACAATAAGAAAACTGTTACTTTTTATCAACACAGAAGACTTTGTTGAAATTGTAGAAAAGACGAAGGTTTTTGAGATGATAGTACTAAGATAGTGCAAGAATCAACGACCACTTGTGCAACTAATCATAACTAATCAAATTCTTAATTCCCAAGTCCTTTCCAAGAGTTTCCTCATTGTCTTGTTTCGCTCAATCTTTATAGAAGTTATTGCTGTTTTTCGACCGATTTATGAATTTTCAAGAAATTGCTTGTATCGTGAGAGGTAGGCGGTTAAAAATTCGAAAGAAAGCGCAGAGTATTATTTGGGCTTTTTATCATAGGTTACGTCATAAATTGAATTGAATTAATCTTTGAAATCGGCCTCGTGTCTGAACTTTATTTGGTGCACCCGGTATGTTGCAAAAATTCACCACGTTCTAAAATGGACTCAGTTATGATTCCACTGAGGTTCTGCAAAATAATTATTGGAAGATGCCCCCTCGGCCTCGGGTGCCAACTTTTCTACAATTGTCTATTTCCTTCCCTTCTTTACTCGAACACTCAGCCTTTTCTAACAAAACTTCAGGTCCTAGTGGATTTCTATTGCTTGTACGGTCCTAATTCTTTCTGTTGGATCAATTCAGCTTTCTCGAATTCATTGCCTCTTTTGCTCTTTTGGAGCTCTTAGTCACATGTTTGCCAACGAGAGTAATGGTTCCAGATTAATGAAATTTGCCACAGTTTGCTTCACAATTCTAAGCCAGTGGTTTGTAAAATTCTAAGTCCTTGCAGATTTGTATTTCAAAGATATTACAAACTTACTTGTATTTTGGATTGCGAAAGTCTGGATTATTTTCAAATAAGTCTGGAAAGACGATGGATTGCTGGAATTCACATCCAAGTGGAAAAGTGTCTCCAACCACGAAATGCTAAAAAAGGAATTTAAACATATCAATGTGTAAATTTTTACAGACGCTGAAAGATAGATGCTAAAATTGGCAATGGCTAAGGGTAAATGCCGAAACATGAACAATGGTCTCTGTACGTTTTGAAGGCCAGACACCAGATAGATATCATAGCCTGCAGCCTGCATTATGCATTATGCACCTGAATTATGCAACCTGCATTATGCAGATTACACCAGCCGACATTTGTGCTACAAAGCAAAATGGTTGGTAAATTGCTTATGTCCAAAGGTCACTAGTTTCATTCCTGGCAGGGATTAACAAATGTAAAAAATTGCAGCTCCTAACTCAAGGAAAATAATTTCCTTGCTTCATCAGCTTATGTTGAATTTTCACAGAATTGTTGCTTTTAATTTCCTAAGATCCCGAAAATCTTTGGATAAAATTCTTGCGGTTTCCCAAAATACTTAGCCTCCTAGCAGAGGTCTATTTATATGCAATTTGAAGCATGCCTGTTTTCACTTCAAGCTGGTTTTAGAAATTGTTATAATGTATGTCACAGCACCTTTAAATATTTAAAGAAGTGGAGAACCTTTTATTGCAGACGAGAGGATGAATACTGTCACCAAGTTGATTTCAAAATTGCTTGCTTCTGGCAGTAGCTTGCAGCTTTAATGACCAAAGACCTGTTTTGGCTTGAAGGTATTGTAGGTTTAAAGGGACTGCACAAGATTTTAGTAAACAAGCAAAGGGCGCATGTCATAGAATTTCTTCAGCCTGCAGTGGGCTTGTGTGTGTTCAGGCTAAACTCATCTAAAACTTGTGGCTCGGAATCCAGCTGTATCTCCAAAACTGTTGATGGTAGGAAAAATCCTCATTAGCAGTATGTCTGCTGCTATTTGCCAGCATTATGGAGAGAAAGTCATGGTTTTTTTTAATTTAGCGTATGCAACCCCTTTAAGTAATTACTGTAGATGTAAGTTTAAGTAAAACTAGAAGAGTACCTGCGGCTCACCCCAAAATGCAAGCACCTTGCCAGCATCATGCAGAAGTCCAGTTAGATGAAACCAATCTAGAAGAACAACATAACGATAAATAGACAATTTCATAGTTAAACGCAAACAAATTTTGATGTTAAAATTTTCGGACATTGCAAATGGACATTGGTGGCTTTATTTTTTCAGAGAGGAGATTATCAATTGAGATAAGATTTGAGGTCACCACTGTTCCCAAAAAGCCAGTGCCTCTTTGCTTGCCCTTCCTATGACATTATAGTTTGCAACTTAAAAGGAAACTAGTGAAATTAATAGGCAGAGCTTATCCCCACATACAAATTGTTTGAACTTTATTTAAGTCTTAATAATTTCTTGTGTCATTAGATTATAGCTTATTTTCCTCAATAATTGTGGTTGATATGGTTCTAGTCTAGAGCTGAAACGTTCCGGATTTGCCAAGGCCTTTGGGCCAAAAATAAATTTTTAAATAAAATGATTCAAATCAAATGAAAGATATGCACTGAGATTCAGAAATATTATTGTTGTCATCCTTGTTTCAATGTTGCGCTTTCCTACTGACGTATAGATAAGATTTTATTTTACCATCATCTGGATATCTTTCTCTGATTCTTTCTGCTGTTTGAAATGCATGCACAGAGTTTGGAAGATCAGTCTGAAATCAAGAATTTAACTTTTTAATATAGTTATGTTACAAAAGAAAGACATCTGAACTTCTTTATAGTTAACTCTCTGTAAAGGCCCATTTCCACTTCATTCGCAATTCGCAAATCGCATGCGATCTTTTGTTTAAAATTCGCATGCGAACGTTCGCAAATCGCATGCGAACGTTCGCAATGCGATTTTGACCTGTTCGCAATGTTTGATTTCTTGCGAACGTTCGCATGCGAACCATTGTCCCGGATTGAAGGCAGCCAATTAGAAAACAGCTTTGCGAAACAAAGAGACAAAGGGGACAAGCGCTATCAAAAAGAAATAGATTTCATTGGCTGGATAAACAATTGAAATTCGTGCGAACAACTTTGAAGTGTGTATTGAATTCGCATGCGTTCGGAATTCACAATTCGCAAATCGCATGCATTTTGCGAATTGCGAATGAAGTGGAAATGGGCCTT
>REGM01000049.1:297991-317668 GCA_004194415.1 Aurelia aurita
CGTGGTTAAAGAATTTAAAATGAAATGAAATGAAAATGAAATACTTATATGACAAAAATGTGTTCTACACCTCTGATATGGCATGATCATAGACCTAATCGGCTAAGGTTTATTTTACCCATTTCAAGCCATGTGACCAAACTCTTAGGAAGTTTTAATATTATGCTACGTTTTGCATTCATGGCACAAGTTTCATGGCACGAAATATGTTACAGTAACCAAAAGATGTTTTATCAAGAGATTGATCACTTGACCTGAAATGGGTGTACACAACGCTAATCGATTTTGTCTATTCTAAATCGAATAAAAACAAAGGTGCAAGACTCTGGAATAGTCTTCCAGAAAACATAAAACATACCAATAATGCAAAAATATTTTCTGCAAAAATAAAAAATCTTAACCTCCTCCAATACCAGTAAAAAGGAAACATAAAAAATAATTACGAAAATACCAAATAAATTAAACTTTAACACTATTTAGGACCAATCATTTAAGCTTTTCACAGTTAGCTACTACTCTTCTTCCTGTTACGTTTTGTATATATTTCCCATGTTTTTGTTCTTAAAACGGCTCAGACTAGATAAGCTTTGCTTTTTCTGAGTCGTATAAGTTATACGTTATATTTAGTATTTCCTGTAAACAAAGTTTGAATTGAATTGAATTGAATCGAATAAATGAAAATAGTAAACAACCCACATTGTACACCTCAACTTTTGCACGGAATTTGAAGTTAAAGGTTTTGAATGAAGCTTCTGAAAAGATGTCATCAAAGGCTGCCTCGTCCTGCAAAAACAAATCGTTCGTGGAAATAAGTTATTCGAAGGCTTGATACAATGTGGGATAAAAAGACAGGGAAGAAACATAGAAATACAGTTTCTAGGTAAAACAACAGCTACAGGGTGAAAATTTAGCAAAATTTTATTTTGATATAATCAGTTAAAGACCCATTGTCAACCAACAAAACTGCACTTGTGTTTACACTACCTTTGCAGAATTTCTGTTTCAGAAATTGTGATGACCCTGTACATTTTCTACTGAAGAAAGGGTTTTTGTATGTATGTAAATATGTTTGTTGACAATGGTATACAAAAACCCTTTCTTCAGTAGAAAATGTACAGGGTCATCACAATTTCTGAAAAAGAAATTCTGCAAAGGTAGTGTAAACACAAGTGCAGTTTTGTTGGTTGACATTTAAAGTTTGTTTTGTTAACATCAACAGATTTTTAGCAATAATAACAGTTTTGCTTCTGCAAACAAAAGATTATGAAATTGGAAACTGAAAAACCTTACTTTGAGTCATAGATCTGAAAACGAAAAAACCTGGTTGCTAAATTGTTCTCCATCAGATTTTCCATGAAGATTTTCCATAACCAGCGAAATATTAGACAAAGCATTTCGTAGTCTACCACAATTCAGCACGTGCATCAAGTCTTTAAAAAAGATCGCACAAATGGTTGATGCATATTTCTATTGATTGAATGGCTTGGAAGGAACTTCAGGTACTTTGCTATAATTCTATTTTGGTGGTTTTCTATATCTTGATTATTTTCGGAATTGCTGCGTTTTCCTTTTATCGACAAAATTAATGGGAAATTTGAGAGAAATCATTGAAATCCTCAATTAATAATGGAGGAAAAAATGGTACAATCTTCGAGAAAACGATGGTTTATTAAGGTCTACAATATGGCGGTAAGCCGAAATCTGTAGATTTTCTGGTTCTTTTTCTTTTCTTTTTCTATATTGCTACCTAGCATCCGAAGGTAGTTTTAGGACACTGAGAAGCTAAGCTTATCGAAGCAGTATCCTGGTCCTTACTCTCGATGTGACGACACCTCGCAATTCCTTTAGCCTGGAATTACAGAGAGTTGGCGACTCTCCTCACTCTACGTAGCAGGTTCAACAGGGCGGGACTCGAACCACCAACCCTCAGGTTGGTAGTCAAGCGCGCTACCACTGAGCCATCCCCGCTTATTTTCTGGTTGAAAATTTAGCAATTTGATGACGTCACAACTGGAAAACTGGTTGAAACAGAAAGAACGCTGTGATTCCGAAAATAATCACGATACCAAAATTCCCAAAATACAATAATAGCAAAGTACCTGAAGTTCCTCTCAACCCATTCAATAAAAATGAACACGCAATAACCATTTGTGTAATATTTTTTCAAGATTTTATGCCTATGCTCCACATTTCAATTTTAAAGACTTGGGTACATAGCAGCTTTTCAATAGTGGCTCACAAAATCTACCACTTTCTATCTTTCCAACAACGACTGAAGTTGCCACGTTATAAGAAGTATAGTATTAATAATCATGAAGAATCTTCATTTTGAATTTCCTACCTCATCTTTCAGCCGTCCGATAGTTTCAGCTGTTGTACCCAAAATAGCTTCACCGCTTTCCTGGAAGGCCGTCACCCACTGATTACCAGTGCAGTCGCATACATTCGTCTGTAAACAAAAGAAAAATGCTGATTCGTAGGAATGGTAAGACTACAAAAACCAGAAGGTAAAGCGAACACACATGTGCAAGTTAAAGGAACCATACAGGACCTAAAACTGCAACCCCGAAGTTTGCCAATCAATGTTCTATTCTACGTATTGAGCTATCGGGTTATAGATTCTTCTATAGGTGCTACAGTCGTGGGAGTTGCCTATGGGGTACTCAGAGCGTGAGCAGCTACAACGACTTAGCCCAGAGGAAACGCCGGTACACGGCAGCTACGTTGGTAGAGACATTGATACGTTGATACCAACGTAAGAAACGAAAAAATTCAATTTCTAAAGGATCGGATTTTGCAAATCTTAATGTTTTGATTTTCATTCACTGAATAAAAAACCCAGCAAAACTACTGGGCGAGTTGAATTATGAAGTGTATTTTGTTGTTATATTTTCCTCGTGAGACGCTTCACGACTTTGTTGTTTATGGGTTTTCGAAAAAGCCAGCTTAGATGTGAGAATCTGCACAGTTCAACCGTCATGCTGTTCAACAATAGACCATTTCGCAATTAGAAAAAAGGGATTGAGGAATCCTCTCCTCTAAAGCGTTAGTTGCAAGCCTTGCGGCACGGTCGCGCTGCTCTAAAAACTTGTATGATTTTTTATTTATTTACCATCTCCAAGAATTATATGGTATTAGTTTATCATGGTAAGTGCTTTCCCAGCATTATTCTGTCGTTTTATTATCATTTCGCTCATTTCTGAGTGTACTTTGAGCCATTTTAGTTGAGGTTTTTCCTTCGAGTCTGAGGTGAGAAAATTCCTTTTTCTAACTGCGCAATGGTCTATTAAAGGCAGTCTTGTTCAGAAACGCTTTTATTATTATCGATTTATTTAAAGTAGGCGTGCATATAAATAGCTATAAAACAAAAGCTAATTCAAACCTACTATCTAACAAAGTAGCACTGTTTGAAAAAGAAAAAGCTGCAATTCAGAATACTTAGCAACAAATACAGATTTGTATAATACTTTCAAAGTTTAATGTATTTACAATATTTTCTTAACGCTTCATAGTTAACTTAAAATACTTCCTCGGGAAACCTACAGCCTGGTCCAGCACATTTTTAAGGAAAAGATTTTTACTTACCGACATAATTAATCTGTATTGGAAATCAGGATAACTTCTGTTGCATTTCTCGCATCTGTATTCACCTCCTTCGTCGACAACCTTCTTGTTGCATTCAGCACTTGGGCAAGCCTACGAGGAAAAAGGGACGACTGCACTTTAGCGGGCCAGCTTTATGTCATATCTTTCGGGAATGTATTTGACCAAATACCCTACTAACCCTAACTAAACCCTACCTTACCCTAACTAACCCTAACTTACCTTAATTAAACATAACTTACCCTAACTAACGCTAACTTACCCTAAAAGCCCCTTTTCCAAAACCTAGCCCTGACCCTAACCCCCACCCCATGACACATTCGTTGCCGATATTGAAAGCTGGTCCGCTAAAGTGCAGACTAGCCAAAGCAAGCAGAGATGGCTGAAACAAAAACAATGCTTAACTGGGCAATAACAAAAAGCAGAAATGCTTGCTATAAATTTAGGTTAATACTCTACGCAAATACCTATATCTTTTTTCATTCATATTTCTGTTACCCTACAGAATGAGGCATGCGTAAAAATAGCCCAAGAACGCATTAACGGACAGCAACTGTAGCGGTTTAACAGAGCCTACGCTGTATTATATTTAACTACATAAAAACATAATTACCTTGTACAAGCAGTTGTCTTTCTTGAAGAAGACGACTGTTCCTCTTAATGAGAAGTAGTCAGGCTGTAGAGAAAGAAATAAAGAATAATCACTAAGAGACAGAAAATGCACATCTTTTGCTTAAAAAATTTAGCTTTTTTAAACTGCATTGTTTTTGGTCATATTTTGGCAATTTGATAGGTCCCTACTTTAAAGTAATACTTTGATAAATTTGTGCTAAATTCTACTACATCCAATCCATTCATATACTAATTTATAGTTGGTAGTTACAAATTTTTACAAGAATGAAATAACTTACATTTGATTCCAGCAATGTGAATAATACAGATTTACCAATAGTTTCTTAATGATTAAAAGAACTAACCTTATCTCCCATTCCAAGATTCTCTGCTCGCATTTGTGATATGGTCTTGAATTGACCAGATATACCTACAATCGCAATCATATCCATTAACAACATGGAGAAATCACAGTTGCCTTATCATATGATGAGCAACAAACCTGTTTATCATTCTGTCGAATGCAGACCTAACTTATTTAATCTTACCGATAGTTAAATCCATCAGCTCTAGCCAATATCATCTGGAGGAGTTCATAAGTAACAAATTTCTGATTGAGTTTGATCATAACTACTTACCTCCATCAGATCTTTGTCCAGAAATCGATTTCACTCCTGCATCTTTGCCGACTTGGTCATACCTGAAGAATAACAATTTAAATCATAGATGGATCGTCCTGAGATGCGTTTTAAAATTCTCAATAGAGGCATAAAACATGCGAGGAGAAGGCGTAACACATAACTCAAGCAGGCCATTTTTTACCTAATAAGGAGCAATTTCTTTGTAAAAATGTAAGCTAAAAGGAAGTTAAAGCCTACCAGACAAGTCCTCTTTCTTGCTGAAATTGTGGACGAGAGGAAGTACAACTAATATATATACTTCTCCCTGTAAGTTTTGCTTAATCAAAGTCAAATTCATAGGCCAGTTGTCTGTTAAGAAACACAACTTCTTATCCATTGTGCAATCATAGAACAAAAAGCTGCTCAAAGAGCTTGAGTTTGAAGGACATAGAAGGATTTATGTTGCCATTCCCCCATTTAGCTAAATCGCCAATAAATCTACACAAAACTATGAGCTAAATATCCTTACCATCCTCGCAGAGTGTGTGCTTCTGGTATATCAGGATTGATTTGGAATAGACTGCTGTTCAGTACAGACAATGATCGTCCTATTAAAATAAGCAAGCATCACAATCAAACATTTCATCAAAAATTTCGTTCTTTGTGGGGATTTCTTGTCAGAGTTTTCTACCTGCATTTACGAAGGCCAAGAATTACATCAATATCAGGCTTGATAAACACAGATTATCAAGATATAATGCCTTTATCAGTAACAAGCATAAGTTAAATTTTTTGTTGTTCTTTCTACCTAGCATCCAAAAGTAGCTTTTAGAAGAAGCTAAGCTTATCAAAGCAGTTCCCTGGTCCTTCCTCTCGATGTGACAACACCTCGTGATTCCTTTAGCCAGGAATGACGGAGATTTGGGAACTCAACCTCGTTCCCAGGGTGTTCTTACGTCATACGCTAATCACGAAGCCGAATGAACACCCTGGTACATATAGCACAAATTCGCCCAAAAAAAGGGCGGATTAGCAGCCATTATGGATTTGTGGTTGGCAGGGTAACGCTCATTACGCGACCTCGATTCCAAAAAACAAAAGTAACATTGTAGTGGTTGTTGCTTAGTGACTAGGTTATATTGTTGTTATTCGAATAATTAGTAAGTTTTCGAGAAATAGTTTGAGCTATCTATTGTTTTCGAAGAGCCAATCAAATTGCAGAACGGCCACTTGTATCCCAGAGTAGAGGTAGAGCAACGAACTCGCTCTGGGGACAAGATTGTTAGGAACTCTCTTCATTTCAGGTTTGCCAAGGCAGGGACTCGAACCACGAACCCTCAGATTGATAGGCCAGCACACTACCACTGAGCCATTCCATATGAATACAGCAAAATAGGATGTTTGATAAATAATTACCGCCAAAGTCTGATACTTTCGCTCCTTTTATAGCAATAACCGGATTTTTGTTGACATGTTCATCAAACTTCTCAGCCTGAGTATGGAAACAGAGAGGGGTTATCAGAATGAGGTAGATAAACTCTACGCTACGGCAGTTATCTGTACGGTAGAATGGGACAGCATTGTCTGTTCCTACTACTGAAGTCTTTAAACGCCCATCAATTAAATAAGTAACAACTGGAAGTTGGAATTAACGATCAAGAGCAGTTGCGCACTCTCGAGTCCGGAATAGACGCCCCCTAGCTTATTAGTTTTGAAAAATTCCACCCAGAATATCCTTATTCCAGAGTCCAGACTCTCATTTATCAATTTCGAGCTTCTTGAAATATAAAACATGTGAAATCATTTTTCCTGCAATGTGACTCGAACTTTCATTTCTAATAGTTTTTTTTATGATTTTTAAATTGCTTTTGATATTCTTTATAGTCAGAAACTTTTTGCTTTTCACATAATTACAGGAAATTGTCCATCCATCCCGTTTATTCCCATCCCGTTTATTCTATTCCGGATTCGAGAGTATTACTGTTGAAACTTTGCAATGTTTCTAATTTATGGCCTAGAGGTAGTCATGATCTTTTGCTCCTCGAGGTATCATCCTTGTAGTGTTGTAAAGTAGTTCATAAGTAATGTCTCTGTAAACATTTTATATTGAATATAAAAAACAAATAAAAAATGCTTCTAATTCTGAAAGTTTAAAATAAGATATATTTGCCTGATCTCCCCAGAGGGTCACATTGACAGCTGTCTCCGACCTGTCCAATACACTCAGGTCTCTCTTTGATACCTGAAGTAATTAAGATAGATTAAAGAGAATCTAAGCATATAGAAGCCTTTGATAAAAATAGCCGTGGAAAGATAATAGGCCGTGACACGCGCCGCACCATATTTGGGTAACTGATCTATGTAAACACGAAATACTGATATCTGATTGGCCAGAATTTGACCGCAAGTGGCTTGAGCCACTTTTGTATGCTTAGATTCCCTTTAATTGATGGCACTTGCACATGCAAGAATTCATGAAAGATTCTCGAATATTTAATTAAAAGACGTTCCGAGAGGTCATGCAGTGGTAAGCTACAAGGAAACTCACCGAAAGTAAATAATAGTCAGATAGAAATGGAAACACGAAGCACAAATACGTACGATTTGTTTCTTCAAATTTAAATGATTTAGCACTTGAACAGACATTCCTTCATGGAAATAATACTCGAGAATCTCGGCAAAAATTAGAAACGATCGAAAACATGAGATGATTACAACCTTGCATTTGCTTGAAACAACATGCATTAAAAAAGCACAAATATAGTGAATGATCGTCTTCATACAAAAACAACTAGGGGCGTATCTCGTGGGGATGTGGGGTGTTACAACCCACCCGTCTCGTAAAATTTTCAAAAAAGCCGAAATTTTGGCAAAATTTAACGTATTTGGGCAAAACTTCGGACAAAATTGTAGAGAACAACTGTTAGCGTTAACTGAAACAATGGAATATAATAAAAAAACAATATAACAAGTTCGGGCAATTTCCAAACCAAGATAGCACAACCCCCCCACCCCCCCCCCCCCAAATAAAATTGGTACCTCACTACGCAGCTGACAGCAACCAGACTATTTGTGAAGAAACATTTCAAAAATGCATACTTTACAGTGGCAAAGTAACTATTAAGAGATATATCTTGAATTCCTCATATGGATGGCCTTTTCGAAAAGCTACATGTCGCTGCAGTTTGAATGTCATAATTTGCATGAACTGATTGTATACATCAACTTTGAGAGCATATCCTTCAAATCTTTAAAAAACATTGCATGGATGGTTAATGTATTTTCAGTTTGATTCAATAGCTTGAAAGGAACTTCAAGTACTTTGCTATTATCCTATATGTAGCCTTTGTGATATCTTGATTATTTTCAGAATAACAGCGGTTTTCTTTTTATTGAAAGAAATGGTGAAAAGTTTTGAAAAAAATTAAAATAATCGTAGATCCTAAATGAAAATATGAAAAACGGTACAATCTTCAAGAAAACCATAGTTTATGAAGGTCTATAATATGGGTGTAAGCAGAAATCTGTAGCTTTTCTAGTTTACGATTTAGCAATTTGATGACGTCACATTCTCAAAACTGGCCCAAGCAAAGAAGACGCTGTAATTCTGAAAATAATCAAGATATCAGAACTGCTACATATAGGATTATAGTAAAATACCTGAAGTTCCTTTCAAGCCATTAAATCAATCAGAAGATGCATTAACCATCTATGCAATTGTTTTTAAAAAGATGCCAAAGATTTGGAGGCTATGCTAACTTTGAATTAAATTACCTGTCTGTTCGTTGCTCTTGTCGTAATTTGCATCACGTCTTGAGCAGACTTCACAACACCAATTATATCTATGAAGAATTTACAGCAAGTCGATTTAATTGCAAAATTTACTGGTCTACAAAATAAGATATCTGCGATTGTAAATTGGTTTCATTAGATTGCTCTCTTAGGGTGTGTTTGATTGGTAATTCCAAACCTACTAAATTCTGAAAACAGCAGACTTCGCAGAGACGGAAATATATTTCCCAATCAAACACAAAAATCTTTAAAACAGCAGGTTTCAGAATCACCACCAGGGTTTGCTAAGGAAAACGAGAATCTCTTCAAAGTCTGCCAAACCTTCTGCCTTTTGGAGCAGAAGGTTCAGAAGGCCTTCCAAACCTACCAAACCTACCGTTTTCAGAATTTTGGGGTCAATCAAACGCGGATTCCGAGTCTACCAAGTCTACCGTTTTCAGAATTGGTACCAATCAAGCACACCCTTAATCTTCTGAAATGTCTTATGACTGCTTCAGAAAAGGATCTTAATTTGCAATGACTTGAAGATATACATCAATGTGGCCTACATTCTTGTTTCCAACATGACATTGGATAACAATAAGTAAAGGTTAGAATGAATAATAGGGTTGTTGCATACCAACTAAAGCATCTTTGTTGACACTTTCCAAATCGCCAATGTTGACAAAATTGAACTGCACTTGTGGCAAATCAACATCCTCTTCGCACTGATAAGAAAGAACAACCATTTTTAGAATCATTGAATTACCTCTAGCCAGCTAATTCGGGTCTCTGAAATTTGTTTCTCGTACAATATAGTATATGAATCTCGTGACTTCTTTGAAATTTAATTAACCAAATTTAAACTTTGATAAAGAAGTACAATGTCAGTAAAGACCTACCGGGTGTCCCAAAAACGTACTCCTGTTTGAAAAATTACCAAAATTTGATTACATTGCCGATCTTTAAATTTCCTTTTTTGGCAAGTAGATCAAAAACCAAATTATTTTTCCAGGTATAGCTGGTCTTGTGATTGGTTTAAAAATTAGCAAGTTTACTTCCTTTTAGGGCTGCCAGGTTTTGAAGCATACTGCAAAAAAGCACTGATGATTACCAGATCAATTTCTTTGCGTATATTAAGCTTTTAATTTGGTCATAAATGACAGAAAAGAAACGCACACTATCATGGGAGACTTCAAGGATAACAAAAATTCTGAAAAATTTGGCTCTTAGGCAAGATTAACTATGTTGCTTAAAAAGTATTATATAGCTCAAAATCAGGTTTTTCAACATGAATATTTTTTACCTCTATTAGAGTAACTTACAGTATTGAAGACCAACATTTTATCATCTTTAAATATTTTGGGTCATTGGCAAACAAATCAAACACTATTTTATCATAAGTTTGATAATGGAGTTCTGTTGATTTTTAATCAGGAGTACTTTTTTATGGGACACCCGGTACAAAACTTCAAGTTTCTCGCATAAAATTTCTAAATCACATAAAAGGGCTATCAATAAAGCTTGAAACCAAGTAAGCATCTTCTGCTACTATTGTTAAGAAAAAGCCATTTTATAGGCACTTCATAAGAAAATGAAATTTACATATTGAAATTCACAAGCTTACCAGTTCAATAGAAGTATCATTATTGATAGACATTTCGTAGTCATTCTTTAATGAAGAGTATTGTTTATTGGCTGTCTTCAGTGATCCTTTTGTGATGAAATAAACCTTGAAAAAAGATATACAAATTGACCTTTGATATTCAAGTTAGGAAGGAAATCAAATAATGACAGTTCAGTTCAGTTTCATATTTTAAATTTAGTGACATGCAAATGATTTTGAAGCATTTCATTCATTTCTCATAAATTTCAAGAGGAAGTTTATAGTTCAAATTGACTTCAGCACCTAATTGCAGATGAGCTATTAATTTAGATTTCTTTACATTTACCTCGTTCATAAAGAAATAATTTCAATTCAAAACTGTATACCTTGGATGTTTGATGAAATCTATGCAACAGTCACTCAAATATGATAATTCCGAATCAAACCTTTGAAACAGAAATTGAAGTTCAAAGGACTCGTTAATGTCAGGTATCCGCTGTGGGGGGGGGGGGCAAACAAGCGCAAATCGTTTCGCTTTTCATGACTGCAAGTTTTGAATAAATCGCAGCTGGAGATTAATGGAGATAAAAAGTACAGACTAAACTCCAACTACAACATGAGGTACGTCGGGCAACAGATGACAAGCGTCAATGCAGTTGAGTAGCATATCTTCCGTAATTTGCCACTCTATTTCACCGTACCATGGCAAATTTGTTGTACCACGGCATCTAATAAGTGGAGTATTACCTTTCCAGTTTCAATTTTTTCATAGAATCTATCAACAGCATCGTTAAATCCAGTTGCTTTGATTTCTCCCTGAAATCAATCATGCATTACAATAGCATTTCCAAAAAGATGTCACAGAATCAAACAAGTGCATTTTAGAATCTAAATCTAACTTTAATAAATGATCCAAGGGATTCAAAATGCTACAATATTTGTATAGCGCATGTTTCTTTGTTTACGAACTTGTTATTATCATTGTTCCTTTAAAAATTAATCATTTCTTCATCAATATTCTACTTTGAGTATATATCAAACTATAGTAAAGCTCTCATCGAGATAAATTTGGTGACATTTCCCCAGATGAAAATAGCGTTTTGTTGTATCAGTTCTTGACAGAAGTAACACTACACCTCCATTTTGTGTTAAACTCTAATAAATCACTAACACACAATCCACACCTTGCTGGTAGCCATTAATTCTACACACTAAAACTCACACTCACATCACATGTACAACCACAACCACAACAATAACAACAACAACATTTTACATACAGGGAGTCCCAACTACTAACATTAACATTTTGTACCACTGATTTAAGAATAAAAAATAACTTTACACATGCTAAAAATTGCTACTCACCGATTCATCAAGGAGGTCAATATTGAACAATTTCCCTTCTCCCTTTGAGTTACTCCAAGTTCGAATTCCTGATTTGTTTGTCACTCGTGCTCTTATCGTCCATCTATTGCAAAAGAAGTTTTTTGAGGAACAAAACTCGCAGACAATATTGAACCGATATTCATCATACACATCGTATAACAGGGGTAAATATTCTTGCAAAGTTTTAGAATACCAACGAACCTGGTCCTCACAAGATTAGCCAAAAATAACAGCCTTGTACCCATTATTATTATTATATAACTTTACATTACATGAAGCTCATTTCGTGGCTTGAAATCAAAGAGAGAGAACATCCGTATCTCTCCTCTCAGTTCAATGTTTGATCTACTCATCTTCTGCGAAATAGTAAACATAGCATACCTAACAGTCTCCCACTCTTTTAACTCGTCTAACTATCATAGCCTCTTTTTTCTATTTCATCACATTTCTTTCGTTTTCATTCTAGCCTACTTTAAAGTCCTCACGAGCTCAAAAGTTTTTACTTGATGTTTTATCGACAAAAAGGAAGAATGTGTACTCCTGTCGTATTTAATAGATATCACTAACAAATATGAAGCAAACATTCTACAAATCGTCTTTATAAAGTTTCTCGGAAAGTAGTAACTATGCCTGTGGTAAAACGGGTATAAAACACAAAAGATATGGATTTGTAGACAAACAAGATATGGTCCTGAAAATCAGTTTTATCCTTGTTTGAGAGATCTTAGGTTGATAGAGACTTCGTAGAAAAGTATCCTAGGAAATTAAGATTGGTTCAGAATGAAAGATTTCGTTTCCAATGATTTGCAGTTAACAACAAAGCTGGATGACAGCAAGGATGAACAACACAAAGATAAAAACCTGTTTTGATATGGAGTGAGGCTGCTGATTGGATGAACAACTGTAGATCCACCACTTGGTTTGTTCTGCATTTTTGGCCTGAAAAGAATGACAGATTTCTTCATAATCTTCTCGAAATTTCCAGCTCCTTCTTTAATAATTCGGAAACAGCTTATAAACAAATGAACCAGAAACATGACTGTTGGCGTTTGAATTACCTGTATAAGGAAATCCAACTAATACCGAAAACAAGTTTAAGAAACGTTGTCCCTAAAACAATCATGAACATTTTCTTGGATGATAAAAGTATGCCAACATACTTGCAGATGTTGCTAATAATGGAAGATATTGCTCATACTAAAATTTTTCAATATTTTAGCCAGACACTGAGGATGACATTTGTCAAAATCACAACTGTGCTCAATCTAACAATGTGTCTTTTGCTACTACCTGTTTTATGTCGTTAAAGTGCCTGTTTTTGCAGGAAGGCTAACCAAGAATCAACTCACACTGAATGAAAGTTTATACTTACCCACCACCGTAAAATGCACTGCCTGCTCCTGCACCATAGGGATTTGCTTTGGGCTGCGCAGCTCCATTTCCAAAACCTGTAATTAAATGAGTTATGATGCAGCAGGTAAAATTGTCTGTGAGCTGTAGCTCAGAAGCCATTGAGAGTGTAAGTCAGACATAACAAAACTGAAATATGTAAGTTTGCAATGCTAAGAAGACATTTAATGACATTTCATTAAGCGAGAAGAATTAAGTATCTTCATTCTCTCGTTGATACTAAACCAACCTCGTTCCCAGGGTGTTCTTACGTCATACGCTAGTCTAGTCACGATGAACACCTTGGTACACATAGCCCCAATCCGCCCAAAATAAGGTCGGATTAGCAGCCATTATGGATTTGCGGTTGGCAGGGTAACACTCATTATGTGACTCGATTCCAAAAAACAAAGTAACATTGTTGCTTAGTGACTAGATTTTATTGTTGTTATTTGAATAATTAGTAAGTTTTCGAGAAATAGTTTGTGTTATCTATTGTTTTTAAATAGCCAATCAAATTGCAGAATGGCCACTTGTATCCCAGAGTAGAGGTAGAGCAACGAACTCACTCTGGGGACGAGATTGATACCAAACAATATTTTTCCAGTTAAGTGATATTTACAGTGATCGTTTCATTACTTACCTCTATTTTGTGGTTGTTGTCCTCCAAATGCAGGTTTCTGGTCATTGAAATTGTTACCTTTTTGTTGCATCGTGTTTTTCTGCATTCCAGCTACAAAGACAACAAAAAAGAAGAGCATAAAAGAACACTGCCACACAGCTGATTTGCAACATAGGAAAATACTAAGAAAAGTTGTCCAAATAATCAGTAATCAGTAACTCAATGAAGATGACATTTGAAGCTTTAAAAAAAATATGCATATTTTTCAATCTGCGTTTTACTAATATGCTATGGAGAATTGGCTCTTGGATTATCTGTAAAACTACAGTACATTCCAACAAAATAGTGATCCTCTTTATAGACATAATTACAAAAGATACACAATATAACTAAATTATATAATAATTACATTTGACATAATATTACAAAAGATTTGAGAAGTTTTATCTATATTTTATATTTAAAATTTGGAATGGGATTTTTGACACATAAAAACAATTTACAAACCAGAATTTTTCATTTCCTTGGCAAGTTCTTCAATGACTGACAGCTGATCTGATAATTGTTCAGGTGCACCAATTTTTGCAGCAACTTCTGTGGCTTTCTTTACGATTTTCATATCAAGAATCACAATAACTTTCCTGTTGATGTAAAAATTCAAATGTTCATTTTGTGCAAAACGGATTTTAACTGACTTACAATTTTTTCATTTTTTTGCAGATTTCTCAAGTTAATTGTTGGTCTGAATTATCTGATTTCTATAATTTTTACCAAATTTGCAAAGATGAAAATATCTCAAAAGGATTTCTTGAATTATTTATCAATGACTAAAAATCATCCAAATAGAAAAGTTATCCTTTCAACAACAAGATTAAAAAATAAAGATGCTTGCACTTTATAGAAAAGTGTTTCCCATAACCATTCCTCATTATCCAAAGGTTATTTCTTCATCAAAAGGTACTCTGTAATATTCTTTATAAGAAAAAAGAAACTCTCCTTTGCTGGAATAAGGCAGACTCGGAGTTGACCTCTTCACTGTTAGATGATTTTGAGTTTAACTTTCCTTGTTAATATAACTACAGTCTAAACTTGTTTTCTATATGCAGCACATATATAGTTAGCCTGCGTCACAGACCATAACCAGAGGGAGTTATGGTCTGTGACGCAGGCTAATATATTAGTTACCTTGCATTTTGTACAATATTACAAGTATATCTGTCGAGTTGAACTATTGCTCTAGAGTCTAAACTCTCTTCTTCAATCATGCCATTCAGTTGTGTTCCAATCATCCCAGCTAAAAGATGACAAAGACAAAACATAACAAGCTATATCCATGTATTACTATACAAATTCTAACTTTTTGCGAGGGCAATACTGCAAAAGATCAAACCCACTGTCAGTATTGCCCGAAGAGAAAAGTTTTTTTNTAACCAGAGGGAGTTATGGTCTGTGTGATGGACTCACTTTTGTTGTCCCAACGACTTTAGTATAAACAAATTAAACAAACAAAGAGTTAGACAAACCAATATCATTATTTGAATAATCATGGAATAACAGATTTCACAAGATCTCGGTGAAACTGGGACAACAAAAGTGAGTCCATCACACAAACCATAACTCCTCCTCGTTATGGTCTGTGACGCAGGCTAATATATTAGTTACCTTGCATTTTGTACAATATTACAAGTATATCTGTCGAGTTGAACTATTGCTCTAGAGTCTAAACTCTCTTCTTCAATCATGCCATTCAGTTGTGTTCCAATCATCCCAGCTAAAAGATGACAAAGACAAAACATAACAAGCTATATCTATGTATTACTATACAAATACTAACTTTTTGCG
Source organism: Aurelia aurita (assembly GCA_004194415.1). Classification (NCBI taxonomy): domain Eukaryota; kingdom Metazoa; phylum Cnidaria; class Scyphozoa; order Semaeostomeae; family Ulmaridae; genus Aurelia; species Aurelia aurita. Next base: position 313,446 of record REGM01000049.1, read on the forward strand.
AGGGCAATACTGCAAAAGATCAAGCCCAAGGTCAGTATTGCCCGAAGAGAAAAGTTTTTTTTTTCTATATTGCTACCTAGCATCCGAAGGTAGTTTTTTAGGACACTGGGAAGCTAAGCTTATTGAAGCAGTGTCCTGGTCCTTCCTCTCAATGTGACCACACCTCGCGATTCCTTTAGTCTGGAATTACAGAGAGTTAGCGACTCTCCTCACTCTACGTAGCAGGTTCGGCAGGGCGGGGACTCGAACCACCGACCCTCAGGTTGGTAGTCAAGCGCGCTACCATTGCGCCATCCCCGCTTATGAAGTAAGAGAAAAGTTAGTATGTATTTGGTTTATTACCCGATCTAGAGGAAACAGTAGACAACAAGTAACGCAGAGATACGCTAGAAGCAAAGCAAGACCAAAGTGCGATTTTGTATCCCTTGACGGCTTCTCAACCAATCAAACTCGTTATCGTGTTCTCTGTCCTAAGATCGGGTAATAAAACTGAATAATAAGTTAACAAAGGTTTTCAGTTCTGCATACTACAAACATAAACTGCTTGCACTTACAGGTGTAGTAATTGTCTCCATCTGATAGAACAACTCTGCAAGTGAAGAAAAAAAAGTTATTGATACACCTTTGGTTGTTGTGAATTTAAAATTTACAATGGATTGATAGATTAAAGGTTGAATCCAAGATAAAATTCTGCAGCTTTTTTTTTTTTTATATTCATCTAAAATGTTACAATACATGATACAATGATACATGATTCTGCAGCTTAGTAAAATGGAGTTCCTAAAGTGTTGCCAACTTCAATTCAAATCACTAAATAAGTTGTGTTACATCAACTTGGCTTACTTATAGTTTCCAAAAACATAAGCATTGGCTCACTAAAATGATATACAGTGTATATACTGTAATAGGGCTATAACCTTGTTCTCTAACCTATGCAATATCTCATTATAGAATGCTAGGACAGATATTGTGAAGACACACATGCATATACAAGCTTTGTATAAATGTGTCCTCTTGAATAACCTCCATTGTTTTTGACACAAATACGTTAGAATAGCTAAGGCCTGGTTCAAACGTCGCATTTATCATGTGCCGAATATAATAGCTATTTTATTCGACCCAAATGCGGATTTCAAAATTTTTGATTCAAGCGTCGAATATATCATGCGCCAAATTAAATTATACGGACTCGCTTTGACAGAAAACCGCCTCGATTTGGAATACCTATCAATTGGCTATTATCTTCTCTGAATACAAATAAAATCAGACAAGGAAATAAACAGACCCATGAGACCACCGTTTGTTACTCAGACACAAAAGATTTGATTAAGGGGCCGATTACATGGAGCGGGCTAGCCCGGTTAACCGGGCTGGCTCGCCTAACAGGGCTGAATGATCTGAACGATTACATGGAGAATTCCAGCCCGGGCTGTGGAATAATTGGTGCCATGATCGTACAATCTGTTCATAAAGCGCATGCGTTGCAGATTTCTCAGCCCGCTTTGCGGGGCTAGCCCGGCCTTGAATCGATTACATGAGAAGAATGTGTAACTTCCAGCCCGTTTTGCTGGGCTAGCCCGGTAGGCAGCAGACGAGATCTCGGCTAACCGGGCTAGCCCGCTTGCCATGTAATCGAAAGTCTCCCAAACACTGTAACTGCTATTGACCCGGGATCCCGGGTGAAAACTTTCACCTCGGTTAACCGGGCTAGCCCGCTCCATGTAATCGGCCCCTAACACATACGCAACAATGGTGCATTGTTTACATAATTCGTCCCTAGTGTGCAGTAAGGAGATCGGGGACAATAGAAAATGACACCAAATAAATTAAAATAATTGGTTGCATTTTACTTGTCAAATCATTTAATTGAGGGTGTGTTAGGCTTAGTCTGGCCAGTCCTCCATTTCCCTTTAGCCTCCTTTTCGTGCCGTCATTTCCCATCATTCCTTATTTTCTCACCTCGTGGTCTTGTTTACACTCCTCAATCTCACGTTTTCAGTCGTGTGGTTGCTCGTCTTTTTACCCTCCCTCCCTAGCACCCCGTTCCGGTTTTTTGTGTGTTACATCATAGGTGGGGTTTTACACATTCTACTAGAATTTTGTATATTCTTGTAGCATTAACATTTCGTTTAGTTGTCGTTTCACTTAGGTTTTCTTATCATATTGTATTCGTATTCCGTTTAGCCGTATTATTTGATCATCAGCGAATACAATATTCTTTTATGCCAAACATGGCTTCTTTTCTTGCGCCTCATTCTTTTTGGCACTTAATTTATGCATTTGATTCAGCACATGAAAAATTTGACGTTTGAATCAAAGACGTATTTCAGTCGAATTATGCGACCGATTCAGTCGCATTTTTAGATTGAGTCGAATTTAATTAAATCTGCAATGCCATTTTGATTCAAACGTCGCATTTATCATGTATTTAATTCAAGCTATTTAATTCAGCACATGATAAATGCGACGTTTGAACCAGGCCTAAGAAACATCCCTTGTTTTGATAGAAAGATTAACAGCCCTTGTCATGTTCAAAATGTAATTTTATTCCATAACAAGCATTGCATTTAAATTTTAAATGTTTCTTAGTGCTTCTCAAACAAAGTATACACTTTTTACCTTTTGGCAAGTCCTTCTTTATAACTTGTTTGTTAGAAAGGAGTCTCTTATGACAAAACGAGACAAAACGAGTAATGAAACTGCAGCCATTTTCGAAGGCTATGCCTATTCCATGAAAAAGAATGGCTATTCCACTCCCTTTTCGATAGCAACAGCTAGTTTGTATATGTATCATACTGTACCTGTATCGGTCAACTCCTTTTGAAGCCTGAAGCTTCTTGACCCCCTAAAAATGACACAAAAATTTATGCAAACTTTTATTTTGGACAAATATAGGTGCTTCCAGTGGGTATATATCATCTGAGGGTTTACCGTTTGCCTCTCTCTGACTCCTACCTTTGCCCAATCAACCAGTGGCGGAACCACAGGGTTTTCCAATTCGTCTAAATCCGTAGAGAAATTGTTGAAGGAGGGGTTAGGTAGTTATATCCTGAATTTTGAGGACAAATAAGGGCGTTTCTTAGTAATAAAAGGGCGTTTCCCAAGGATACAAGGGCGTGGTCCTGAAGATTTTCCCGGGGGCTTTGCCCCCGGACCCCAATTTGCATTTGTCCTCCCCAGTCGTTGGCGGCTGGCACCGACACTGCAATCAACTGTGTTCTAAAAGTCTCAAAAAAGAGGTTCTCTTTTTCTCTTTAGACAAGACCGCCACACAAAACAACTTTGCTTTAAAGATGGCGTTGGGGAAGTTTTTCACCATGATCCTTTACCATCCATGATATATTGACCAATCAAATCAATAGAATTTTTTCTGATGCAAAGGATCATGGTAAAATTCCTTGACACCATTTTTACCGCAATCACCTATTGAAAAACTTTTGTCCATAGGAAAAGCAATCATAAACATTCCTTATGGTCATATATACTGAACCAAATGAAACAAAACAGGAATCAAGAAACAAAAGCAAAAATTGTGCCTCTTCATAGTAATTTCATAGTAAACTTTTTACTTGCACTACAAATGGTTCAGGTATGAATCTATTATTTTAACCAACTTTGAACTTAATATATACAGCACAGGCCTTGCACACATTAACTCATCGACCCCCATAAGCCACATCTGTCGCCTTTGTTGTTCGGTTTTATTTCCCCATAAGCGACACTTGTCGTCGACCACACAAGTCCTCATTTCCCCATAGGCGACATCTGTCATTGCGCAGAGATGACCTAATTCTCCAGGGTAGTGTTGATGGTTGAATGGTACAATGATAATGTATGAATAGCTTAAAGAATTCGCTTTCGAATGGTGTCAAATGTTAATAGGGTGTTAGTACTAAAATTTGGAGTTATTGTGGTTTTAATGCCAGCAGGTCAATTTTGTTGTGACTGAGATTTGTTTGCAATTACTCTAGGATCATGGCTGTTTCTATCGAAGGGGTTTTTAGAGAGAGTTCCCATGGAGAAAAGTCTTATGATTTAACCAACGAAGATTTTAATAGGAAGAACAATTCGCACATCGAATTTATTGATGCATTATCATCTGCAGAAAGTGTTTTTGAGGAGGGTGAAGTGAAGGTCGGGATGCAAAAGCAGAAACTCTCGGCGGTAAACAAGACTCCTAAATTTAGGCCCGTTCTTAGTGGAAAAGATTCTCTTCGTAATTC
>REGM01000049.1:318135-524538 GCA_004194415.1 Aurelia aurita
TTCCATAGTTTATCTAAGAAGTGTAATTGACCAAGCGTTCTAGTTCATAACAGACAGATAGGCCAGAAGACAAATTGACTTATAAATTGTAGAGTTGTGCATTAGAACTTTTATGGGCCGAATTCCAGACTTCGAACTTTGCAAAGTGGGAGCAGAAAATTAAAATCCTACTGATGAACACGTGCATGGATGAGATTTCAAAATTGCTAAGTAATTGGTTAAAGGGAATAACCTGAGTTAAAAGATGAGATCGCATAGGTTTATAAATAGCCTATTGTATTTTATAATCCAGCAAGTGGGCAAAGAAAGCGAAGCCAAAGAAAACAATAGAGTGTTTTGGTTTTTCTTTATCCTATTTATAGACAGGCGCCTTATAGCTCAGGTCATTCACTTTAAATGTTTGCTAAATACTAAATTGTTTGGTAAATTTTGGATCTCATTAAAAATTCACCCATGAAAATTCTCGAAATAGAGTTCGCACACTTTTTCTTCCACATGAGAAAAGTTGGCAGTCTGGTGTCTGGGCCTCATCCAGACTGGAAAGTTTGTAGAGCGCACTCAAGATATTGCGTGCAGGAACTTGCGCGGTCTTCAATCTGAGCCGCACGGTCACCAATAAACAAAAGATCTATTGTTTTAACCAATTGTTCTCAACCACGGAAACTACGAAACTACGAAATTTCCGCGAAAATCGTGCTTTTAGGCAATCTCAACTTGCACGTGTAAAAACAAACTTTCCAGTCTGGGGCTCCATTTTTATCATTGACAAGCATTTTCTCTGACAGTGATAGCCTTAGCTTGGACATAATGTAGCAATAATCATTGTTTGAGATGTCCGCTCTTCCAACTACTCCATCCATCCATCAAGGATAGGTCATGGCCATATGCCAATAGGCAATGCGCAACCATTCAATATAATTAGGCCCTTTTTTCCTAACACGCGAAAGAAACAACAATCCCCCTCAGCAATTTATTTATATTTCTGTAGTTCTACTTGATTCAAAACATTTAGCCATTCTTGTTTAATATGCTACTTACTTTGATCGCTCCTGCAGTTAGTTGCACCATCTTTACTGATATAAAGTTGCCTTTTTAGCAGTTTTCCTGCACACTTCGACTTTTGCAAGTGATCGGAGAAACTCTTCCCGCCAAATCGCTACAACGCATGCTCAGTAAAGAATTTCTTATGGCACGAATTTCAGCCTCCTTTCGAGTTTATGACGTCACTAATGGCAATCGAAAATAAACACGTATTTTTTATCAAGAAAAACTCCTCATAAATAATTGAAATCTCAGATCACCAAACAAACGAGAAGCTATGAGTACTGAAAACTATTATTTTGAGAAACTTCTTCATCTAGTACACGTATTTCTTATAAGATACTAGCTGATAAGAAATTAGAAATAGTACCACGATGGCCGAAAATTTAAGAAACTCTCTCTAAGCGCAAGAAACATTCTGAAAGCAAAATTCAAGAACAGTGTGGCAAAGATGTCGTTGAAGTCTTATTCTTGAGTGAAATTCAATGCAAGTTTATCTTTTGAGCTAAACTGAACTTATTTTTGCCAAATGTTGTTTCGTATGTCAAGAAACATATCTGCAACAGAAATATAGGAGCCACATCGAAATTCATGCACTTAAAGGGAATGAAAGTGGATCAAGCCACTTGCGGTCAAATTCTAGCCTATCAGATGTCAGTATTTCCTCTTGACATAGATCAGTTACCCAAATATGGGTCGGCACGTGTCACGGATTGAAGCCTCCCTGAAATGTTCGGAAATTCAGAGAAGTCTTTTTTAAAAGGCACGAAGTTACACTGTTTGCTATTGCCTTTAGATTAGACTTGCTCCAAGTCTATTCTGTGGTCTATCAGCGCTCAATAAAACATTATAACTTCTGCGGGGGCGTAAATCGTGACGAGAACGCTGCGAAGGTGCGCTTCCTTTCGTTTCTCTTTCGCAGCGTCCTCGTCACGATTTACGCCCCCGCAGAAGTTATAAATGTTTTATTGAGCGCTGATAGACCACAGAATAGACTTGGAGCAAGTCTANGGAAATTCAGAGAAGTCTTTTTTCAATGGCACGAAGTTACACTGTTGGCTATTGCCTTTAGATTGGACTTGCACCAAGTCTATTCTGTGGTCTATCAGCGCTCAATAAAACATTATAACTTCTGCGGGGGCGTAAATCGTGACGAGAACGCTGCGAAGGTGCGCTTCCTTTCGTTTCTCTTTCGCAGCGTCCTCGTCACGATTTACGCCCCCGCAGAAGTTATAATGTTTTATTGAGCGCTGATAGACCACAGAATAGACTTGGAGCAAGTCTACCTTTAGATCAAACCATCATTTCTCACTTTAGCTGTCGTAGCATTCTGAGCATCTCAAGTACAAATTTTCAATTTGAAAAACGTCTTCTATACTCCATCGAAGAGTTTCTAAAAGAACTGCCATTACAGCATTCTGAAAGACCTTTTCATGCTAGCATTATGAAGAAAGGCAACAAGGAAAACAACTCATTCCGAGTGCTTCACACTATAGTCATCGTGCTACATTGACATACTACACTTCTAATTATACACACATCTAAAACACGAGGTCTATCACTAGAAGTATATATACAGACAAGATCGACATGCTTTGCTAATCTATCATTATTTACAATATAATATGATACTCCAATCAAGTTATAAGTCTAAGGCCAAAGTACCAAATTTCTAATAACAAGAAATAGGGTATGTTTCTAAGCCTTAACTGGCCAACAGATGATGAGTTCTTGTTGCTGGTAATATCAAGAAGTAACTGTGCCTCGTAAACTAAAATTTTCGTACAAATTAAGGCAACTATTTTGCCCACCAAGAGCCCAAGAGCTTATTTCAATCACTTTCCTTCTTTACATATTTCTAGTAGTCCGCGGAGCTATAGCAGAGCTAATCAAAGGCATGCATAGGTTCTTTCCTTGTCCTATTTATAGACAACCCTGTTTAACTCCGTCGACTACTTTTAAACGGTGATGGCAAGGCGCTCTCGTTATCTTAAATTTTTACTTTTAATAGACGTAGTCGACTTTAATACTTACATACACAATAAGATAAATATTTTTGTTTCTTTAGAAAACTAAAAACACAAACCAACACAAGGTCTTAAGGATCTAAAGCAGTATCTTTTAGGGTAGAAGCAAATAAATGAGCTCTACACTTTAACGTCTCATGGTAAACTTTTCGCCAATATAATCTTTAGGACAGTACTACTCGCAGAAGTTTCGAATCATTCACCACTAAATAAATACGACTCTTTCCCAACGTGGATAATACAAATTGTACCGGGTGCTCCAAAAAAGTTCAGACGTTCGAAAATTCGATAAGTACATAGAGTCCTGTGTGGATAGGAATACATCAAATCCTGCTTGATAGCCGAAAGACCGACGAAATTTTACGATTTCTTCGTGTCTTTGAGAACAGAAAATACAGCAAAAATCGACTTTATGAAAAAGCCTTGGTTGCGAAATTCGTGAAAAGGGGCCTAAAACCCTCGATCAAATCGCAAAGAATCACATCACCCAGAACAATGATTGATAGTTTATTGAAATCTTTTTCAGTACTTTTTTTAGGGAGTCATATAGACACTTCAGGAGAAGGGTTTTTGCAAAAGTCCTGCTTTGGAATCCATAAAACACAAAATACCTAATACACACACAAAAACACTAAAAAATCTACCATATCTTATGAATACAATGATATTATTTCTTTGAATATTTTCACATAATAACAATAATAATTCCCTCAAAATACTTAGAATATAAACCCAGATTCTTCAAACAAGACTGTGACAAAATTGTCCTTTCTACAACACCAAACTTCATACAAGACCAAAAATCGCCCATTACTATAAATGCTAATCCTTTACCAACATTACCAATGAGTCCACAACATATAGTAATTTTACAATGTTAAAAAGTACCTTCTCAATGCGTACTTGGTTATCTTAAATGCATATTGAAAAAGGGGGTCCTTAAACGTAACGAAGATAGGAAATAGGAGTACATTCGAATCTTTCTCGCATCCTATAGCTGAATGGAATTTTCGCTTAGGAAAGTAAGACAAGTATGAAAAAACTTGATGCAACAACTGATAGATTGCAAATTGTCATGGAAAACGGGAAGCTTTGCCTAAAGTCTTGTGAACTACTGCAATATTCAGGGCCCTTATTGATAACAGCACTTTTGTCGCTGAAATGGTAACCCTGTATAAATAACTGTATTATTATTAATAGTACGTTGAAGAAGTGACTTGTACATTAACGAAAGATTTCAGTATTTCAAATGCTAGGTAATATCAACAAGTGTCGCAAATGGAAATGGAAACTTGGGCTGTAGTCCAAACCTGCTATTTTAAATGCCGACTTCATCAAAGGAAGGCTATAAAAAACAGAATTTAATACTTTCGGTAATATCAGTTGCTAAAGGTACAAAGCAAAATTGTTTCTGAAGGTGAAGGATGGACACAAAATTATAATTGTCAACATCCACCGCCAAGTTTGCCCCATTTTATTCAATTTCTTGTATGTATAGTTTAATTTCTAATATGTGACCTTGATGGTGACAATTTCTGCCAGTAGGGGCTTGGGGTCGTATCGCAAATTGCACTTGGGGAGATGTGATGATAAGTCTACGACGATTTCCGCATTCACTAGATTCACATTATGCGAATGTAACGAAAGTTCTTATTTTCCTTTTAATTTTGAAAATATCTTCTTGCTTTTTGAAAAGAAACCTTTCTTTTTCTTTGATTTCGGACTGTCCACAGGACTTGCTCCAGTTATGGATGCGCCAGAAGATCTACGGCTCAAACTCTGCAAGAAAAAAAGATCATTTAAGAATATGGAATCTACACCAACTGAATGACATTAATTAAGATGCAAAATTCATCATTTTTTTGTTGATGATGCAAGGAGGCATGCAAGCAAGCTGCAAGTAGGCAAGCAAGTATACTCCCTGAAGTTGTTTAAAAACCCAATTTAGAAGGACCAAATACAAATTGTATTGTAAATTGTATTGTATTATAAATTGTAAATATGGAATAATAGTGTAATTAGGATTTTAGATTTTAGGTTTTTAAACATTGTAATTCATATATTATTTATTTGAACTTTATGAGAGAGACTCCCTTGAAAACCAGCACTTGTGCTGAAGGGCAACCACCCCACTAATTAAATATTGCAAATGAAATGAAAATGAAACGATCCACAAGAAATATCTACCGAGAAAGGTGCGCAATTCACATTCTAGCTGTAGCTTTGCATTTGAATACAGTAGCGATAGCCTACATCCATATAAAGTCAGTCACGGTAGAGTGAACGGACAATATAACTTTGCCAGGGATGGGCAATTTTCAGACTAGAAGTATCATAAGTTTAGCTTGAAAATGATTTACTGCAGTCTCTTAATTTTTCATTGGTCCAAAATAAATTTGTGTTTGATAAAAATGAACTGAAACACAGGTTGCAAAACAGAAGCTCAAATGAATAAGCTTCTGAGCTACCCTGGGTGCCAGAGCCTTACTTAAAAAAACAACAACAACAACAAAAATAAGAAAAGAAAAGAAAAGGGAATCTGGCACCAAGGTTACTTCTGACCTCACCAAAGGTTTAATTAAGTCTATCCGAGGCGTTCATTTTATTCCAGACTTAGGCTAAAACTTCTTTGTCGGTCAGTCTTGTATATTTACAGATTCTACTATAGGTTTCCCTTGGGCAGTAGCGCAGTGATAAAGTCACTGTTACGAGCAAGTCTGTGCAAATCTGCCTGCAGAAAATACTTCGTTAAATAGTTTGCTCAATTGAGTAAACTCCAGTAAACTCCAAAACATGGTGGTCACGCCTAAGAAATTGTATGCATAATTGTTCACAATATCGCAACGAGACAAATAATCAACATGTTTATTTCCCTTATCAGACATCAAAATGATACCCTAGTCGGTTTAAAAATCCTGTCGCTCGATTTCATGGTTGGATGATCAGTAATCGCCACCTGACACGTTCATTATTTGTGCTAACATGTAAACAATTGTTTTCCGTTTGATGCAGGTCCAAAACTGCTGAACCCGGTGGGCACAGTGCTCTCCTATTCATGTTCAGCTATTCGGAGAGAAATCATAAAAATATTGGAAACTGATACTGGAAAAGCAACAAATAAAGTATAAATAAACAAATTCTTAAACAAAACTTGTCGCATTACATCTGTTTATATCCAGGCCTTGGAATTGTTGATTTCGTGGAAATAACGGAAAGGTTGAGCGACGAAGAAATCTGGAGTTAGCTGAAAATTGTTTGCTTGTTTACAGGAGTACGAACCCGTGATTTAAACATACGAAGTGACAAGGATTTTCATGTGATATAAACATAATACAAAAGACAGAGTCTTACTGAAATACGCGGTGATTACGGGAGGCAGCAGTTTTGGTAAAATCGTCACGCAGTGATTGGACATCAATACAAATAGCAAGATCTGTACATAGAACTGTTTTTTTTTCAAAGTTTTTGAGTTCTTGAGAAACAAAATAATGGATTGAGTATCTCTGGTTATTATAGTTTCTTAGTAGTTGCGTAGTCGCTGACAAAAAGGCTTAAAAGCTGTGATGTAGTATGGAGGCTTTGCATCGTCCGATAGAAAACTGTGCAACAAGAAACTGAGTTCATAGTAAAAGCTTTGGTTTGGTTTGGCTTGGATTGTGAAATTATCATTGGGGCCTTTAAAAGGCGCAAAACAGACAGAAACAACGAGTGTACAGTTTCCAAACAAGACGATGTATCAAGACATTAATTTGAAACTAAACGGCGTTACGATCGCTGTAATTGTAATACTCTTATCAATAGCCGTAACGGACGTAAATTCGGCGGACCAATACGTTAAGAGCTTTGATGAATTCAAAATAAAGGAGAGAAACAACCCTATTCCCGCCGCAACTCGAGATTTACAATATAATGTGGACTATATCAATAATCCATGTTTGCTAGCGCCAACTGCTGAAGTTATTCCAATGTTAGCGATTGATGAATTGCAGAGACAGTACAAGGTGAGTAATCAAAACAGTTGAAGTAAAGGCGAGAGCTGTTGCTAAATGAAAAATGAAACAATTTCGTAATGTTATACCGGGTGAGTCAGAAAAATCGTGGGGCGTTTAGCAAGCCATAGTTTGGTGAAAAATAAGTCAAATCGGGAGTGTTTGAGTTTTATATTGCAGAAGAAAGATTGAATTAGTTATAGAAATTTAGTTTGTTAAAATTGGTGATTTATTTCCTTATTTATTTGCGATTTTATGATATAGCCATTTTGGTGAAAAGTATCATTAGTGAAAGAACTTTCAGCTTGCTAACAATGACAATTTAAATGAATAGTCCCCAGGGGATACAGCATAAGTAACATTAGTTTTTCCTTTTGTGATCTAACACAATGCATGCGTTATTGTTTCAATTTTTTGGTAGAGAAATAATATGTTTGTCATGGTTTAGAAGGTCACGCGTGCATGAATATGAATCTAATTGAAGGCCTTGCGAAACACCATTTTACTAAAATTGCTCGTAATTATTGAACGGAAAGACCGATTTCGACCAAACAAATTTTCATATCTAAGTTAGCTTTTCTTCTATGCAATGAACTTTAAATAAACACATTTGTAAATTAAACTGCATCAATAGAAATTGGCAAACACCCCACGTTTTTTCTGACTCACCGGTAAATCAACACTTCTCCAGCTCGAAAAGATACATAGGCAGCAAAAAAGAGATTTACCCAAGACAATATTCTAAAGCAATAACCGTACAGCAAGTTCTCTCGCTCTTGAGATCAAGCAGACACATCTTTTGAACCTTTACTACGTATGTCAGCAAATGATGACGCAGTTAATGCTAGAAAAACGTTTCGTGCAATAATTTTAAACTCCAAACATAAAAAGACGCACCGTCTACTATCGTACCGATTAAGGATTCTTTCTAACAGGCCTTTTCTCGCAAGAATGAAAGGAGAGTTTTCGTCTGTCGTCTAAAGCAACAATTTATGTCACCTTCCACCAATATTACAGGCAAGCAAAATATTTAAAAAACATCTGAGAGACCCAAAATAAATATCCTTGAAGATCACTGTCACCTAGCTACACTGTTTCGATTGAAATTTCCTTTCAATAAAATTCGTTACTCTTTCAATATGTAACGATTTCTTCCTAACAATGGTAAACATTCACTGAGACAAACTGCGTGTTACTTTGGCAATCAAAACAATCAAGATTTCATTCAAATTCAACCATCCGGATCTAAATGCTTTGAACTGAAACAATGTTTAAATCTTAAACAATACAATTCATGATTGTTTTGATTGCCAAAGGAACGCAAGGAAAGTCAACTGAGATGAAAACAAGAAAGATCGATGTGCGAAATCGCGAAGATTTTAGGCGTTTCTCCTCCTAACCCTAAATCACTGATGATATTATTATCTAAACATGAAATTACAAATCTCCCATTTACATATTTATCATCAAATCAACAAAACTACAAACCAGGACTACTACAAAGAAAACTACCAAATTACTTGAAAGGAAATTGCTTGGGGTGTGAACTTGCACATCTCCCCTGCAGCCAACATTTCGACATCAAACAAAGACAAAGACACAAGACAACAAAAAACACAAACAATAAACAAAAGAAAATACAAAAAGGGGAAAAAGGGCTGCAGCTCGGTTCATTCGACCCGTTGCTGAAAATATATTCCAAGGTTGCAGAAATGATCCGCCTGTTTAGAGTGCAGTTAAGCCTAGCGTCTCCATAAAGTAAAATATCCCATTCTCTTGCAGGAAAGCCGAAAAGCCCTTGTAAGTCAAGATCAGATGGAACAGTCCAAGCAACTGTATCATAAATTGGTATTGGAAGGCTACCTACTAATGGCCTGCATGATACGAGTTGAATTCGGAAGTGTAAAAGGCGAAAAGATCATCGATCAATGGATCTCAGGATATGACAGCCCGACATTCAAACAAATCATAGAAGATAACCTCAAATCCGTTCTTGATATCGCTGACACGGCAGTCTCAATCAAACAATGTCGTCATTGGGTTGTCATGGCGACACGATACAATGAATTCCAGGTTCCAGCTATTACCACTGTTCAAAGTATTGTCGAATATCTAACTGACAAGCTGGCCATTGGTGGTGGGTCATTAGCAAAAATCGGACCAGCTACTGGCTCGATGATTATGCGGTGCTTGCAAACAACGCCTGGACTGAATAAAGTTGAGAAAGATCGTATTGCATCATTAGTCGGTGCTGGTCAAGATTTTACATACCAGCTTGTTGGAGCTGCGATGTCCAGAGTGCTTGGGCATCACAGCAGTGCTGATCTACTTCGTGTTCTAGCTCACGAATTAAACAGGGCGTCTTACTTAGATAGAGATGAGGTTAAAAAGAGAGTGAAATTTCTCGTTAGCGGATTCAAACTCAGTGCTATTTGCAAGAAGTTGAAAAGTGATCAAGACTGCCTGGAGGCTGTTGAGGCTGATTTTTCGCTTCACACTCCACACGGTGACCCCCTACCGCATTCTCTTCATGGCCCCAATCAAGCAGAAGTCCATCCCCTATTGACCAAACCTGCATTAGCACATCTACCCAATCCATCCCTTGCTCATCCAGCACATAAACCGGCCCTAGCTCGCCCCCTTGCTCCGCATCATGTTAAACCGTTGCTTGAAAATATCGGCCTAGGAAGCTTGCTTGACAAAAAGCCTTCAAAAACGAAGCCCACAAAACAATCAAAACCAGCAAAACCAACTCCTACTGAAGCTGGCAAGCAGCCCATTACGCACAAACAAGGGAAAGACCCAACGTCCCTCAAACTAGGCGCACCACACCCAGGAATAAGCGTTGTCGGACACCCACACCCGATAGATGACGCCCCTGTCTTAGGAGAACAACATTTGGACCACCCACACTTGGAAAATTCACACCCAATCAATGAAGCCCTTAATTTAGGAGAACAGCACTTGGATCATCATATAACCGAAGATTGGCCTTTAGATGTACACCCTGAGCACCTGACTTCTTCAGCTGAAGACCTCGTTGGAAAGTTGGAAGAAATGGATAATCCATTAGTCTCAGCTATCATGGCGAACAAAAACCCTGAACTGCTGAAAGTATTACAGGACAGTGGAAACCCCGAGCTTCTGCAGTCATTGCTAAAAGCTCCAGCTCCTCAACGGCCGCTTGGTACACGAGAAAAGGCAAAGCAACGACTCAGAGAGCTCTTAGCAGCCTTCAAAGGTGATAAAAATAGACTGATACGTGCAATCAAAGCCCATGCTCGACTGAGGCTGTTAAATTATTTGCAAACACATAAAACTTCAAAGCTATTGGACATGATGAAAATGAATAAGGAGCCGTTACTAGCAGGACAGGGGCCGCATAATCATTTGGGTATAGAAGTCGCCCACATCCACCATACTCCACGCCCCGTTGTGAACTTCAAACTTAGACCTCATACCAACTCTGAAAAGGCGCTTGAGTTACTGAAGCTATTGCAAATAAAACACGGAATGCACAAACCCAAGATTCATCCAAACGCAATGAAGCCTGGTAAAGAGATTCTAGATGAGCTAAAAGCCGAACTAGGGACCTTGGGATTCAAGCATAAAACCAAGCCAAATGAATACGTGGATAACACATTGGTGCACTTTGGTGATCTCGCGTTTAATGGCTTAGGGCTCCCTATCGATCCGCAAACAGGGGAAGCATTTAATAACCCAAAGCATACCAATCCTTTTCAATACGAAGAGGACTGGAAGGGAGCCTTGTCGCACAACAGAAGGCACCACAGACATCATCATAGACTTCCAGAATGGCAACAGGGCCAGGAGCGTCCATATGATCAGTCATTCGGCCAAATACATCAGAATTTTCATCATGAACCTTTAGTAGATGGGTTTCGACAAGGGCAAATGTTGACAGGTGAGGGTCGACCGCATGGCTCACAAAATGGCCACCCTGTCACATCAATTGATGACACGAGTGCAACTTTTGGAGGTTTCCCTGAAAACAACCCAAACAAGGAAAATATGAAGAACGTCTTTAAAGATATGGCATCAAATAACATGGACCCTGATGATGTTCAAAACCTGATATCTAATTTACCTGGAATCGTAGGCCATCATGTCGGAAAGGGAGAAGTCGGCAATATTCTCTCACAGTTCGGAAAGCCAATGGGCCAGCCAATCGGTAATCCGGTTACGTTACCGGAAAGACCTGTTAACAATGAACAGCTTGTTAATAATGCACAGCAAATGACCGGCGAACAACAACAAGCAATCGGTGAACCGGTTACGAACGAGAACTTGGGTAACGGTCAAGAAGCTCTGAATGCTGCACAACTTGGCGACGATCGACAAATAGCAGGAACAGAGCAGCTTGGGCTGCCTGTTGCTGATGCAAGCCCAGGACAACAAGTAGCAGAAGCTGCGCCTGGTCAACCTGTTGCAGAAGCTAATCCGGGGCAAGCTGTTTCTGAAGCTGCTCTAGGGCAGCCTGTTTCTGAAGATGCTACCGGACAGCCTGTTTCTGAAGCTGCTACCGGACAGCCAGTTTCTGAAGCTGCTACCGGACAGCCTGTTTCTGAAGCCGCTCCAGAGCAGCCAGCTTCAGAGCCTACTCCAGGACAACCTGTAACAGAAGCAATCCCTGAACAACTCCCTGCACAGGCTACAGCTCAAAAGCCCGATACGGGAGCACCCCCTGGACAGCTGGTTCAAGAGGCTGCTCCAGAAGCTACTCCAGATGTTGCTTCTCAACAAAAGCACGAACAACCAAATAAGATAGTGGAGCTGATGAGCCAACAGCAGGGAGTACAACCACAATTTTTTGGGAGCCAAGACGCCAAAGACGCAGATGAATCTGAGCAAATGATCCAAGGTAGCCCTATGCTGCAAGGTGGTGCTGCAGAACCCCCGGGTCTTCAAACGCAAATGAAGGAAGGCGGTGTTGGTCTGCCAGTATCGGATACTGACATTGCTGCACAGTTGAACGCAGGGGCCGGGGGTGCAATTATGAATAACTTTGCAGGAGGGGCAGGCGAAAAGATGGGAGAAACAGAAGGAGAAACACATATTGGGCCTAGTCAGAAAGAGATTCATGTGTTCAACGATCAGCAGTTTAATGGGAAACAGAATGGCGATGAAAGTAAAGTTATCGATGCAAACACAGCACCATTCGCTTCTCAAGAACAAGATGCGGATAATTACGCAGGGATAACAGAAAATACTGATAAACCAAAGGAAGATTTGCTGAATCTTAACGGAAAGATCCAAGGAATTGAGGGACTTGAAGAAACTAAAGATTTACAAGGAATGAACTTTGATGACGCGAAGAATGGAGGCAGTTTTGCTGACGAGGATAAGAGCGTTCAGAATCTATTATCTGCAGATGCGAAACCGTCGATTCAAGCTGACTCTGAGACACTCAATGAAATAAAGGAGCAAGAACAATTTGATGCTAACGCCCTGAAAACAGAGCATCATAACCAACCAATAAGGCCCAATTCAATAAACACGAATTTCCTCGAATCGTTCGATGATACCAATCAACACCGACACCCTGTACCACAAAATTCAATAAACACAAACTTACTTGAATCATTTGATGATGACGGAGGTCACAACACTTTGAAGAAAGTGAGTGTAAGCCAAGGAAACAAGGAGCATGATATCGTTGATGATTATATGGATTATATACATAAGGAAGATAAACTTGATGATTCTTACTCCAAGAACTACTACAAAGATGGCGGCAATCCATTAACAATGGCAGCAGGTTCTATGTATGGGGATAACAGCGAGTTTGACCAATTTGAGAAAAAGACCTTGAAGGGAAAAACCATCTTGAAAGGAAAAGGCAGTTCGAAGAAGCTCGAGCATTCCAAAGTTGAGAATTTGAATAAGTTTAGGAAAGGTTCAAGATTATTGGCAAAGAAAGGCCTGAAAATAACGCCGCAACAGGGCATGAAACCAAACGCTCAAGGGCCTGAGGTCAAATTTAGCAAGGGACAGAATGCAATAAAATCGAAAGCTTTAGGGCTACGAATACCTTCAAAGGCGAGGGTGGAGGTAGGCCAACAATTGGCTAAGATCAAACAACAACAAAAGCAAAACGAAAAGAAAGCATCGGCTCTAAAATCGAAACAGATCCCAAAGCAAGGGGGAACGGAGCACAGAATAGTGAAGGCCGGACAGAAGCAAGCTGGAAAGTCGGGCTCATTACAAAAGGTTCCTGGCCAAAGAAAAATTGAAGAAACTCCTGTCAAACACAAAGTCAATCCCAAAGAAACGGAGCAAAGATTACTGAATGCCGGACAGAAGCCAGTTGGAAAGTCGGGCTCATTGCGAAAGGTTCCTGGCCTAAGAAAAATAAAAGAAATCTCAATCAAACCGAACATAAATCCCAAAAAGATAACCAGGAAGCCTCAGAAGCCAATGCTAAAAAATCAAAATCAAAAGTTGGTTAAAACAAACATTAAAATCATCAAAGAGATTCCCTCGAGCCAGGGAAATAACAACAAGAAGGTATCAGCGAAATTAAAGCCCTGGAAAAAAGCGAAAGTTGCGGTTTCGAATAAGGCATACTCGAGCGGCTCCATGAGAATTCTTTGATTGATTGACCGACTGAAGGATATTTAGGTCAGTAAGCGAAAAACGACCCACATTCCCGTTCTGATTTGGAAGAAAAGGAAACATTAGGACATGGGAGAAAGAACTCTTTGACTGCGAGTAAAGAGCCGCTTAGACGGTAGCCTCAAAAATGTAGTGCTATAACCAAAGAACTGCATGTCAGAAGGATGAAAATGGGCACTGGAAACCAAGAAAATGCTCCAAAGAACCTCAAAGTTACAGCTCCAAGGATGTAGCCATAAACTATATATGATCTGTGAAACTATCTGGACTGATGTGCAAGCTGAGAACTCATAAACAACTGACTTTATTGAAAGAACTGAATTCTCGTGCGTGGTTAAAAGTAAACATTTTACTTGCTATTGACACAAAGAAGGAAATTACAAGAGATTTTAGCTTACGAGGAACATTTATTGACAACAGATAGACCCTTTCAATTATATAGCAGGTGTTGAGAACAATTTTATGTAAAATGTAATATACTGCAGTATGATAAATGAACAATTTAATCTAGCTCAGATCTAAATAAGCTAGACAATAACCAAAGCCCTGATTCAAATTTGACAGCAATAATGAATTTCAAGGGACTTAATATTCAGTTTAAACTGTAACTGAAATTGTATATTAATCTCAAGTCGAACCCTCTTAAGTCGAACCCATCTACCTGGTTAGGAGTTGCATCAAGCCATAGGTTGACGATTGAAAAATTAACAGGACATTATGATACAAAAGTTACTTTGCGTGTTGCACCTCGAGAATTTGTTGAAAATTGGATTCTTTTCAACTGCAACAATGTACAATTTGTACGAATTTTCGAGCTTAACTTAAATCAGGAATCAGATAAAAATGTGAAGCAGTCATAAAGGGTGTCCCAAAAAAGTTGTGCTCCATCTGTACGGTTGCTGTGGAGGAGCTGTAACTTCTATTGTCCCGTTTTTGATGCAGTTGCATAGGATAGGCTTCAACTTACAGTTTGAGACCTTGTTTTAGCCAATCGTACAAGTGGTTGCTGATTTATGGCGCAAGAAAGTAAAAAAAGTGAAAACTTCAAAAACAGCACTTTCTTTGTTCTCTAAAAATGTTAAAATCAAGTAAATGTTGCAAGAAAAGGTTCTAGCGTTTTATTTGAATTTTTTATGCATTTTGCAATGGGTTAATGGTGTTGTGTTATCAATAAACAATACAATTAACCCTTTATCAACTATAGAAAAAATTCTAATACAGCTCTAGAACCTTTTTTGGCAGTATTTACTTGATTTTGGCATTTTTGGAGAACAAAGAAAGTGCTGTTTTTGAAGTTTTCACTTTTTTGACTTTCTAGCGCCATAAATCAGCCACCGCTTGTCCGATTGGCTAGAGCAAGGTCTCAAACTCGAAGTTGAAGAATATCCAATGCAACTGTATCAATAGCAGGACAATAGCAGTTACAGCTCCTCCACAGCAGCCGCACAAATGGGGCACAACTTTTTTGGGACACCTTGTATACTCATGCTGCAATATTAAGATTGCTTCTTTATCAGCATTATGTTCAAAAACAACCCTAGAAAATCATGTGCAAAGGACAGGCAATGTCGAAGAATTTCTAAATACCAATATCTGGGCAAACAAACAGCAGGTGCTAGCAAATGTGTTAAAATGAAGCTTCCATTTTATAATCAAGTTAATACGCGAACAGAAATATTGAAATTACTAGAGTCCAGAAAAAGTCACGGCTCCACGGCTATGAGCATGGAGGAAGGGTTGCTTGCTAATGTCATAGTTGAGGAAGGTATGACAACTTTAGAAGAAACCGAGGACATTTATTGGTTATTATGGCAACAGCAACTGGTTCATAATTTTAGGGTTATAAACAACGCGAAGAGTTCCAGAAATCTGGTTAGTTTGGCTTTGTAAAATGAGGAAGGTTTAACCAACAAAATTGGCATCCGGAGGAAGGTTTGGCATTTTTCTGCACTCTGGAAATTACAGCTTCTAGAAAGCATTTTCTTGAACTTGGGAATAATGTTTATATGATATTATGAAGCTAGAAAGCATATTTTTGATAGCAAGCATCAAAACAGATGACGAGAAACGTTGATCGTCGAATTATTTGATTCCAAGGACAAATCATTTAATTAATCGTTATCTTGTCAAAATGTAAATTATATTATGGTATATAAAGTATGCGAAGAGTTCCAGAAATCTGGTTAGTTTGGCTTTGTAAAATGAGGAAGGTTTAACCAACAAAATTGGCATCCGGAGGAAGGTTTGGCATTTTTCTGCACTCTGGAAATTACAGCTTCTAGAAAGCATTTTCTTGAACTTGGGAATAATGTTTATATGATATTATGAAGCTAGAAAGCATATTTTTGATAGCAAGCATCAAAACAGATGACGAGAAACGTTGATCGTCGAATTATTTGATTCCAAGGACAAATCATTTAATTAATCGTTATCTTGTCAAAATGTAAATTATATTATGGTATATAAAGTATGAATAAGAAACTAAAGATGACTGTTATCTGTATTTATCTTTAAGAATAGACCAGTTTATCAACTGTCATTCACTCCTATCAATAATAATCCTCCTCAATATTATTGAGGTGGGTGAGAAGTATTTTGTGACAACTCACTCCCCTGCTGGTAAAGCTGGCAGTGAAATGAATGGCCAGGTCATTTTTCATTCATTCATTAATTTTTCATTCATTCATTCATTCATTCATTCATTCATTACTTTATTTAAAGTAGGCTGGAAAGATTTCTAGCCATATTACAGCTAATTTAGGCCTACTATGCATGTCGCATCCAGGCATGGGACCCCTAGTTTAACGTCCCGAACGAAACTTGCTACTACGCAAAGCAAAGTTTATTTACTGCAGCCAAAAAAACTGAGGCTATGCTATCAATATTAATTCGAGGGAACAAGACTCTTCAGGAATAAGGGACGGCGAAGAATATTGCTTTAAAAATTACTCCTATCTTAGAAATCCTGGCAGCAAAATGAATGGATAGGCCACTTGACACATGCGAAAGCAAAGTTTATTTATTGCAGCCAAAAAAACTGAGGCTATTCTATCAATATTAATTCGAGGGAACAAGACTCTTCAGAAATACGGGACGGCGAAGAATACTGCTTCAAAAATTACTCCTATCTTAGAAACCTTGGCAGCAAAATGAATGGATAGGCCACTTGACACATACGACACCAAAGTTTGTTTACTGCAGCCAAAATATGCACAGGTCATTCACCCCGATCAACATTTCAGAGAATTTCTTTGACCCCGAATAGATGTTAATGAGCTTGTGATATTACAGGCATCACTTGGCAAACACTGAATGTTATTCTATTTACACAGCTTGCATAAAACCCACGTTCGATGGAAGTTCGTAATTTTGCTCACCAAAAGTTTTCGTGTTTGGACAATGATGACTTGATAATCTACGTTTCTTTCAATGAATCAATGCAGCGCTGAGCGACAAAACTTCTCTCTGAGGTAACAGTTTTTATCTTTTAATTATCTTTTAAATGTTTCATTTACTACGGAATATCGGCTCTTGAAATATCACCATGTTTAAAAGTTTTCTTTACGTCTTAAGGCCAGTTGCCAGTCAGTGGAATTTTCCGAGCGGGCGGAAATTCTTTTGTTTACAACAGAAACTGTTGCTTTGCAATCGAATAGAAATTTAACGTTGAATGACTTTTGATTGTGTAAAATTCCGCCCGCTCGGAAAATTCCACTGATAGGAAATCAGTCTTTATTGCCGCATCAAAACACATTTTTTTAGGAACATCGGATTGTTTGTAAATAAGAACAGTTAAGACATTTATCTATTAGATGACAATTATTCATCTATTAAATTTTTATTGACGTAACTAACTTCGTAAATTTGTTTTTTTAAAAGTTCATTGCATAGAAAAAAGGCGGACTTAGATGTGAACATTTATTTGGTTGAAATCGGTCTTTCCGGGGAACTTTTGCCAAAGTTGGTAAAACATCACAAATAAACAAGTGCGACTCGCATTTCTGCTTAAAGGCAGTCTGTCCCTCTGTCACCTATTGCGATGATAAGTTTTTTTCGTGGCCATGAAGTTCATGCATCACTGAGTTTCTATCACATTGCTTTATCTGGACAAAGCAAATAAGTGCACACGCGTGGAATATTCAATAGAGATCTTTATCGATTTTACTTTCATTCATCAAGGGGACCTTTTATTTTCATTCATCAAGGGGACTGCCTTTTATTAAATAAATTTTCGCCGTTCATCTTTTGGGTCTTTTGGGACATTTGTTCCAGCGACCTCAACGACTCCAGCGACTTCAACGACCTAGTGTGAACCAGGCTTAAAGAAGCACTGATCTAACCAAACAAGTTAACAACAGAAGTACTTTATTCTTATTGCAGAGAACGCACACTTAATAGCAGCGATCAACTGTATTTGAAATCACGCCCAGTTTCCAAGAAATGAATGATAACTACGAAAGTTTACCTTGATAGCAAACAAATGCAAAAAACTTTACAAGGCGTGAAGCTTCAAATCAGACATCAATAAGGTATTTTTCCCGTGAAATCAAACAATTAACAGTTCACAAAAAATATTCGCGTTTATCTATTAAAAATAAGTCAATATTGAAAGAATCCATGACTAACAGTAAACATAATTTTGATTTTGCGGTGTAATAAATATAGAGTGCAAACACGGTGAAAAATAGTTCTGTTTGGCATTGCAGAATAAATTTGGATTAATGGAAGCCGAAAATAAGTGTTTTTGTTTGATTAATTTGCTAAATGCAGAGACTATTTGCGCTTCAAAATTTTAATTAAAACTCCGCTTAAACCTCTTTTAGTAGTTGTGTGCATGCACAGGAGAGAGAAGTGTGTAGATTTCTGAGCATTGAAGCAACAAGGTGAGGGCTTCATAATTGACTTGAAGGTTTTAGGTTTGGCTAAGGTTTCGCTATTTAGTTTCTATCGAACAATTTTTTAAAATAGACTTTAATTTTAAATATTGTAAGTATTTTGAATAAGTATATTATTCAAATTGTAAGATGTTTTTACGGAGGGCCCTTTATAAATCAGCCTCTGCTGAAGGGTTACCCTCCTATAAATGAAAGAAAATGAAAATGAAAAAAATGAATGGCCTTACAGACGATGGTTGACGCGTTTGAAGAGGAGTCTTTTATGAGCTACAGTGGAGCAACGAAATGTTTACAAATCTAAATTACTGAAACATTTCGTGAAATCTTCAGGAACGTTTTATCAGCACTTTTCTGATTAGTGAGTGAGAATGTGAGAATGTGAAATACCTAGTTGCAATTGACGATAGATCAGACAATATCGGGGTAAAAAAAAATTCGATTAGTTTCACATTGTTAGTTTGTTTTCCGTCCTAGTTACAACCATGAGAGTTACAGCCATCTTCATCGCGGTGTTATTCACTCAAAGCTACGCAACTGATGTTGTCACTGACCTGGCCGCCAAGCTACTCTCAGATGCTTCAACTTTTTCTGGTACCTCAGAAGCTTGCCGCCTGATGCCGTACGTTGAGCTAAGCCCTCTATTGACCATCAAAGCGCGACAAGATTTGAACGACACGACGAAAGCAAGAGCTGTAAACGTATACTACGAAGCAGGTCTGAGCGCAATGTTATATGCAGGGTGTATGTTAACAAGGCGAATCGGTTCAACCAAGGCCAAAGCAGTTCTAGATCAATGGGTATCAGGCTATCACAACAATCTACGGAGGACCATAGTGGAAGGCGATTTTGATAAGGCAAAAACGGATGGCACAAGTGCAACGACCGACAAAGCGTGCCGTGAAAAACAGATCACACGCCTGAGAGCGTCAACCGTGACGAAAATCCCCGGTGCGTGGATAACACGTGAGATCACAGCGATGATAACAAGACTGGGAAACAAGATATCACCAGCTCAGCTCAAAGTTGCAACAGAGGAAATTGCGATGCGATGTTTAGGCCAGACACCGGGCCTCGACGACAATGACAAAGCCAAGCTCGGAGAAGCGCTCGTCAAAGCAGCACAATTCTTCCATCATATTGAGGGAGGATTACTTAAATCGACGTTAGGAGAGGAGAAACAAGATTCCGTGCTGGCTTCACTACTCAGAGAGATCCTCGGCTCAGATTACCTAACGCCCAAAGCGAAGGTTGGTAGACTGGTGACAACACTGAAAGGTAAACAAGTTCGAGACCAGATGTCATGTGATAAAGACCGTGTGGAAGACTGCATTGATGGCATTGCAAATAATTTGGACGATACCATTTGATAAGATACTAATATCACTAAATTGCAGAACACTTAAGGATTAACTACATATCTATCAACCAGATACTGTATTTTATGAAAATATATTTAATAATGTTTAACTCAAGGAGCGACAGAGAGGCACGTAACTTAGGAAATGGCAATTCATGCAACTCAACAGGATGTATTTATGAGCATTAGAACACGAAAAAATAGTTTCAGAGGGAATCTGTGTCTTTTATTTCTATTAAATTCTAAGATTTCTGCGAAAATGCAAAATATTTCTCGTGAAATCGATCACGTGATGACAAAGCAACTAATTTGATTGGTTCTTCGCATGGCAATAGCTCACTTTCTCAAGAAATATTTCGCATTTCGAAGAAACTTTCTTAAGTGGAAATCAGCTTAACTGGGCTGATAAGTTCAGGTCCAGCAGTCATCGACTGCAAAAGTCACAAAGCTGAGCACCGCAAGTTTTTCTGAATAATCCAGTCAAGGCCTTTTCAGGCAGAAAGGCAAAACTTACTTTAATGCTAGGACTAGCAGCACCCATGTTGATCTCAATTTCTTCAGAATCCGAAGGCTCTGGGCATTCTTCTAAGAAATTGCTTGGGACGAGGCCTCTTTCGGTCTCCGTTTGTGCCTTGAAAAAAAAATTACCGTAAGAAGAACAGTAAGGAGATATAAATAAAACAGTAATTTCAATAAAAATACGACTAGTACGAAGACTAAGAGTACTAAGAAGACTAAGAGATTTTTACTGTTTTACTGATACAAACGACGTACAACACGCACAACAACACTGTTTTTCTAGTAAGAAGATAGACTTACGACGTGATTCCTTGTATTCGTTCAATATTTTTAATCTGATTTTTTTATTTTGAGCGATAACCATCCAATTCAATGAGCGATACTGAGACTTCTGTAATGAGTCTAGCAAGGAGATATCCTTGCATTAAATTACTAACAGAAGGAATTTTCCATTTCCAAGAACCCAGTCGAAGGTTGTAGTAAAAAATAATGTGCATCGACATTTTGGAAGAGATTTTTAAACTTCAGAAATAATTCTCGTGTACATTTTTGAATAATGCAATCAAAACGAGGGTAGCGTGCAGCTTCGTAATTTTTCACAGGCTGAATTATGAAGATTTGATTCTTACAACAGTTAAAAATTTTTAAACGAATCATTTTTAAACTTGGAACATTGTATCCTTCAGGACTCAACAAACATTTTACGTATCTCCAACAAAATTCTCTCAATCATCGTTTTATTCCTACACTTCTTCCTTATTCTCAATCCTTTCTACGTCACGTTGATTGCCTTGATTACTATCCTGATCATGGGAAGTAGGAAAACCGGAATGTGTTTTGGGTTTATCCAGTGGTATCAAGAATCAGAACTATTAGGCCTACCTTTGTGCATGTTTTCTGTGTCGATCTTCTCTGTTGTCCTGTCGATTTTGCATTTTCAGAAGGCTGCAATCGCTTTCCGTCCAACTATCCAAGCGCCATGTTTTTGTATGTTGTTCCTTAAAGCTCCTTCGAAGGGAACATGGCGCTTGAATAGTTGGACGGAAAGCGATTGCTGCCTTCTGAAAATGCAAAATCGACAGGACAACGGAGAAGGTCGACACAGAAAACATGCACAAAGGTAGGCCTAATAGTTCTGATTCTTGATACCACTCTGGATAAACCCAAACACATTTCGCTTTTCCTACTACCCATGTCCTGATTTTCGAATCTACTCTACTTCTAGTAGTGTCGGTTCTATTGATATTTCTTTACTTGATAACGGGCTATGCTCGAAACGTCGTGTCCAATTCAATTCGTATCAAAGTGCAAACATTTTAATTTTACTCAGTTGTTTACCTCTGACCAATTTTGGCTTGAAAGGAATAGAAAAAGAAGTTGCCAGTAGGCAAACAGAACGCCTGAATACAGCTCCCGAGAAGAAAGTTCCTCATTTTCATTCTAATTCATTGAAAAACTTACAGCGAAGAATCCATCTTCGTCCATATCACCAAATATCACAATAATGTCACCCCTGTTGAACGCGATTTCGACCTAAAAAAAATACGAAATAAATGATCATATTAAAATTGATAAAACTTGTTATGTCTGCCATGTTTGTTTTTGTTTGTGGTTGTTGTTGTACTGGGTTGTTGTTGTTGCTGTGGTGGAGAGAGAGGCAGGCTTAGATGAAGAGGACTGACAAGGAACTTACCTTCTGAATACTTGTTGAGCTTGTGTCTAAACAGCATCAAAGATGTAATTTGATGTCACACAGTTAATTCTTTATTCCTGCCCTGAGACTTTATAAAACTGAAGAAATCTTAGTGATGCCAAACGACACGTTAGATGCTATGAGATACCGGACACCGCTGTAGAAATATAGTTTTTGTAGTGGGTACCCAAAACAATTCACAATCAGCAAATGATTTGTGCTTTATACAGAAAGTAGAACAGCTAAAATATAAATCTTGAATACCATGTCCTTGTCAGCTGGCCAAGATTAGTATTTTTCTCCCAAAGGAAATTTTTCTTCTTCAAGCATGTTCAACAGCAGATTAATTATACAGGTAGGAAACATGATGATAGACTTTTTAGCTATTCCACAAAATAATTTCGATTGAGCGATATTTTCACACACATTAATTCAAACGGTTCGATTGAGTGGCGTTAGAGCTTGTATCACTCAACCTCATTCCCAGGGTGTTCTTACGTCATACGCTAGTCACGAAGCCGAGTGAACACCCTGGTACACATTGCACAAATCTGTCCAGAAAATGGACAGATTAGCAGCCATTATGGATCTGCGGTTGGCAGGGTAACGTAGGGTAACGCTCATTATGCGACCTCGTTTCCAAACAACAAAGTAACATTGTAGTGGTTGTTGCTTAGTGACTAGATTATATTGTTGTTATTCGAATAATTAGTAAGTTTTCGAGAAATAGTTTGTGTTATCTATTGTTTTCGAATAGCCAATCAAATTGCAGAACGGCCACTTGTATCCCAGAGTAGAGGTAGAGCAACGAACTCACTCTGGGGACGAGATTGTGTATCACTATTGTGCACATTCGAGAACTTGTCAGATTTCTACAAAATGTATAAAATATTGCTCAATCCACACTCTTTTGCAAAATACCTAAAAGGTCTATCCTTGTTGTGTTATTGTCCTTCTCACTTCAAAAGTGCTGATCTAAAATGATTGATTGTTCAGGTTTTCCATGTCTTGGTGTATTGCCAAATTTCAGTACCTACAGTAGTACATTATGGCTTACTGAGACTGTCTCATACTCTGAATGAAGTCGTCTAAAGTGCAATAGTCATGCATCTAATAAAGCAAAGGTGTCAATTGATCGATAGATGAGTGGAAGGAACGTAAAGGGTTTCCTAGAATTAAAACATAGGGACAAACGTAATACATCTAATTCTCTCAATTAAAGTATAAAAATCTCACCTCAGAATCCACATTTGGCGATGAAACAGCTGGATCGTAATCATACATCGCAATCATTCTTCTTGGTGGTAAACAATAAATACTACCCCGTTCTGAAATATAGCGATAATCTCGACTCCGTTCATCAAGGTCAATGTTCTCTAGTTCTGTAGCTATTTCCTCCATTTTTGGATCACCCCTTCTTTCCTGTTTGCTATCTTCGTTGTTTTTATTAGCACTCCTACTAGGCTCTTTCTTGGATCCTTTTCTTTTGCTGACTTGTTTGCTCTGAATTTGGTCTTCACTGCACTTATCTGTGCTGCTAGCGGGCTCGTTCTTGGGTCCTTTGCTTTTGCTAGCCTCTTCGCTTTGAAATTGGCCTTCGTTACTGCTGCTCTCAGTGGCTAAGCTTTGTTTTCTTGAACCTTTTCGAAGAAGAAACAAACCTGTATATTTACTTCTGTTAGAAACACAATTCCTTAACTACACTGCTCATTGAGTTTGCAGTTTCCAGGGCCTCTGTTGCATGGCTAATATGACTAAAACGACAAACTCGGCAAGTCACGTCATCTAGTATATACAACTCTTATCCATATAAGGAAGGACTGATAAAACCACGCTATATGTTTTATTGAGTGAATAAGAGGTCTGACCTGAATTATGAATATCACAAGAGATATTTTGAATATGAAGAGACGCAGGTCAATGTGTTTGGTAACGACAATTTACTCAAGCCTTGCATGCTATGCTGGTACCTGAAGGTTTAAATTAATATTAAAATCGTATTACAATCAAAGATAAGGATTGTGCCGGACAATTGGACAGGTCTTCTGAATTATTGCTCCTCCACATTTACCTTTATCGATCAAATTGAGGGATGCAAAACGCAGGGATACAAGGGTTTAAGGTAACTACTCATCAAACTTAGTGACAGAGAGTGTGACGTAAGATGACTGGTCAGTTATTGATTGTATCTCAACGGACCTTTTAGCTATCTACAGAAGAGTCTGGATCGAGCATTATTTTACACATTTTGTAGGAGTCTAACGAATTTTTTACTGCGCACAACAGTGATAGAAGCCATAACGTCACTTGATCGAACATTGTGTATAAAATGTGTGAGNTGTGCCGGACAATTGGACAGGTCTTCTGAATTATTGCTCCTCCACATTTACCTTTATCGATCAAATTGAGGGATGCAAAACGCAGGGATACAAGGGTTTAAGGTAACTACTCATCAAACTTAGTGACAGAGAGTGTGACGTAAGATGACTGGTCAGTTATTGATTGTATCTCAACGGACCTTTTAGCTATCTACAGAAGAGTCTGGATCGAGCATTATTTTACACATTTTGTAGGAGTCTAACGAATTTTTTACTGCGCACAACAGTGATAGAAGCCATAACGTCACTTGATCGAACATTGTGTATAAAATGTGTGAGATGTATAAAATGTATAAAATGTATAAAATGTATAAAATGTATAAAATGTATAAAACATATGCATAAAATGTCGCTCGACCCAGACTCTTTTGTATAATAGCTAAAAGTTCTATTGAGTGGATACGTTGCTAGTTATCATTTCAAACAACGAAATATGACGACAATAACTTATGCTGCAACGTCGAATCTCGTTACATTTACTAAAAAGGGTTTTCACTATTGCTACAACTAGGCAACCTCGTTCCCAGGATGTTCTTACGTCATACGCTAGTCACGAAGCCGAGTGAACACCCTGGTACACATTGCACAAATCTGTCCAGAAAATGGACAGATTAGCAGCCATTATGGATTTGCGGTTGGCAGGGGAACGCTCGTTATGTGACCTCGATTCCAAACAACAAAGCAACATTGTAGTGGTTGTTGCTTAGTGAATAGATTTTATTGTTGTTATTCGAATAATTAATACATTTTCGAGAAATAATTTGTGTTATCTATTGTTTTCGAATAGCCAATCAAATTGCAGAACGGCCACTTGTATCCCAGAGTAGAGGTAGAGCAACGAACTCACTCTGGGGACGAGATTGACAACTAGGAACTATGATCTCTCAGTTTAAAATAATGGCTAGCGTCCAGACGGGAAATGTGTTTACTCCTGTCCAACAACAGGAGAAGCAGAAAAAAGTTTTTTCAGTTATCAACAGTAACACCCTACACGCAAGAACAGCATAGGGCTCAAATCTTTAAAATCTTTAAAAAGGTGGGTGTAAAATTCTATTACATTTTCTTTTAATTGAATGGCTTGAAAGGAACTGAGGGTACTTTGCTGTAAATTTGTCGCGGAATTTTTGATATCTTCAATATTTTCAAAATGGCGGGGTTTTATTTGTGTTGCAAGAATTCAAGGAAAATTTTGAAAAATTAAAATCATCATAAATCCTAAATCAATAGAAGAAAAATGATACAATCTTCAAGAAAACCATAGTTTACAAAGGTCTACAATATGGGGTCAAGAAGAAATCTGTCGCTCTTCTGGTTTAGGATTTAGAAATTTGATGACGTCACAGCCTCAAATATAAATGATGCCATTTTGAAAGTAATGATGGTATCGAAAAATTTCCACGACAGATTTACAGCAAACTGCCTTAAGTTCCTTTCAAGCCATTCAAAGAAAAATGAAATAGAATTTTACACCCACCTTTTTAAAGATTTGAGCCCTATGCTCGAAAGAACCTTCATTTAACGGATCATAACATGAAAAGGATTTTAGTTCTTGGTAAAAATCTCAGAAAACTGCATGCAATGAAGAGGGCTTGTACTAATAAGGCAAATAATTTGAATGACTTTCGCCTTTACTAATTTGCGACATCTTTCATTCTAGTTTTAATCAAATTGTAACTGATACAAAAAATTTCATTTAAAATGTTAGCCCAAAAGTTTCAAAAAGTAGTGGCTCTTACATGCGGGTTTTTACCTTAATGCAAGTTTCTATGCAGTACTATGCAATACATATTGCAATACATATTGCAAACAACAACAAAATCTTACCTGACTCGTGCTCTAAATTCTCCTCAGAAATATTTTCCTCCGTATCACCACCAAGCTCCTCTGGTGGGGGCGGTATGTTAAAGGAATTCCCTAAGTCCCCAAGGCTTACTTCTTGAACCATATTACTTGGCACAAAGCCTCTCTTATCGTGTAATTCACCATAATAAAAACCATCTTCATCACAGTCGCCAAAGATCTTAATCAAGTCACCCTCATTGAACGCAAGCTCTTCGTCCACGCCTTCCATATTTGGGGACATTGTTATCGGGTCATAGGAAAACAATGCAACGAAAACCCGCACATTGTTTGATTGTGTGTCTGCTTCCACGTGGTTTATACGCGTGTCTCCATTTGAAATCTCATTGTTTTTATTCATGCTATTGTCTTTCTCATTGTCCCCCTGTGAGCGAGCAACTGGTTCTGAAGAATCAACAGCTTTGTAAATAGGACCCTCAGTAATCGATTTATTATCTATTACAGGTCCCGTTGACAACAAACCAGTTGAGTTATCATTAAAATTCGGTTCAACAGTCTTGTCTGTGTTTTGTTTGCTCCCCATTCCAAAGTCCGTAGTTTGCTCTGCTTTCTCAGCCTCTTGTTCCGCATTTTCATGCGCACCTATCGGCGTAAAGTACGGCTTATAATCAGACTCAGACTCCAATGCAGAATCATCAAAGCTATCAATTGCATTTAACGTGTATAAATCATGGACTGAAGTTAGTGGTATTTTGATCGATGACTCATCATCTAATTCTTGGAGTTCCAGATCAATGTCTGAGTCGTTGTAACCAGAAACATTCGCCTGTCCCATTTGGCTTTCTGGTGCTAAAGTTGAAGCAAAGCCGCTTGCATTGTCTGGCACAGCAGGGGTCCCGCTAGGTTGCAGTTGTTGTGTTTGTTTTATGTCTCTTTGAACTTCTGGTAGTAGATTATCACTAAGATTTGATTCTGTAACTTTTAACAGTTCTTTTTCGCTATCAGCCCCGCCTTTAGTAATACCAGCCTCTATATTAGTATACTCAGTACTGCTTCTAGCATCTAGCAGTTCATGGGGTCTGTCAGAATCTTTCACATATCTTTCTGCCAATATAAAAGGTTTCTCAAGCTGTTCCACGTTAGCAATTATATCCGCTCCCCCTGCAACAAAATCTATTTCATCTTTCGACACAATCTCAGGTTTTTGCGCCCATTTTCGCCTTTCTGGCCTAGCGTCAACATTGGCTTGATCCTTGGTCGCTACCGGTGATTGTTTAGCGGGTGGTCCCTTATCAGACTCAATAACATTCTGCACATGTGTTTTTGCCGACAGTGCACGTGCTTTCGGCGATAATGGAGCAGTGTCTGGCGGTACTTTGCCTTCATCTGTCGATAATGCTCCTATTCCCGTGCTTTGGTCTTGTTTTACAGTTTTCGTTTCAAGCTCAGAAGATTTTTCGGGCACTTTTTTTTCCTTGGTGGAGTCTAAAGTTTTACCTGTAACTTTCGGGATGGCTGCCGACTTTTGCGGTGCCTTTGATGTTTCCAACGAAGGTTTCTCGTCTCTAACCTGAGCGCCACTTCGCTTCTCGCCTCCTTCATTGACTATCTTTCCTTTGTTCTTCGATTTTTCCTCCGCTTCTTTGCGATTCTTTTCCTCATCAAGAGGAAGCTCGGGCAATGCTCCAATCATATCCTTATCTAGAATATCCATCACATCATCTGAGCTAAATGTCAACGTATCCTTTGATGTCCGGCTGCTCTTCCTATCGGACACTTTTCCACCTTTGTCCTCCAGATCAAATGTCTGTTTATTCTCCTCGTCCGAATTTAAACTGTATGTTTTGTTACCCTTATCAGAATGAATGCTGTATGTTTTGTCCACAGTGTCCGGTGATAACCCACTCTGTGCTCTGTCAAGACTGGACGATTTGCTAACTTTCCCAGGAGAAAAACATCGACTGCCATCTTTATTGTAATCTAGTAATTCTTCGACGGTTTCTTCTTCGATTGCGGATAACTCAGAGTTCGAATCCGAATCTGATAAAAGCTGATCAAGTGGGAAATTGGTTCTTGGCTTGACTTCTACAGCATCCGGATAGTCAGGAAGCGGAATGTCCGTACCTTCCTTGTTGTCTTTGGATTTATCAGGATAATCCGGTATCGGTATTGTCGGTAAAATCAAGTTCTCTGGAGGGCCAGCCTCTGAAGATTTAGAGCCTTTTTCTTGTGTTGATGATTCCTAAAATTTAGAAAAACGCCGATTAAAGATACCGGTTTCAGGTGTTCCAACCAGTTCTAACCTCCTAGAAGTCAACCATCTGATAAATTAACCTAGGGCTGATTGGGGGTCCGTTTTTGCCGAAAAAGTAGCGCGTTCCGATGCTAACAGTGTGAGAATATTGGCTGGTCATACAGCAAAAAATGACATGACAGAACCAATACTGTTAAGCTAGTTTTTTCTTGCTTATTTAGTTTATTACGCCTAAAGAAAAGACTCTGTGTAACCTTGATATGAGTTGAAAAACAGTCTCTTCTATGGCTGTGAAATCTTCCCACTTCTTCCCACTGACGTTTTTTGGAGAAAGAACAAAATGAAAAGGTTTTCGACCACTGTGAACTCGCGAAGAACAGAAAAGGCAAGAAGCACCAAAGTATGCCCGTATTCCCGGCCCAGACCGGTGACGATCTATAGCTTCTAAACTAACAAGTTACCGAAAGCTTGTAAATACCAAAAAGCTTACCGTTTTTGCTGCTTCTTTTCCACCACTCTTCCCATCTTGCTCATTCAAAATATTATAAACAAGCGGCACATCATCATCCGAATCACCTTCATCACTCGATTCCGAATCATCACTATCGACAACATCATATCGAATCACTGTTGGCTTCTTTTTCGCATCAGCCTCTTTCTCAGATGTGGGTTTCGAAGCCTCGCTTTCTTTCTCTTTCGCTTTCTTTGACGTAACTCCTCTGCCTTTCTCCTCCTCTGAGGCTGCCAGTTGGTTAATCCAATCAAGTTTCCGATCAAGATCACTATCCTTGCGATTCAAGTCAAAATTTCCGGTTCCTGTTGTATCCGTTTGCGCAGCTTCGACTTCCAAAACAGACACACTAGCATAAGCAGGTTCGTTGACCTCATCCGGTAAAATCGCAACTTTCTTAGGCAGCTTTCCGTCCACATTAAGTTTTCCGTCTGATGACTTTCTCTCTAAACTTGGCTGCTTCTCTAAAGTCTCAACTTTCTTGGGTAACTTTAAGTCCCCGGTTGACAATCTTCTCTCTAAACTTGAACCTTGTCTTTCCCCCTGATAAATCTCATTCGATAAATGTTTATCCATTTTCAAGATAACAACATTTGAAATTGTCGACTCCCCTAACGACGATTGTGTCTTTACCCATAACTCAATGACATCCACCTTCGAATCAGTTAGTACTTCGTGTAAATCACTCGCAAGAATATCTATATGATCTGATGTTGGCAGATCAACAATAGCAGCCTCGTTATCATTCATGTAAATTTTGTAGCCTTGGACGATGGCACCATTTGAAGTCCCTATGTCTGTAATGGTCACTGGTAGCCATGATATTAGAATGCTTGTTTGCCTGTGGCTAGCTGATTTCTTCCTGACTTGAGCTTGAACATTCAAAGGAGGATCCGGTGGGCCTAAGGAAGACAACAAATGAATGAAATAATAGTTGGTATAGCATAAACAAAAGCAATTCTTACATATCTTCCAGTAATCTTTTATCCACTCTACAAGTTTCTTTAGTATCAGTAAAGCGCTCACTCTAGTTCTACATTTGAAAAAACACTAAGAAACTTACCATGGCACTGAATCCTTAATCTTAATGTATAACTTCTTTTATCAATTGTTGTTTGTATGTTACGAATCTACATCATAATTGTTGCAAAAAAGCTGTTAAGAAACATTTGGCACCAAGACTTGGAAATCTCTGTGACAAACTAAAACATTCGTAGTAAGAAGGGCTGATTCATATTTCTCATGACGAAATACGCAATGCTACGTTTGAAAGTTGGTCACGATGAATGTGTTGCTGAAAAGCTATTTGGCAAGTTCTTTCCACTAATCCATTGGCTGCTTGTTCTTGCTGTATTTTCATGATGTAATAAATGGGTTTATTCATTGTATAGGACAAGCCTGACATCCATGTCACTTTGATGAGGAATCAAACTCTTCGGATCTCATGTTCCTCTGAGCAAACCTATCGATTCCTCCATATTAAAGATAAATCGAACGTAATTCAAAAATCCTCGTTACGTACCTCCCTTTGGAGTTGTGAAAAGCAAGCTGTGTGACGTAGCAGGTCTAACACTTGACTTTTTATGAATATCTTTAGATTGCCTCGCTTCGACATTCACCTCGTATTCATGGTCAGGAACGAGATCAGTTAGTTTGAATTTATCAAGCCCTGGTTTTACAACATGTATTTCTCTGCCATCAAGATAAATAGCATGCAACATAGAACTGTTGCCGCAAGCCCATTCAAGGTCAGCTGAAGTTGGTGACAGATTATGGATCTTTAAATCACTAGGGACTGCACTTGCACCTAAAAAACGATAGAAGATAACAATTAAAGCAGACACATACCATATATTGCACTTGCAAATCAAGTTCTATCTTATCATTCAATTTACCCAAGAGATGACAAAGTATTAGAAAGTAATATCCACAATAATTAAAAATACTTTGGAAGTACATTCTTGCAAAATATTTTCTCTACGGTATATTCTATCATATGTTGAGTTAAAAGAAGTTGAACGTTTTGAAAAATGACTAACATTTTATCGTCTTTTTGATGCAGAAATTTGTTCATTGCACAGTTGTATCAATGAAAAAAAAATTTTAATTCTGATAATTGCTAAGTTCATTTAAGAGAACGTTTTACAAATTACATTACAGAAAAGCGTCATTATGCATTTGATAATTTTCTACTCAAACTAAGGGCGCCTACTTTGTATGAATTGGGTTTATTCCCAGTCTTGTTTTCGTGACAGGACAGCAATTGCTCTGTGTACTATGTCACGAAAACAGGACTGCGAATAAACCCAATTCATACAAGGTAAGCGCCCGTGCCCCAACCAACAACAGTTTTAAATCTGGGTACGTCACACCATCTTGACAAACTGTAATACTGGCACTCACCTCGACCGATTGTTATCGTAGAAACTGAGCCAGGAGATTCTTTTTCGTGCTTGTCAAAACATTGAACAGATATTCGATAAACCTACAAATAAAGATATTCAAATATATCTAAAGAGAATCAAACGACAAAGAGATATTGCTGATTTCAGAACTTTCAGTTCCTACTCTGCAGAATTAGCCCTATGAATTCAACCGAGAATTCACCAAAAACTGAATAATAAAAGTCTTGTACTGAAATATGAAAAAAGCAGTAAATTCTCTTTTTCTAGAAACAAGGGGGGCTAGAGAAGGGACTTGATTTAAACTATAGCTTAAAAAGGAGAGGAATAATTTGAGAAGGGGATTTTTTAAGGGTCCAAATAGTCTTCTTAAAGGAACCATTAAATTTGAGCCATCAGGCATAAAATGTCTTCCAGTCCATATTGAGAGGGACAGGGACTGGATGAGAATAATAAGTGTTTCGAGCTGACCAAAGAGAAGATAAGTAACTTTCTTACGTAACTCTCGCCTCTCGACCAGACCTATATGTCAGTCAAAATTAATTGCAGAAACGAGCTGAAAATACGAACCATGCAATGAGTCTACATGGAGGTAAAATAAACAACAAACAAACAGCATGCCACTTACCTTATCATGATGAATATCTGAAACAATAGCCCTTGTTCTATTTACACCAATCACCGTCTCTTTCACCTCTCCATTAGCTTTGATTGAGTAACCAGCAACATCGCCTTCGGAGACATCAGCAGGGGGCAACCAGCTAATTACGATACTGTTATTCAGCTGTCGCTCCATCTTCAGTTTTCTTGGTGGCGGTAGGCCTGTTGATTTAAGAAAGACATATTGCAAGAATAGTTGGCTTCAGAATGTTTCAGCTTCCAATTTAGGCCTTTACCCTTTGAAACCCGAAAATGGTTTTTAAATCCCTAAACGGTGTCTCTGGAATGGGCTGAAAGCTGAATTAAAAGGAGCACCCACTCTGAAAATTTCCGGGAAGGGCTGATGAAATCCCCTAGGCATAAATGATATGCTTTTATATATGTGCACCCTTTTTCTTTGACTTTTATTAAATTATATTGTATCATACTATAATATCTTTAGTTTGTAATTGTATATTTATTGCATGACCCCCTGTAAATCAGTTTTACTTTAACTGAGGGGCTACCATGCCTAAAAAATTGAAAATGAAAATGAAATTAACAAGCATTTGACACTTTGGATTCACTGCAAAGTACTCTTTCTGAAGGGGTACCTTAAGTCAAAAACAGCTTATCTGAAAAACGAATATGTCTATGAACTCTGAAGGATTACATTTTGAGAAGACTTTAATTCCTGACAATATGAGAGTTTATGATTTATTACGGCCTGTCAAAAGTGAATTTTCTTATAAGTAAACCCACTAGAAAGAGCCTTAAGAGTCAAAACCAGGAAAAAAACAAAGTAAAATTATAGCTAGTATATTACAGTATCGTTACAATTCATGTCATACTACATTCTTATAGGTATCAAAAATCTTAGGCAGCCCTTGCCTGAAATTATATAAAATTCTCCACGTTTACAACACTTTCCTAAGCTTGCCTCGTTCTCTATTTCTAGGGGGGACCACGCTTCCCTACACATACGAGACCTGAAAATTGCTCTGAAAAGTGAAACCAAACAGGCTTTTAAATATAAGATTTCGATACGAAAATTCAAAAGATCCCATACCTTTCTCTTTAATATTATCATCTTCGCTTTCACTTTGTCCATTGAACACATCAGTAATATTTTGTGATGAAGGTCTTGGTGTACTCTTTAGGTACTCCGCTAAAAACAAAAGAAAAACGTGAACAAGTCGTCCAATCCTACACAGCTGATATCTTTTAGCTCCCTGTGAAAGCTCCAATTCGACAATAACATCCTATGCAAAATCTATTTATGCAGAGGGTGTCAAGATCCTAGCGAGGTTGCTTGATAGATAAAAGCCACGCATATATGAAAGTTAGTCTAATCATGAAAGAGTTCACCTCCTGATGATACACCATAACTTACTCGTAAACACTGCGCATCGAGGTCGCTCCAGGGGTGAAAGGTCTACATTTTTTCACGAGTTAAATTTTACAATTATGCCTTAGTTTGATCTTACTGTTTTTATGCATTTAAAATTAGATTATTTGTAATGCCTCAAGTTTACTACATTTAAACAGCTATCATTTTACAAGGGTCATCCTTTAATATTTGAAGAGAATAGACATTGTTAAGCTGGCGGAATGGCATGAGTCGAAAGTAGCATATTGGAATCAAAGCTTACGACGCCTGCAAAAACAAAGTATAGCCAAAGAAACAACGCCAGACGTGGATGTAATCTTTGTCCTATTTAGAGACCATTCCAGTTAGCCGTGTCTATTCCCTTTAAGTTTATTGTTATCGAGTGCGTCAAATTTGTTATGGCTTCTTAACAGCTTTCTGGTCAACGTGCAAAGTTGAGTATTAGCAGTATTATATCATATTGACATCAATACTTGATGTATCTAATTCCTTTCATCTTAGTTCATAACCAAAAAGCCTGAATTTAACTGCTATAATGCAATGAAATCACATATAATTACTTTTTTAAGATCGGTTTGTGGCTCGCCTTGGAGCTAAGAAGTTCAAAAATTAAAAGCAGCTGTTTATGCTAGAGTTAAGATATACTCATTGCATAAGTCTCAGTATCGCTCATTGAATTGGATGGTCATCGCTCAAACTGAGACTTATGACC
The DNA here is from genome assembly GCA_004194415.1 of Aurelia aurita. Classification (NCBI taxonomy): domain Eukaryota; kingdom Metazoa; phylum Cnidaria; class Scyphozoa; order Semaeostomeae; family Ulmaridae; genus Aurelia; species Aurelia aurita. Next base: position 352,379 of record REGM01000049.1, read on the forward strand.
AAACGCATCAAAAATGGGGACTAATTTCAGAATCTCAGCGGCTTTTCCCGCGGATCCAATCATATCAAAGATATGAATCACATGACATAATTCTCACGGAATCCTGCATTCTTATTGGATATAGATGCTCCTTCTCAGGGTATATGATGCATGTAAGCAGCATGTAAGCATCTTCCAACGTCCTGAACCTTGTATTTAACAAAAACGTGCTGGGGGTCGTGTAGGAAGTTTTGCTTCACGAGGCATTCGGTTTCAATCAAAGTTAGTCCCCAATTCGTTACTGATTGGATGTGAGTCCTTATATGAGAGAAAATAAAAAAACAGATTAAAAATATTGAACGAATACAAGGAATCACGTCGTAAGTCTAGAGTTAAGATAGCATTTCAATTTAAGTAATATCCTATCAGCAACAGTGGTTCTATTTTGTGTAGTTTTTTTCACTGATCTTGCCAATCAACTGACGCTATCACGTCAATATACTACACTTCTGAACCCAGTTTAGATTAAATAAGGTTAGGTCAGAATTAAATAGAAAAAGCAGGTTTGATGTAGGTGTGAATAAACTTTTAGTTTTATAATAATAAATGCCGAGGATTTAATCATAGATTATCATTTTTGCAAAATTTGGTGCAAATATATTCAAGTTCTAGTTTCTTTCGTCTTGATTATTTTACTTAATCTTTTAAGATAACCAAATCCTTGAGCACAAAAACTTTTAATGCTACGTAATAATTTTTAGAATTTTAGTTTATTAAAGGTTTTAAATTTAATAGAGTTTATCATTTACCGTCAAGAGGTCTATCTTCATCTGGCATGTTTAACGCACTGGCTGGCGATACTGAAGCACTCACTGAGAAATGAAAAATTTATTCAATATCGTAACGAAATTTTCATGAGGGCACAGGATTCAAACATTCAGAATTTGAAGTAACTTTGAGTTCTCAAATAATGAGAATGTTATGAAACTTTCAGCACTGATTCAAATTCTTAGTTCTCATTAAAAAATAAGCGAAGCTCAGAATTTCGATATATAAAACTTGCTTATTGTTGGCTAGAATAAAAGTTTATCTTTATAATGATCAAACCTTAAAGGGTCTGTTTCAACCAGCATGCTTTGCGTGTGCCATCTCTTTGTTGGCCTTTGTCGTTGCCAATTTCATGGCCCACAAAAATGGCGACAACAAAGAGATGACACGTGCAAAGCATGCGGGTTGAAACAGACCCTTTAATATTAAAATATCATTTATTGCTAGGTTATTATTTTTGCATACTTTGATGTGAAAATTTTTAAATTTAAGTTCTTCACATTTTTAGCGACTTTTGTCTTGATTATGAGTTAAGATACCCAAATAGCTGAGTTTGATAGTTTAAAAATTTTACATTTAATAGAGTTTATAATTTACCATCAAGCGGGCTATCTTCATCTGGCATGTTTAACGCACTGGCTGGCGATACTGAAGCACTCACTGAGAAATGAAAAATTTATTCAATATCGTAACGAAATTTTCATGAGGGCACAGGATTCAAACATTCAGAATTTGAAGTAACTTTGAGTACTCAAATAATGAGAATGTTATGAAACTTTCAGTACTGATTCAAATTCTTAGTTCTCATTAAAAAATAAGCGAAGCTCAGAATTTCGATATATAAAACTTGTTTATTGTTGGCTAGAATAAAAGTTTATCTTTATAATGATCAAACCTTAAGATTAAAATATCATTTAATGCTAGGTTACTGTTTTTTTAAACTTTAATATGAAAATATTTAAATTTAAGTTCTTTGAATTTTTAGCGACTTTTGTCTTGATTATGAGTTAAGATACCCAAATAGCTGATTGTAACAAGCAGTTTGATGCTAGATAATCATTTCTGCACATTCATTTAAAATTTTACATTTAATAGAGTTTATCATTTACCATCAAGAGGTCTATCTTCATCTGGCATGTTTAACGAACTGGCTGGCGATACTGAAGCGCTCACTGAGAAATTAACAATTAATTTAATATCGTAATGCAATTTTCATGAGGGTACAGGATTCAAACATTCCGAATTTGAAGTCACTTTGAGTACTCAAATAATGAGAATGTTAAGAAACTTTCAGTACTGAGTCAAATTCTTAGTTCTTGTAAAAAATAAACGAAGCTCAGAATTTCGATATATAAAACTTGTTTATTGTTGGCCAGAATAAAAGTTTGTCTTTATAATCATCAAACCTTAAAGGGTCTGTTTCAACCAGCATGCTTTGCGTGTGCCATCTCTTTGTTGGCCTTTGTAGTTCCCAATTTCAAGGGCCATGAAAATGGCGACAACAAAGAGATGACACGTGCAAAGCATGCTGGTTGAAACAGACCCTTTAATATTAAAATATCCTTCATTGCTAGGTTATTATTTTTGCAAACTTTGATGTGAAAATATTTAAATTTAAGTTCTTTGAATTTTAGCGACTTTTGTCTTGATTATGAGTTAAGATACCCAAATAACTGAGTTTAACAAGCAGTTTGATGCTAGATAATCATTTCTGCACATTCATTTAAAATTTTAAAATTAATAGAGTTTATCATTTACCATCAAGAGGTCTATCTTCATCAGGCATGTTTAACGAACTGGCTGGCGATACTGAAGCACTCACTAAGAAATGAACCATTAATTTAATATCGTAATGCAATTTTCATGAGGGTATTTTCATTTTTCATTTTATCAATATTTATATACACGAGTACCTTTCAGCTAGGAAAATTAACACTAATAACAATGTATTTTTAGAAAAGAAAACAAAATAATTTTAAGAATTGCTGCTCTACCAAGGGGTCGTGTTTGGGTCCTGTAGGTTCAAAAGATACTCTCTAAAACCTGTTTTAAAACGAGCGATTGATTCTTGTTCTCGAATGTTGTCAGGGATATCATTCCAGTTTTTGACACCAGAGAAGTAGAAACTTCGCTTTGCATATTCTAACTTAACTTTGGGAATTTGCAGATCTCCATGATTTCTGGTTCTATACTCTNACACGAGCCCTGCGGAATACCACACTTAATGCTGCTTTTGCTGGAATTAGACCCATCAAAATAACAAAACTGCTCCCTATTGGTCAGATAAGAAGTGAACCAGCTGTGGGAAGTACCCTCGGCACCATACTCTCGTAGCTTCGACAATAGGATTGTATGGTCTACAGTATCGAATGCCTTTTTCAGATCAAGGAATATACTCAAGTTTATTTTCCCCTCATCAGAGTTCTTGAACCATGGGTCTATGACATTCAATAGACATGTCAGTGTACTATACATCTGTTTTAGCGCCCGCCTTATAAATTGGTGTTACTCTGGCTAATTTCGAGGTCTGGGGGAAAATACCCTTTTCTAAAGATGCATTGTATATTAGTGTCAATGGTTTTGACACTAAGTTTACGGCATCTTTCAATATTTTCATGGGGATTCTATCAGCACCAGGAGGTACAGGATTCAAACATTCCGAATTTGAAGTAACTCAAACTTTGAGTATTCAAATAATGAGAATGTTATGATACTTTCAGTACTGAGTCAAATTCTTAGTTTTCGTAAAAAATAAGCGAAGCTCAGAATTTCGTTAGCTAAAACTTGTTTATTGTTGGCTAGAATAAAAGTTTGTCTTTATAATCATCAAACCTTAAAGGGTCTGTTTCAACCAGCATGCTTTGCGTGTGCCATCCTTTGTTGGCCTTTGTCGTTCCCAATTTCATGGGCCATGAAAATGGCGACAACAAAGAGATGACACGTGCAAAGCATGCTGGTTGAAACAGACCCTTTAATATTAAAATATCCTTCATTGCTAGGTTATTATTTTTGCAAACTTTGATGTGAAAATATTGAAATTTAAGTTCTTTGAATTTTTAGCGACTTTTGTCTTGATTATGAGTTAAGATACCCAAATAGCTGAGTTTAACAAGCAGTTTGATGCTAGATAATCATTTCTGCACATTTATTTTAAATTTTTTAAATTTAATAGAGTTTATCATTTACCATCAAGAGGTCTATCTTCTTCTGGCATGTTTAACGAACTGGCTGGCGATACTGAAGCGCTCACTGAGAAATGAACAATTAATTTAATATCGTAATGAATGACAACAATATCTATAAACATATCCTCACTTGTACGTATACTGTCGAGTCCGGAATAAACCTCTCCCCCGCTTATTAACTTTTTGAAAAATATCCACCCGGGACATCCTTATTCAAAACCCCCCGTTTATTAATTTTGAGCTTCTTTAAATGTGAAAAATATAAAATCACCTTTCCTGAAATGTGACGTGAACTGTATTTTTCAGTTTTGGTAGTTGCTATGATTTTTAACTTGTTTTTACAGTCAAAACAACTTGTGTGTTTCGTCCAATTACCGAACTGCAGATCGAATTCTCCACCCACCCTGTTTATGCCAGACCGCCCCGTTTATTAGGATTCGGGAAATGTTCCACCCACCCCATTTATTCCTGCCCCCCATCTATTCTGGACTCGAAAGTAGTACACGGCAAGGCTCTTAAAGAAGTCTTTATATCACATCACAGTACTTGAGAAAAATGTAATTTAGACGACGTTGTTGCATTAAAGCACTTAAAACAAATTTTAAATTACATGTCATTATTTGAAGAGAAGAGCTTGAGACTTAAACTTGTTTCGCAGCATTTGCAGAAATGAAACCGATTCTAGAAAATGCAACTTCAACTAAACTTTCGGCACATATTAAAAAGATTCCGCTTTCAATCGCTGATCGCTTTGCACTTGTTTTTAAGATTTTGTATTTCAATTATGACAGTTCTTTCCAAAATTGTCATGGACTGTAAATATAAAATTTTCAATACGGAAACGCCATATCGAAATAAAACGGCGTTTCAAATTTCTTGTTGGTAGATTAATTAATGAGTAGATATATCTGTCAATCAACCAACGTTTTGAAAGTTCTATCCATCGGGAAACATATCTCTGATTCTACGGAAAAGTCCCACATACAAAACTTAGATCCAGAAAGGTCTCAATGTGCAAGAAATCTGTCTCTTTCTCAAGCATCCACCTCCTTTAAAGCATGTATTTTTTCATCAATTCATATAGAAAGAAAATAATCAAAGGAGCTTAATACCTTCAGTAAGATCTTCGTCACTTTCATCTCCAGGATCTACAATGTTGAAAAAACAAAATTCATTACACATGGATTGATAACAACTGATCTGCTACGAAGATCTGAGTAGACAGCTATCTTTTTAGAATCATGGAGCACTACTATTTAACATCTTGGACGATGTAATATACAACTATCCGTTAAAAATGGTGGTGATGATCTTGCCACAGCATGATTCTACGGGGATTTGATAATAAGACCTAAATTTCTCGAGGAACCGAATCTTATCTGCTATGTCAAGCGTACTTTAACCTTCTGTTGTGATAATAAATTCGAGTCTCGCATATAAGAAACAATTTTGTAAGAAACTGAAGATAGCATCTTTCCCGGTACACAATTACATTAGTACGAAACCGTGTTGGGTCCCTTAGCCATCCAGTTCATACTGGCTACCAAAGTAGCTCCTTTTTTAGTTTGCGTTTAGGAGAAAGCTAAAAATGCATGCACTGGAATAATTGACAATACATACATCCATCATGTCCAGTTGATATTGGAATGAGTTCATTTTCATCTAAGAACAAATAAAATTAAAGATAACACAGCCATGCTATATCCTAAACTGTTGTATACATGTCAAATCGTATAAACACGGCTTGTGCCGTAGCATGTTAAGATGAAAAGGTTGGAATAGCTTAACATAACGGCTCCAAGCAATCAAATCAACTTACCGGCAATTTTTTCAATGAAGTTAGATGGCACCAAACCACGCTGGCCATTTACAAGTTCTCCTGTGTAAAATCCATCCTGAGAATAAAAACCAAAGGAAATAAGTTGCAAATCTCACATCAGGCAGATGAAGAAATACTGGGCAACAGAAAATGAAATACCGCCATGTCCAAATGAAATATGATACAGATATGCTATGTAGTTATACACCAAGGTAAAATGAAATTCTTTTTGTTAGCGCACAATATTGGACGCTTCAATGTATGTATGTAATCCCAGCAACTTTGTATGGAAATTTGTGATATATCTACTTATCTAGTGCTTTGCGTCTCTAAGAAGCTTCATATTTATCATTATTTAATCGTTTATGTGTAGCTTTCGTAGTTGTATATTTAGTTGTAATTTTATAGTAGCATGTTCTTTATGTAATTGCCACATGGCAGTCATTGTCTTTTGCTCCCCGTGGTATCATCCTTGTAGTGTTGTAAAGTAGTTCATATGTAGTGTTTTAAGTACCTTGTTCTTGCACAATTTTTAATTGAATAAAAAAAGAAGCTTCATAGTCTTTAATATGAGATAAGAAAAATGTTATCTCAGTTTACGTCAAAATAAAAACACAATCATGTCAATTTACATATTTTTTATATCTCAGCTGAGATATCCCATTAATCAGTCAGCTTGCTATTCAGCAACACTGCGCTTGGAGAAGACAAATATGTGGCGCCTTGGAACTACAACGCTTAGCTGTGTCTGCAAACCTGCGAGCAAGTTATTAGATTTCAACCCTACTTTGTGATCACTAAGCTATGCTCACCAAACAGACGCTTTTACCATACAAAACGATCAAGTCAATAATGTTCCATACCTCGTCTACTTCACCAAAAATGTAAACATAATCTCCAGCTTCCAGAGACAGTTCCAAACTCGGGTCGTCATTCGGCGAATGTTCAAATGGGTCATACGTGTATTTAGCAATAAACACTGATAATTTATCAACCCTGCTTGAAACTGAATCCCCAACAGACCCATCCACGCTGCTTTGTTTGAATGTATCTCGTGATATTTCATCAACAGATTCTGGAGGTGTGATAGGCCCGAAAATGGAGCTATCAGAATCTTGTTTATCTTTGAAACTCAGCCGTTTCACTGCTGCAAGATGGCTTCCCTTTGTAGATCGATTCTCTTGCAGTTCCTTAGACTTGCTCTCGAGACCTTGGTGTGTTTTCGCTCTTATTCTGTTGTTGTTGTTCGCTGGAAGCTTCACATCATTGACATCATCATTATCATCATCATCATTTTCCATTTCGTCAAGCGAAAGTGAGAGTTCATCTGAAGTGTCCCCATCGTCTAAATACAACTTGTCTTTGCTTTGATTTTCGTTTATTTTGTCCTGGTTATTTGCTGGTCGATCTTCCATTATTTCATCTGATTTCTGAATGTATTTGTCAAGATCAAGCGGATCTTCTCGGCTAAGCTCACCTAAACAAGAAAGAGCACATATGATTGCTGTCAGTTCCATATTCGGTGCTCTAGATAGATTTAACATGCTAGATAGATTTAATATTCTCGTCACGTTGGGCTAGGATCCTCAGATAATTGAGTATGCAAGCACAGAATGCACTCTGAATCATTCTGCTCCGAGTCAATCAGTTTGAAAGATAAAGCGAAATTTGTTTTCAGAATTCTATTGATTGGGAATTATCGATTAAGTAGTTTCAAATGTTTTCAAAACTTCAATCCTCTGCATTAACACACTAGTGACCCCTCAAAGGCAAGCTTTGGTCTGGTTCTGAATTCTCATAAAAAGGCAAGGAATTCTCCAGTTCAAAAAATTAAATTTTCAAAGACATTCATAAGAAAGTGTATGAAACACAAGAGAACACCTTTCTAAATGAATTGATCCATATCCATCACAGAAATCTACTTTGTAAATTTCTTCATTACTTTTGAAGATTCTAATGAGTTACTTTATTTCCTCCTCAAATTTGTTCGAAGGTTTATTTTGGACTCTGAGTACCACACTTCAGGTTGCTACAACAAAGATATGCATACCTTCACTGCTAGACATGGCAGCTAATGCCGCTATCCTTGATGATGCAATATCTAAAATATCGTCTTCGCACTTCGATGACAAGCCTGGCTCTGTAAAACAAAGAGAACAATTTAAGTAGGCTACCTATTAAAGCGTGCATCTACATGTGAAAATGACATATTTCGGTTTCTTACATCTAATAAATCACATGCTATGAATAGGATCAGTTTTCAAGGGCTCTGGGTAAAACAAACAGCATTCTTAGCTACTATACAACTGATCTACATGATCTTTTAAAGGCAGCCTAAAGGGAGTCCACCTCACAGAAGTCATGTTTCTCGGTTTCCTTTTGCAGCGAACCAAAATTCCAATGACTGGCAAAAAGTGGTAGTGATAATACATGATTTACTCTGAAAAATATGTTTGCTACCGTTTTCATTGGAAACAAATAAAAGAGTCAAAAGCAACACAAAAATATCCACCTGACAAAATGATCATCCCTGTAACTCTTTTATGTGTTGCACTAAAGTTTCCCAAAATGATACCTAGTACGTGATATTATAATTGCTGTGAAGCCAAAAAGTTGCAGAAATTTTATCGTGGTTTCAGTCGGTTTTTGTTCAGTCATTAGAAGAGAAAATTTCAGAAGATAGCCAATAATGTCAGAACACATTTACGGGTTCTATAAAGCAAATATAATTAAAAAAGAAGATAGAGAAAGTAGCTGCCATACCTGATTCAAGCAATGACAAATCATCAGCCTTTTCATTATCTTGCAATCCAGTATCTTCAAACGCTTCCAGGCCAATATCTGCTTCAGCAACTCTCTCGATATCTGAATAAAATAAGCAAAAATCAATACATTGGTTCGCTATGAGAACGAAAAGCAAAGGCCTGTAATTTCGAAGATTAATGTAGCACAGCCAATTGTGACGAAAAATACTGTGTACCTAACGGATATTAGGTAAGGCAAACATAAAGTAACACCGAATTAGAAATACAGTTGACATTCCCTATCTCAACTGCCCGCTGTCGAACATTTGCTGTCTCAAACAAATTTCGATTTCCCCTCAGATAGCGGATGTCAACTGTACCTAGAATCAGGAGCCGCTTCGTGATTTCATGAGGGATGTTCAGTCTGAATGATCAGGCAAATACAAAATAGATCCATAAATACGGTCTTCGGTGAATACAACATAGATATCAGAGAGGAATCGCTGGAAACGGCTTTTTGAAGCAAAAGAGGAAAACTAGCCGCAAGAATATTTTAATCTATGATTTCTACACCGCTGCATCTACAGTTAAAATTATGTTTCTAACGTTTCCAGCGCATAGCAGAACACTTACATTCCCTTTGCATTAAAACCGCGCAGTCATAATTATCCATCTTAGTTACTCTTGAACTGATGCACGAATACTTGGTCAAGCAGAGAGAGGTTACTATAATCGGGATTAAAAATACGAGCAGAAATGTCTGGAAATGAAGTACGCTGCGCTGCTTCATAACAATGCACAGTTTCATTTCTAAATAGGCATGGAAATGGTGGGTAGTATTTTCATAAAAATCCTATTTTTTACCTTGTTACTTCGTATCAGGGTGTACGGGGTGAGTGGCCGAGTGGCTTATACAGTTTTCATCAGGTGACTGAAGTTAAGCTCGGTCGAGTGAGGTCAAACTCCGGATGGGTGACCTCAGAGGCCTGACCCGGGGACTGACCTCGCAACTCACTTCGCCGTCCTTCGGAAGGGACGTTAAACTAGGGGTCCCATGCCTGGATGCGGCGTGCATAGTGGGCCTAAATTAGCTTTAAGTAGCTAGAAAATCCTGACAGCCCACTTAAAACAAATAACTGACTGACTGACAGACTATCATATAACGTATGTAAGGTGCACGTGAGTAAAGAAAGCTTGCCATTGCAAAGGCTATACGTTCACAGTCTTTCATCGAATTAGCTTGGTACTAGTGCGTTGTTGAGTACTCAGAATAGAGGATTACGCTAAAGATGGTGGCAAGGAACTTGTTACCAAGATGCATTGCGTACTAATTACGAACCTTTGATGATTGAAGTTCCTGAAGTTCCTTTCAAGCCATTAAATCAAAAGGAAGATGCATTAACCATTTGTGCAATCTTTTTAAATAAAGATTCGACGCCTACGCTGGGGTTGACAAATTAATAGAAACTCACCTGGAACAATATCCTCTGTGATGACGTCTCGCTGTGACGATACGGGAGTATGTTGTCGGGATGTCTGCACGTATACGTGATTAAACTGTGAAGGTTTTAGTATCTGTGTCTCAAGTAATTGTTGGTATTCGTTCTCTTTGCCTTCTAAATCAACACAGATTTCCTCAAGACGTGAAATCTCTTCTCGCAAATCGCCTACATCTTGGTCATGTGATTTTGTCATCTGTAACTGCGTCTGAAAATAGACAAGGTGATGGTTCAAAATTTCTCCTGCAGGATAGCAAGACTCTCCAGCGCCAAATAGACGTCCTCTGTTTATAAATTTCCCCACCCTCGAGCCTTATTACCACCCCCCCCCGCTAATTCAATTTATTTAAAATGTGAGCAAAAATTTTCCTTAACTTGGTGAAATCGATTAAAACCTGCTAAAAATAAACCTTTTAGTTTGAAAAATTTACCCCCACCCCACTAATTAAGATCCCCTCGATTTTACGAACATCGAGCGTCGAGTTTCAGGGTAAATCCTACATCCAAATAGACAAATAGCAGGCAATTTACGAAGAAGATGACCAGAGCTTCTTTTCTACCTGTGACGATTGCAAGTGTTTTTGACACACTCAGAACTCTCGATATATAATCACAAACTGCTAAGGAAACCAGCAGTTCTAAGAACATTTTTTTTACCATTTCTATGGTTTCTGCGAATGACAACACAAGGAGAACAAGTCAATCAAGATAGGAAAACCCAAACAAATTACCTCGTGTAAGTCGCCGATTTCTTTATTGCGTTTATTAATCTGCTCCACGGCAAAGTCGTAGTCTCGTTCCCATTTCCTGCATTTCTCTTCACTTTCCTTGAGATCCTGGAAGTAATTATCATCATCATACCGAGAATAAACAGATCGATGCGGCAAGATTTCTTTGATCAGCTCTCTGAGATTCCAAGTTCAAATGTCAACTTAGATGATAAACCTTTGCGTGATTTGCTTTTGTTTGGAAATTCACAGTTTAATGTTATTATCAATCGAATAATCCTTGAAGCATCAATTTAAAGGTTTTCAGATTTCACATAAGCAAAAACAGCCGCACTATTTTCTTTTTATTTGCAGTGTTCGTACTGGGTTTCTTGTAAAGAAATACCCTCGTTTGTAGCATTGGCGTCGAATCTTTGCAAAGCTTTAAATTAATCTTGCAAAATGTTATTGCCTCATTCTTTCAAATGAATTGCTCGAAGGGAACATGAAATAAAATAAAAACGCTGTAATTCCAAAAATAATGATTATATCAAAAATGCTCTCTCTAGGATTATGGCATATTACCTAGAGTTCCCTTCGAGCAATTCATTTGAAAGAATAGGGCAATAACATTTTACACGATTAATTTTATAAAGTTTTGCAAAGATTCGACGCCTATGCCTCCTTGGTATAAATGAACAGTAAATCTGGCATATGTTTTTGAGGTATTTTTGGGTATTTGGGCTATTTGAGAGTGCTTTCGGTAGTGTTTATCATCTGCTGCAAGGCGGCTTAGGGGAGGGATCTTTTTTCTGAGACACTCGCTAGTGTTGTTCTTTTGTAAAATGTACTATTGTTGTCAATGGCTGTCGCAGTTGGAACTCGAGGACACTATGTCATTTCCACCTATGACAGCCCACGAATATTGGTATGTTGTTGTTGTAAGTTGTTTTATTTGTTATAGAATAAACAGCAAATTTCACAATCATTTGCTTAAAATTCTTTGAATATAATCTCGACTGGAATGCTCTATCCACACAAGTACAGACTGATCACCGAAAACGGGCATTTCTTTTAAAAACGAGAAAGCATAATAAGCAGGCTTTATATGCTTGAGTACAAAATATAAATTTGTAAATTATAGTTCAAGAAATTCTGCTAGGAAACAAACCGTTGAGGGAAAATTATTTTTTTATTTATATTTTTTTAAGGTTGGCACGATGATAGCTACGTTAAGCTAATTAAAGCCAACCAAAAATGAGCCAAAGATATGATTCAATGTTAAACTGAAAAACATTCATAAAACAACGTTTGCAAGTTAGGCGAGGCGTTATCTTCGATATGCAAAGGCCTACCCTAATAAAACGTCTGTGATCTCAATATAAGCACGAACCTGCTCAAGTTTCTTGAACTCACTGACTTTGTCTTGGAGGGTTTCTAATTGATCTGTCATCACATTGCATTGTTTTTCAGCATCAGATAATCTCTCTTGAAGAGTTCTGCATTCATTCTCAACCTGTAATAAAGAAGAAAGTAGGCATCTTCATAGGCTACTTAACAAAAGGATCTAAAATGAGCAAAATATTTCTGATGAATACCGAGGAGCATAGCCTCCAAATCTTAAAAAAACATTGCATGGATAGTTAATGCATCTTTCGTTTGATTTTATGGCTTGAAAGGAACTTCAGGTACGTTGCTATAATTCTATATGTAGCATTTCTAATATCTTGATTACTTTCAGAATAATAGTGGTTTTCATTTTATTGAAAGAACTCGTGAAAAGTTTTGGAAAAAATTAAAATAATCGTAGATCCTAAATTAAAATACGAAAAACGGTACAATCTTCAAGAAAACCATAGTTTATGAAGGTCTATAATATGGTTGCACGCAGAAATCTGTAGCTTTTCTAGTTTACGATTTAGCAATTTGATGACGTCACATTCACAAAACTGGCCCAAAAAGAAGATGCTGTACTTCTGAAAATAATCAAGATATCAGAAATTCTACATATAGGATTACAGCAAAGTACTAGAAGTTCCTTTCACGTAACTAAATCAAACAGAAGATGCATTAACCATCCGTGCAATGTTTTCTTTAAAGATGCCAAAGATTTGGAGGCTATGCTATACCGAGGAAGCTCTCAAGTAAGCTCTGGAGAACAAAGGCAGATAATGTAACAATAGGATCCACGACTTTTCATTGACACGCCAGTACAGAACGATTAGCGATTGCAGACAAAGGGAATTCCATGCCCGGTTGGTCAAGTCATAAACAAACACAGAGCAAGAAGCAAAAGTCACTCTTAAACCCAGGTAGCTAGCTCACTTGTTGTGCATGCATAACAGAAGACATGAGCATATATCGAAAGAAGAAAGATATATCTAAACATCTGCCCAAGGCATTCTATTTATTTTGATTCACAAGCCGATTGATAGGCAATTCAATTCTCATATTTTGGGGAGTAATTAATATCACAAAAACGATACTCATAATTGAAAACAACATCACAACGATACAAAGGCGTTTAAGGGGACATTACACTGACACCCGTGTACTCCATGTGGTATTACCACGGTTTTTACATTAAAACTAATGCAATTTACATTTTCCATTTCCACAAGCTTTTGACTCATATCAGCCATCTTATTGTGCAGATTCTTCATTATGATGTGGTCCTTCTCCTTGTCAGTTTCCTAAAGAGAACAAAAAAATAAATGTGAGAAACAGCATTTCACCTATACAGTAATGAATACAAAACAGGCTTGTCTTACGATTGACTGCCTACATCGTTCGAACAAAATCACTTTAAAGAGAATCTTTTTGGACCTAACTCAAGCAGTTAGTGTGATATCCTATTATCCGTTGATTCCGACATCTGTTTGAGAGTCCTTTTCACTGTATTTTGGCGACGTTCACATTTTTCTCCTTCCCTCTTTCTTTGTATATTTCCTCTTACGAAGAAAATAACTGTTACATGAGTCAGATTATAAACATACAAACTAGACTTTAAAACAGATTAATTACACTCACATGTTTCTTGATTTGTTTCTCCGCTTTCTCTATAGATTCCTTCAACTCTTTACATTCTGTTTCACGTAGATCTAGGTCTTCAGCCTAAAATGCAGTGAAAAACGAGTCATAATTACTGATATTTTGCAACCCAGCTGCCCTTGCATGTGACTTGCATTTGAGAGATCAGACCCCAGTAATGATTGTGTCATTATATTTTGATTCTTCCGTTCTGCATTCATTCAATTATCTATCATTTTCTTGTCCACTTTTCGGTATCCAGTGGTAATCCTATCATCCAACATTGACAGCTGCATTTCAGGAATTCAAGAGAAATCTATCCTAAGTTTAAAACCAAGAAAAATCAAGTTCAACTTCAACAAGAGCATAGGCAAGAGTGAAAAATGTATTGGAAACGTTGAAATTGGCACGTGCATGAGCTATGGAGACAAAGCATGCGTGTGTACTTCTTTGTTCTATTTATAGACGGACGTATTTACCTCTGCTTATTACCTTCAACACTGCTTCATAGCCAACCATAGCTCATAGGAACAAGATTTGATACTTGAGAACACAATTTTCAACAAAATTTCCCGCGAAGAAACTTCTGCAAAGAAACAAGACTGGAAAGGGACGAGGAAGGAAATTTACAGAACAGACTTTTAGCTCGTATATAAAAATAAAATGCCCATACCAGTTGTTCATATTCCTGGTTTCGCTCCTTCAATTGAAGCACCAAAGAGTCACACTGTTCTCCTTTCTTCTGTAGCCTTTCGATCTGAAAAGAGATTTATCCGTTACCTCGTGTTTAGCTAATAAAGACAATCTAAATTGTAGACATGTCTGAATAAATCCAGAAAATCAATGATGTGTAGACAGAGACCATTGTTTTTACAAATGCGCTCTTCGCATAATAGACAATAACGCTAAAGATGGCGGCTCCAAAGACTCTGTTATATTTTGCTGCAAAGCACGCTGGTAAAAAGCTCCCTGACGACCACTTAACGATAGAAAAACTTTGGACTGCCATTTCGACTAGCTAGCTTGAATTCGAATCGACCTTGGATTCGAATGCAACATGGTTCGAAAGGAAGCCTTTCCAAAGCAGAAAAAGTAAAGTTTTGATTCGAATTGAAGTGTTAATTAAAGATTCGAGTTCGAATTACAAAATTTTCGTATTTGTTTACATTGATTACTTGTTCTGAACTTTACCACAGCTAGCTAGTGGAAATAGCAGACCAAAATTTTCATGTCGTTAGGTGGTCGTCAGGGAGCTTTTTACCAGCATGCTTTGCACGGCCGCCATCTTTAGCGTTATTGTCTATTCTCACTGCTCATTGGTATACGCCGAATTTACCCTCTTAAGTGGTGTTTTTGGCGTCATAAACTGCACTAAAGGCCTTCTTTTCTCTTCAGAATTTGTTTTCACACGAAAAGTTCCTTTAAGGAAGATGCAAGAAAATGAAACTTAACACTGTGCACTTTTCACTCTATAAAATTTTCTCAAAAGATCCCTTTTTTATCAAGTTTTCATAGCATGGGTTTTTGCTACAGAGCAGCAGTATCGTCCAAGTATTCCCCAACCTAAACCTATCCCTTGCTTCGTGAACACATAGCCTCGCGGTATCCTTAGCCTACAATTATTTTCACCTCTCTTGATCTCTTACTATTACTCTAAACTACTACTCGCCTCCACAAGGTTTCTGTTAAAAAAAATAATTACAGACCACGAAATCACGGACCACGGAACAAGAAGAAACCTCACGGAGGAGAGTGCTAAAATACTCAATCATACCTTTTCTTGCAGCTCCTTGATCTCCTCGGCTTCATCTTCGTTCGATTTTTGTAATTGCTCTTTTTCTCGATGCAGATTTTCTAGCTCATTTCGTAACCCATCTTCTTGTGAATGGTCAACAATAACCGACTGCTAGAAATAAAAAGAAACTTTGCATAGACAAAAGACCTTGTTAAACAAGACATCATTGTCTGTCTAAACAGTTTAAGCTGTTTCGTTTTTTTACCAAATCTACTAAAGTCTGTCTCAAATCAGATGTCACGTGAAAATGCCCGCGAATAAAAAAAATTCAAGACTTTTGCATGGGCAATTTTGCGCTATCGCAAATCTCACGTGACATCTAATTTGAGACAGACTTTTAATCAATGTGACGGGCATGCATAAATATGCAGAAGAAGGATAAACAATCTTACAGTTTCTAAAAGTTAATAACATCGTAAATAAATGCATGTAAAAGGTTTAGAATAAATCTGTTTAAGAATGTCTGTAAAATTCATACCTTTGCCACTGCTAGGTCTGCTGCAAACTGTTTCTCAAGCTTGAGTTTTTCTTTCTCGATTTGATGTATGATCATTTGCAATTTCTGGACTTCTGAGGCGTCTTCATCCTAAAACAACAAACATTAAGCTAAACCATGAGCATCGGAATCTAGAAGTTGCTTTAGGGTCTCTTTTTCAAATAAAATCAATTTAACAGCTGGACATAAACATTGGAGGAGCCTCGGCGAACTCCTATTAGGGTTCTTCGAGGCCCATCGAGGCCCACTGTGCTTGCACAGTTTATTACTTTCTGATAGGAGATTGCTTCTGATCACATGATCCAACCCGCTATTTAAAGAAGCAAATAACAATGGTCCTATTACGTTACATAAGCGCTATTCATAAAGGACTCTCGAGAAGTAAGGTTGACTATAAAGAAGGTACAAGCATCTTACAATGGCTAGATTTTGTGGAGCTGTTTATCGTCTTCAAAAAATCGAACGTCGCTTTATTTCAAAAAGTCGAACTTTGATCTAATCAGCCAATCAAACGCTAAGAATAAGCACGCGGTCTAATCTTATAAGACCGTAGCGATCTGATTGGATGAGCCCGAAATCCGACGCAGATGGCCTAAGTAGTCTCTATTTTGAAGCTGTATTGTCATGAGTCTCAGTTTGAAGCCATAACCATCATTCAATTCAACGCGGAAAACTGAGACTCGTGTGTCAGTCTACTATCGTAACACTTACATTATTTCTTAACTGCTCTTCAAGACTAGAAATCTTCCCTTTCAACTGCACAATTTCTTTATCTTTAACCATTGTTGCTCTAGCGTTGTCAGCAAGATCTCTTGCTCTTTGCATCGTGAAAGATTTTTTGAAGTTTTCAAATGCACGGGGTGATGATGCCGACTCATCTCCATTTGGTCTTGCACTTGAATCTCTTGATTTCTGAAAAATTAAAAAAGGCTTGAGTGAAAAGATGGAGGTAGCAAATTTTTAATAAAGCTAATCACGAAAACGTTTCTAATTTAATGGAACAAACCAAGGAAAACTCACGTAAGTTTCGATTGTAATATATTAGCCAGCCAATGTAGTTAATATGTTATTTTCATGGTTATAGATATGTGTGCTAGGAAAAACTTGGAGATTTCTCGTTGCTTTTTCATTGAGCTACCAAGTAATAAACGACATTTCTTTGAAAATTGTTAGTCTTGCAGCAGCATCAATCGATCAAACATATCAATTAAATGTTGTAGTGACTGAGCTTGAAAGGCCAAAGAGAAAACTAAAACTTTCATCAGTAAAAAGACTTCACTAAAAACACAAAAAATGAAAGGTGTTGCATTGATAAATAATACTACAGTAAATAATACTACTACAGTAAGTGATCATCATCATCATTTTTTATTCGTGCAACAATACAATAATTAACTTCAAGTATAATACTGCCGGATGCGCCCTAGAAAAAGCAAAGCTTATCTAGTCTAGTGATAACATCATCAAATAACGGCCAATGCAATAGATCATAACTAATTGATTTCTGAATTTCCAAGTCATCTCAAAAAGCATCCTTTAGCCCCATTAAGATCATTCTTCAGAAGATTTTATTGATGTATTTTGATTGATTTAGGATGCTGTTATACCATGATTTTAAGGCAGTTGCTTATCAATTAAAAAGTAACCAACTGAAAAATGAAGACAATCCCCCTGTATAATTTACGATTTTTGCTAAAAAGGTTAAATTATCAATCTTGAAGAAAAAATTTCCAGTGTATGATTCATCATGGCCTTTCAAAAGTGGACACTTTTTAGGCATCTAGTAACTCCAATAAATGATTTACATAGCACAATAATTAAATTCAGTAAAGCAAGTAACTTACAAGATCCCGTAATTCTTCTTGCAGTCTCTTTGCTTTCTCTTCAAGTTTCTTCGCTAAAGTTACCAATTCTCCATTTCTTTTCTTCAGTTCCTTTACTCTAACTTCAGCCCTTGATGATGTTTCACTATCTCTAGAATCAGCTCTTTTCTGAAATAGAAAATGGGAAGTTTATAATTTATCTGGGTCTAAGAAATCGTAATAGTTTATCCATAGTCTGCCTTTACTGTCCAACTCTTTTGTAAAAGAGATTCTTTGACTCTGTATGCAAATCTGTCTCTGCACTGCATACAAAACAGAGATTATCATTTTTAATTTGAAGCAAACTTTTATTGAATGATTCAGTTATGCAATAAAAGTTTGTACTGTATCAAAGTTGAAGCGATAATCTTTGTTTCGTATGCAATGCAGAGACAGATTTGCATACAGATTTCAGGAATACATTTTACCAAAAAGTTAGACAGTAAAGACAAACAATGGATAACAAATTGAAAGCATTCCAGGTTTCCAAATTAAAGTAAAATCAAGAAATTTTATGTTTTTACCAGATGAGCTTCTTTTTCTAAAATGTGATTCTTTCTGGTAATGTCATCTAATGTTTTTCTCAATTCCAGGTTCTTCAATTGCAGCTCCTTTTCCTTTTCAGTTCTCTACAATTAAAAGAAAGCATGTTATGACTGCAAACTTCAATATGTCTGCTGGGTATAAAGGAAGGTGAACCATATACACTTTATCTACAAAAGCATAAATATGTATAAACATGAAATGAAAATATAAGCGTACAAGTTGAAGAGGGCAACGTGTCTAAAAGAAACCGGCATCGGTGTGATCTTATGCGCTTTTTATTTTTATCTCAGAGCTAACCAGTTTCGCCCGCTAGGGCATCTTCAGAGCAACACCAATTTTGAAATGGAAATAGTTTTAATTAATTGAAATATATTTGTTTAAAATTGAAAAATCATTTTAAGAATTGAACAGCACCAGGTTGTAAAACACCTTCTTCAAGATATTAATAGCACTGATAGTCCTTATCAATTTACTCCTACACATTATTAAGCTCTTATTGATTTTTGAGCCAAGAACTTATTGAAATAGAGCACTTGTGGGTTCAATAAATCTTAAGAATAAAGGCTTGTGCTAACAGACGCATACTATAACCATCCCCTTGAAAAGCCCTTGAATGAAGTATGGAACATGATCTTCTTATGTTACCAAAGACATAGCTTTAAAGCTGGCTTCTTAGGCCTAGCATAGGCTCCCTTGAAATTTTCTCACTTTTGGACATTCAAAATTCTGCTGGGATGAACTCGGTAAAACGCAGTCAGTATAACAAGCAATTCATGAAAGATACATGGAAATATACCTTTTTCAACCTTGCCAAACAAGAAAGTTGCATATACTAATATTCATCTTCTTTGAGACGGTATAATCAGAACTTTCAATATATAATATTTGGAAGTTTGGGTTGTATCACTTTTCAGAAAAGGAGTACAAGAATTTTTTATAAACAAAAGGATTTCTTGTAATTTTTCAGAAAATATATATATAACAGGATTTTTACCGAAGGGGTATGGGATTTTTAAGGAATGATACATCCTTCATTGAAACTTCAACCTACCCATTTAACCCCGCTTCCCCCATCTTATCGCAGATTACCCATTTCATTCTTGTAGACCCTTGCCTTTTAGGCTTGAAGGTTAAGAATTCCAGCAAAGTCTCAAAACTTGAGTTAAATGTAAACAATAACTTACAGTTAGCCCATTTTCAGCATGCTCTGAATTGCGTTTCACATCTGCTCTTATCTTATCTGATAAATATTCCTTTTCTTCTTCTAATCTCGTTAATTCTAGTTCTCTCTTTGTCATCTCTTGCTCTTTTTCTGCCAAAGCTCTCTGTGCATTCTTGAGCTCATGAACATTTCTAGCAATCTGAATTCTCGCATCTCTAAGAACTCTCTGGTTCTCTTTTTCGTGCTCATCTTTCAGCTGTCTAATAAGCTCACTTTTTTCTAATTCAGCAGCTGATTTTTGTTTATACAAGTCTTCAAATTGGTGTTTTTGCTTTCTACATTCATTTAGTTCCTGTCTCAGTTTAACTTCAATATCATTGTTAGTTTTATTTGTAACGAACCCCCTTTTTAATCTTTCTTCTTGCTCTCTAAGAGAGAAATCCTTGTCTTCTTGTAAAATCTTTTTGGTAGTCCGTAACTCTTCATCTTTGAATTTCAATATTTGCTTTATTTCAACTTCTTTCTCCTTCTGTAAAGAATCTCTCAACTTTTTAATCTCTACCTCGTGTTCATTTCTTAGTTTATCAAGCGTTGATCCATGGGCAACAATCTTCTCCTTATCAAACTCATCTTTTAATCTTTTTATGTCAGCAACCTTATCACGATGAATTTGTTTATATTTTGCTTTTTCTATCTCTAGTTCTGCTTTGAGTCTCGATATGTGTTGTCGTAATTCATCATTCGTTCTTTTGAGATTTGATGGTGCGCTTGAGGAGGTCAAACTGCTGTGAAATACAGGCAGCTTACTTCTTGATCCTCCGTTCATTTGTGAAGTTGGGGTTGGCATGACTGAAAACACCTTCAGTCAACCAAAATTATCCTTCCACACAGAAATCAGCTATTACTGTTTTGACAACATTCGATCTGCTCTGTTTATCTCTATCTTGTTCAACTTTAATCTCACTTTAACCTGTTTTATTGAATCCTCTAAAATATCCATATCTACTAAACTATTATTAAATGCAACAATATTTCTGCTCAGGTATTTGGCTGCCTATTCTGGTGACAACTATGAGAGTCAGTACACTGGCCTTTCCAAATAATGATGCTGCTCCAAAATGGCACCACACTCCATCCAATCAATGTACAATTTTTTCCACGTTTCTTCAAGTCGTTAACATAATAAGGCGCTCTTAAGCAATCTTCAAAACGTCAGGCATGTCTTTTCAAGCAATCTCGCCTCCTCTGTTTTCCTTTCACTCTACTTGAATCAACAATTCGAACAACCAAACATTGGAGTACCAGGAATAGGCCTAAGCGGTAGTGACACTTGAACATAAATCATAGCGGCTTGCAAAGCGACCGCAGAATCTCTGAATCCATAATTCATTGAGTGGGATTACGACAGATTTGCTGCGATATATTTCAACATCCCTCTCTGCTCTTTTAATGGTTGATGTTCTTTTTATGAGTCGTTCTTGAGCAAACAAATTCTTCGATTACATTTGCAAACAACACTTTCAAATCCCAAAGCAACAATGGCGTCGTTTCCATCAACAAGAACACTCAACCCCAGTCTCTTTTTACCTCTCATGATTAACACTGGCCACCATCAAATTGCAGCGTTGCAGCTAATGCGGCGGGAAGACAAATTTTAAACTTTTCTGAACGGTTCGAACTCTTTTCTTACTAAGCTCTGTTTTATTTGTCAAAATTTTTGTGCCCAAAGCCAAGCATAAGAAACAAAATAAGAATCTTTTACTGCTAAATGTTCGCGAAAATATAAGAAACCTTTGTGTCCTGCCCAAACCAGAGAACAGTGTTTGGGAAACATTTGCGATTTTCTCGTCAAGGAAAATCTCTATCCGATTTGAGTCCTCCCAAAACAGCTTTCCCCTTGATCCTTAAACAGCAGATTCTTTTCAACTTTTGAATGGATGGTTCTCTCTGACTTGGACTTTTTGCCACACTACATATATCACTAACACCAAATATTCACTTGGTATATTCTTAACCAATACAGAAAGCGACACAGCAGTAAAGTTCTTGGAATACTCTCTGTAAGCGCTCTACAATGTAAAATATCGTAGGATAATTTAGGTTCTCGAAAAAAGTGATAGTGATGAATCCTATTCCCTTATGATATCAACAACAAAGGCAACATTCAAATAAATTTCTTAAGGCGAACCTGCTTTTTAGCTGGACATAAATAGGGAAAGTCTCGTCTAGATTAGGACGTGCCCATCCCGCCTAATTTTGGCCATTACTCTGAATTTGCTTATTATCAAGGGTTGCGCCACAAAAAACCCTGAATGCCCCCTGATTAGCTCTCTGAAATGTAGGAGAAACCATAGAAAAACACAACTAACAATCAGTTTTACTTAATTATTGTATTCAACAAATTATGGATTCTAGCGTAAAAATAAAATTGCTAAAGTCTGTCTCAAATTAAATGTCACGTGAGATTTGCGATAACGCAAAATTACTCATGAAAAACACTTCAATTGTTGTTATTCGCGGGCATTTTCACGTGACATCTAATTTGAGACAGGCTATAATTCTGATTGAAATGAAAACATAATATTTTAATAACAAATTTCGATTTTATATACACAGTTACTTTGTTTTGATGTTGTTTAAAGAACGCCAATCAACCAGCATCCTTTGCGCTCTTCGTTTGTTGCCTTTCGACTGCGGCGACCATTTTCATATGACAACATTCTCTGCAAAGCGCGACCGCAAAGGATGCTGGCTGACCGGCGTTCTTTAAGGATGCTTTAATCTGAATTCACACATAAAGAACTTTTCTTACCTCTGCACAAACGAGGCTTGCATTTCACGTCGGAAAACTTATCCACCCAGAAACATCAGCAATGGCCTATAAATGTCTGAACAAGCTTTCCCTGAATACCTAAAGTGGTTGCTTCATACTCGCGTTCTTCGCAACGCTGGGACCGACCTAGACTGATGATATGAGTCTAAGTTTTGCTCCATTGAGTTGAATTGTTATTTATTGTTATAGTCATTCCGCTAAAACTTAGTTGAAGCGGAGCGGGACGGGTATTGTGGGGTATGGTTAGGGGGAATGGAGCAAAAACAAGGACTCATGTAATAAGTCTAGGACCGACCTGCAAATATATCGAATGAGAACATCTGATAGACAAAAATCTTTCGCTTATCGCAGAGCGAAAGTTTGGAACGATTTTGATTCAGCAAAAAAATTGGCGTCCTCTATTCATTGCTTCGAATCGTGACTGAAAACTTACGTCGATAATTCTGTTTTCCTTCCCGTTTCTTTCCTTTAGTTAGCATTAATAGATTGTAATTACTTGTACCATATATCTTTAATTCAATCAAATAAGTTGATGTTACAAGCATGTTTTTACAGGGGCAATTGCAAAGAAGGTTTTTAATTCCGAATTGTAACCCTGTTTAAATAAGTTATTAAAACGAAAATGAGCAGAGGCGATAAAAACGCTTTTTAAAGAACGCCAGTCAACCAGCATCCTTTGCGCGCTTCGCTTGTTGCCTTTCGACTGCGGCGGCCATTTTCATATGACAACATTCTTTGCAAAGCGCGACCGCAAAGGATGCTGGTTGACCGGCGTTCTTTAAGTGTGAATTCATCTTCAGCAAGAGGACGAGAGCCATGCTAAGAACGGCGGAGATTCAAGATCAATATCAAGGGCTTGGCAAGAGAATTTTCTAAGTACATTTATAACTGTGGCAAAAGCGTAGCCTGTATTTGACCGAACTTTTTTAGGCTCATTAGGTCAGTTTCATGAGCTAGTGATAGAATTTAAGGGTACCGGAACGAAGTAAGCCAATACCTCCTTGCTTGGCATTCGCTTCCACTACGAGCTACATAATTATGACCCTCTGGAGGAGGGCCTCTGGGTTTGACGATAACTTACAAATGGCTCTGTACGATCGATATTAATAGAATGTGGTGAACATTTTAACGATACTTTAATTTTCGGTTGCCATAGCGTGTAATCTTTGCCTCCTTGTTTCATTTGGATCATCCTTTTCGATGGGCACGCGTTTCGTGGCCCGCAGAAGTTCTGCGTCCAGCAAGTTATTGTTTTCATATAGCAGTATGTTTAGTGTCTCTTCGTATATCCTTGCTTCTGGAAAATCAACTTTTGTTTGCTTCTTTTCAGTTGAGTAAACAATTGACGTGCAACATGCCTCTGCAATTTTCTTGCCACTGCCGTAAAACGACCAGCAACATATTTCGTCATTCGCAATAATGTCTTTGAAAAAGTAGATCCTTCCGTTGAATCGAAGTGCCAGTTTATCAAACAGCTCAAGGTTTTTCAGCAAGTTATCATCTGATTGACTGAAAATGAAGAAAAAGAAGTATTAAATTTTCATAGGAATTAAATTCTGGCGAAAAACTTTTGAAAATAAATTTCGCCTAAATTGTGCAATTTTGGGGGAAAATTTCGGCAGAAATTTTTGCGAACATTGATCAAAATTTAGAATACGTAAACACTATTTTAACATGACAAACGGCAGTGGCATCGCCAGCCCCAGTTTTTTCATTGTGGTATTTATTCATAAGTAAAAACGGTGTAAAAATGGCTGGGTATACCTTTCAGAACTCGATTCCATACTAAGTCCACCCCACATTTTCTGGGCTGGTAACGTCCCTGACAAACGGATCGACAAACGGATCGACAAACTAGCATCAAAAGTTTTTTATCGATTTTAACTTTTTCGCAGCAGAAATCACAATGTTACTTTCTCAAAAGATGGCCTTTTACTGTAAAAGATAGGCAAATCTCTCTTCGTTTTATTAACAATAGTACTCATACAAACTCATACATTACATTAAGCTTTTAGCAGGCACTGATGGCTTCTTTTACAGCTTTTCCTCTATCCTCTATACACTAGTATACATACACTAGTGTGTAATTTTTTATGAAACGAAAGATTGCTGACAAATTTCAGCTTGAAAAATGTTTGCTTCCATGAGATTTCAAACCAATATATAGATTTGTTGGAAGCATTTTGGCTGAAAAGTTGAGCAAAATTGCTGTTTGCTAATCTAACTTAGTATAAAGTTTGATTAACATAGGCTAGAAAATTCCCAACAATATACCTTTTGGTTATTCTTCAAGAGAGTCTGGATCAAGCAACATTTTTTTACATTTTGTATATATTGTCATTTGTTGAATTTTTTGACTGCACGCAAGTGATAGAAGCGTTCCCGCCAAAGACTTATAACTTAAAATTTGTAATTTTGATTTTTTGTCTTAAATATCTTTTTATTCTTTAAACCATGGGCGTTAAGAAACAGGGTAGTTGTTCCTACAACAGTTTTTTCCTCCCTGTGTCCCTATGCCCGTGAAGGTTGTTGTTGTTGCATCAGGGGAAGAGAAGGAGAAAGAAGAATCTTTTCTTCAGTTCACAGTCACTCAAATCAGAACACAGGGATACAAGGAAACCAGGTACAACGACAGCAACCTTCATGGGCATAGGGACACCTGGAAGAAAAAACTGTTGTAGGAACAACTACCGTGTTTCTTAACGCTCATGTTTAAACCATTGTAAATTTCAAATTTTGATGGCAAAAGGAAACTTACTCACATACTTCGCACAAACGAACCTAAATGTAGAATTACATCACTTGACTCTTTTGCAGAATAGCTAAGAATAGCTAAAAGGTATATTGCTACCTTATCACAAACTAAGATGACATGTTTATGATTTGTCATTTTCATAGCAGATATTCAGTCAACATACCTTGTATATGAGTATTTATTGCTGTATCTGTTGCACACAAGTTTGATGATGGGCTAGAAAAGGAAATACCAAGTCATTGTCTGTAAAATATGCATGGGAAATAACAGCCTGTGGTGATAAATTTTATTATTAGTGCAACAACGACCAGTTTCATGATGACGCTCCAGAGAATGACACCACGAAAAAGACTTGGGCCAATCCAGTGAAAATTAAGTTAATAATAATTGACGAATCCAAATACACCACTTCAATTAACAGCCTCGTTTTGGAAATTACTCAAAATTCTTTCCTACGAAAATTTAGAACCCTGATTCGGGTTTAGCACTCAAAGTTTAGCCCAACTACGAGCTTTCATACTGCTAGTGGTCTTAATTTTGATTTTATGGCGATGTAAAGCTTGAAAATCTAGAAGGGATTCGACCGCGCAAAATGATTCGGGGTGTAAAGTTTCACCCCAAACGATTTTTGCGGTCAAATCCCTTATAAATTTTCAACTTTGCATCACCATAAAATGAGCATCACAAGCGCTAGCAGTTTGATAACCTGAAACTAGACTAAAGTTTGGGTGCTAAATCCAACTCCGGGTTCAAAATTTTCATGTGAAGAATAGGATGAAATTTCGAAGATTTCCAAAACGAGGCCGCTTAATTGAAGTGGTGTATTGACAAATCCATAGTGACAAATTTAGTAAATAATTATAAGTGAAATAAGGACGTAAACAATTTACCACATGATTCATGTACAATTACATTTCGGCACTAAAGCTTGTGCCATCCTCAGCTAAAGAATCAAAAACAACATGTGCTGGTTTTATAGCACTAATTATGGAACAACACGCATAATTGTTTTCTTTAGCTGAGGATGAAATGAGCTCGAGTGCTGAAACCCACTTGTACTTGAATCCATAGTTGAATCATGTCTCAATTGTTTACGTCATTGGTTCACTTGAATTGTGTCTTTATCATTTATGTTATTTATGTCTTATGTGTTTTCTTCTGTGTTTTGCATGTGAGCCAAACCTCAAGGAGTTTGGATGAAATGTTGTAGAAAAAAAATACTGTCATGCTTGGTAATGAATGGTTTATTTTATTTTGTGTTTAATTAAGTTACTTTTGTCATAGTGGTCCTCTTATCCCTGTCAAAGGAATGGTTGTCTTTCCAGCAGTGGTCAGCAATTTTGATTGACTTCCACTTTCACAGAATATCTCTCTTAATTTTCTCTCTACACTTATGATATGAGTTCTGTTCCTCTGTTTTTTTTTCACAAAAAATTGTTTCAAGCTTCATCTATATTAAAGCAAAGCATCTGACACAAATGATACACAAGAATTGGTATTAATGCTAATTCCCACTGCAGTAGTGTTGGTCGGCCACCACGCGCTTGTTGAGTGTGCATGCTCTGGTGTTAGAGAGCATGTGCATCAGACAAGCGTGCTGGTCGCCGACCAAAACTACCGAAGTGGAGGTCAGCCTTTAAGAATAAAAATTTTTAGCAACTAAAATTTGGTGAATAAACTCCTGCAAGAAACTTTACAACCAAAATAAATCATTGTTAGTTTATAGTTTGGTGGGAAAGTTTTCAACAAAACGTTTTGCCAATTTTACCAAACATTGGAAATCAACCAAATTTGGTTAAGCCACAGTTGGTTAGATTAACAATGTTTATTCTTTATGTGTAAGCATACCTTGGTCGTTGATGCCAATATAAGCTTTTCTTCCTTTGATGATGATATTAGTGGGACTCTGCACGCAACTTGATAAGGTTCCTCTTTTTTGCTCAATTCCGTAGATATTTCAGTTGATAATTCATCAAGAAGATAGAATTTTGTTTCTTGCAAAAGTTCTTCTAAATGTTGTTTGCTTTCTGGTAAGGGCACAGAGCCATCTCGCAAGTAATTGAGGATGATGCCAAAATGTTTTCCACTCCTGTCAATGAGAATCCAACCTTGATGGGAGGATGATAAAGAATTTCATGAACAGTAGACTTCAAAAGATGCCTAAATTAGTGCATAATCTAAAATGTTTTTCTGTTTCGAGCTAACATAACTAAATCAGGAGATATTCGAGAATTAATGATAGGAATTTTTATGGAAAAAGACAACAATCTAATCCAAAGATCAGTTGACCTGAAGTCCTGAGTAGTTAGAACTTGTTATCATTTCCCAACATTAATTGGCAGATATCTCCCAATGTATTTATGTTAAGCTCTAAACAGGTGTTGCAGAGCTGTGTTGCAATCCATTGACTTTGCAGCCAGAACAGTCAGGCGGACAGGTTTCAAGCCCCACCAGCACCTAGCATCACGACACGGGGTCAAGGACTTGATTAGAGCTTAGCTACTTCTGAGAACCCAGTGCTTGATGGTAAAAACCACAATTTCACCTCACCTTCACCCAACCGAAAAAAGTTTTAGATCATGCGCTAAATTTGGCATCTTTTTTAAGCCTGCCTCAATAATGGTTCTGCGTATCCCAGAAATGTTTTAAACATTAACTTGAATAAACAATGCTTTATTGAAAGCTATGTGTGAATTCAAGCTAATTCAAGATGTTGATATTCCTCCACATCTTCCAATAATCCTTTTTACAAAATATTTCGTCATCCGTTGTAATCTTTGTATTTTTCAACAAACCAACATTATTGTGGTACCACACCCACAGTGCTAATGGTGGATAACTTGTAACCAGACATTGGTAAAACAGAATGGACTAAGTGGTTAACTCTTTTCCTGGGCAGTTTTTTTAGCCTGAAGTTAAGGAAAAGTATATAGAGGCCTGGGGTTTTGAGTTTTGTCAAAATGTCTTGGTTTGGCTACCTTCACTGTCTGCTAAAACTTCCATTCTTCCACTGAACATTGCCTCTAGCATGGTGCATGGTTTGCTCGTCAATGTTCCAATGGTTGTATAATACAAAGATCCACCAACATTCAGTTTCACATATTTCATGGGCGAACCCTTTATTACAGCAGCTTGAGTCATACTCTCGGCAGCCATCTTGGTTTTGGGCCTATAATAGGCAAGTCGTATTACTGTCGTATTCCTTTGAAAAATTGGACTTCTTGGCTGGTTTTCTTCAATAAATATCTGTAGTCTGCTTGAAATACAATAGGATTTTTCAGCTTTCGAGAATACTTTATGGTTCAAGGTGAGTTACGCCTTCGTTTGGGCTCTTTTCTCCACTCCACAGTTAGGCCTCTGAGCTCACAACATTCCATCATCAAAAGTAAGATTTTATTTCAGACACAAAGTGGATAAAGTCTTTAATATTTGTAGTCGACCCCCAGAGGCATCGTTAACGCAAGCGCAGAAAGTATAATTAGCTCCAGAAACCGTATTGCGCCTGCGTTCTTAACAATCACGGGGGCCAACGAAAATATCTTATTCCGAACCGGAATAGAACTGTTCAGATTGCGAGGCACAAAGCTCCTTCCCAGAAACATTGACATGGTCTACCTACGAGACCTGTGGCGCATTTATCGTGCGGTAAAATATCCACAATACACGTTTGAAAATTACGCTACGTGCCTACGTGTGGCTCCTGCTTCATTACACATCGAAAGGATTTTATATCGAATTATTGATTAGAGTTCCGTTTGTAAATTTTGAAAATTATTTCATCTCCATCTTTTTTGGAATCTTTCAACTTTCCAATTCGGACGTAATTCTCTTATCCCATAAAGATTTTTGCTATCAAATTGAAAATTCGATTTTGCATCTTGATTGCACTTGTCTTGAATTTATATCAAAACGCATTATAGTTTTAATTTTAATTTTTGACATGTTCACATTACATTGCATTACATTGCATCGCAGCAGGTGGCCAGGTTCTAAATGGTGTACAACTTTGTATATTCATACCTATAGTTTGCATCCCTTGGTCATCTAAAGTTATTCAGAACATCGTCACTCTGGTTGGGCAGTCATTCGGTTCAGCTTGATATTTTCGAGGTAAAGGATTGCATGCACCGTACTTCAACTGAAGCACAACAACCTGAAGTTCACTGACAAAGATTGGATCTTTTTTTACTGAACAACGAAAGGCTCCGGCTCTTCACTTGTTCAATCTGCATCCTTATTTTTCGACCAGATACAAGCTGCCTTATTTTCTGCTGTCTGCTCGACAGAAGTACAACAAACATTGTTAAAAGGAAACCAGAAAAACGATCAATCGAGAAACTTGCAAGACATCATCTTGAAGAAGATGGCTATCTTAACATTCTGGGTAATGACATTGGCAAATGGGATAGTCAGTTTGCTCGCGATGATTTTGAATATAGCACAAATTGTACAAATGATACGCAAGAAAAAGACGAAGCTAAAGCTACCTTTTGAGAAAACCCTTCTTAGCTTGGCTTTGGCTGATTTCCTTACTTCGATTTCCCATTGTTTGTTTTACGCATTCATCTATTTTCGATTTAGAGGCATCTCTACAATTTCACTGACAGTCATTGGAGTGCTTGCCACACTGGTGGGATTTTCAATTTATTCTTCCCTTTTTCACGCCATTTTCATCGCCGTTCAGCGCATCTATGCTGTTTTCCTGCCGATTAAATTTCGAACAAATTTTACGTCGGGAGTCTGCATTGTATCTCTCGTCATAATTTGGGCATTTTCTCTCTCTCTGAGTTTTGTTGTAATATCTCTGAGAAATTCCACTGCATATCCGTACACACTATTAGCAACATGCGGAGTTCTTGCTGTATGCTATTACATGATATGCTACCGCGTCCGACTACAAAGATCCCGTGTTTCCATGTCAACGATGTCGACAAATTCTCGCCTGCAAAATGATACGACCTGCAAAACACTCGTTTATTCCATCCTTGTCACTGCAGCATTCATGTTTTGTGTACTGCCAATGGCTGTTTTCATACTAAGCAGGAGTGACTCAATTTTTGCCCAAAAGTTTGCCGAGTTGATGCTATCATTAAATCCAGTTGTTGATTCTTTACTCTATTTTGCATTTACTCGCATGAACCAGCAGAAGTGTTGCTGTTTGCCTGGAACTAACCGCAGAGTAAGGGTAGAAGAGCCCTTGGCAGTCACAAGATCATCTCACTTGGGGTTACCTCAGGTAGAGGGGACCCATCTTTAAGCCATTCCAGAGCAAGTAAAGGTAACTAGGAGCCTCAAGGCCCGTACAGCAGCCAACAATGAATAAAAGACACTATTTGTCTCTGTTTCGTTCTCTTCTTGGCAGGGATGTATATTCATGAATTGCCTCCAGAAAGAATCACGATAATGGGCTGTGCGTCAGATATTGTTTGATGAAGATGCTTGCAGGGAATAGTTGTACCGGGTGTCCCTAAATGATGTGTCGGCGTTTGCCGAACTGTACTATCATGAATTATGGATTGATTTTGATCAAATACCAAGGGTGTCAGGACACCGATGCTTTGATTAAATATTTATTTACCTTGTTTTAATTGTTGTTTTCCATAAAAATTAGAAGCTAACACCAATGTACCCTGGGTACCAGACTCTCAAAAATTTTTGAGAGTCTGGTAACCAGGGTAACACCAATGCAACAATGCCTGAAATCCGCCGGGAAAAGAGAAAATTGGTTGACGTAGTTTTTCGTCTATGTATCTATAATTTTGTAACGATTCGACCTCCCAAATCATAGTTATTAAGAACTCAGCACAGTGCCTTTGATTGACACACCATTTCAAAGCGATTTGTGATTGCAGACAAAGAGATTTCAACGGCCGAGTAATCAAGTCCAGGATGTAAACATGGCAGACCGCAAAAGTTGCCCTGAAACATAGGTGGCTAACTCAGACATTGTGCACGCGAAAAGGTGTTTTAAGAGAAGAAATGCGTATTTATCAACAGAAAAAAGGACATATCTTAACATATGCCGCACAACTTTCGTTTCTTTAATTCAGAAGCCGAGCAATAATTTGCCATTTCATTTTATTAACATTTAAAGTTCATACGACAATAAAATAAATAAATGATTAAAGTACCATAAAATAGCGTAGATGTAAAAAAACACGACGTTTCGAGCATGTACTTGTTATCAAGTGTCAATTGTTCGAGCATGTACTCGTTATCAAGTGTATTATTAATATATCACTTAATAACGAGTACATGCTCGAAACGTCGTGTTTTTTATACAATTTTATGGTACTTTAATCATTTATTTATTATTTGGTCGTTTAATTTTGATGGTACCACACGCAACAAACCTATTTTTAAAGTTCATAGTTTGCAATAGTTTCAATAACATATTAATTAAAACATGATAAAAACCAAGAATTTCAAGAATATAGTAAACTTGTTTGACGTTTCTCGTTTCGCTTCTTCAGAAAAAAAGATAAACAAGCCAAGCCAATGTAAACAAAGATGATCAAAACCAACTACTTACAAACATAATACAAACAAATTTAATAAATTAATCGAAAATGATACTATAATGTCTTTAGCAACAAATTTCAATCAAATCAATATTTTACAGGTGCATTTATCTCCAGCCCAATGTTTATTGATCTTTTTATTTTAGGAAACTGTATGAATGAATTGAACACGCAATGTTGTTTCTCTCCATGTCACATTCTTCCTGAAAATGCTGTTTATGTTATAGGCACGTGCTTGAATGACGTGATAACAAGCGATTATTCGAAGCAGACAACCTCTCAGGTGTTTCAATCTTTCCCAATCTTTCATCTGAGTGACATAATGACTTGTTGGGTTGTCCATCAGGTGCACGCCGATAACACGAATAGCGCCTTCACGGAAGAGAACAAAACAAAACAGAGAGAAACAGCGTATGTATGTATGTATGTATCAATTTGCCACAAAATTAAAATTAAAAATATTTACAAGTTTTATAATATAAAAATAGATACAATACAATATATAAGGTTAAAAACGTAAAGAAAAAGAAAAACATCCCTAATTACAGTGGCAGGAATGGCATTAAAAGGTCAAGCTGACCTTATTTCCATAATGGTCCCCTTAGAGGTCCATGTTCATGGTTGGCTGTTGAAGGTATTTCTGCGTAGACCTCTTTCGTGGCAACTGCTAATTCTTCATCAAAAGGCTCCATATTACTTGCATCAAAAAGGTACCTTTACTTGCGTCTGGAACGTTTAACCTCTACAGTAAAAACCTGCTAATAAGAACAGATGTTTTGAATCGGCCTGTTTAGGTTCTTATTTATGTCGGGGTATTGCAAAATCAGGGTGCAGGTTCTTAACATTGGGTGTACTGTAGTTTTTTAAATAAAGAAAACTTGATATCAAAAGCAAATGCTACGTTACATCTTCGTAAATAATGTACAGTATAACTATACACAACATGTGCAAAGTTATGGAATCAGACTCGCTGACTAATTAGACCTGTGAATTAGAGAGACCTGTCATATTGTTAGACCTGTGAACTAATTGAAATTTAGTGCCATTTTATGACAATCACTGTATTATTAAACCTCAAGACCGATTTTGTTTTCTTTTTTCTGTAAACCAACAATTTTTCAACAAGAACCTGGACAGAATATCAGGGTGAGAAGATTCTTAAGTTTAGGGTTACCAATCCTAAAGCCTGGTTTCCATATAATCGTTACAATCGTTCAGATCGTTTTGAACGACCCCAACGATCTCAATGCAATGAAAAGAAATCGATCGCTAGAATTGTACATGTTTCCATAACATCGCTAGGATCGCTGGAGTCGTTCACAACGATCCAAACGATCGTAACGATTATATGGAAACCAGGCTTAAATTTCAGGCTGTAGGTTCTTAACAAATGAAGGTTTTTTTTGCGGGTTTTACTGTTGTATAGGTTCTTTATAAATGAAGGGACTTATATGTAGGTTTTTACTGTTGTATAGGTTCTTTATAAATGAAGGGAGTTAGATGCGGGTTTTTATTGTTGTATAGGTTCTTAACAAATGAAGGTTCTTATATACGGGTTTTTACTGTTGAATCTGAGGCAATTCCAACTGATATGATGTTGTAACTACCAATGGCTCTTCTAACCTTACTCTACGGTTGCTGGTACTCCAAGTAAAACAGCAACAGCAACATTTCTTCTCACTCATATCGTTAAATGCGAAATAAAGTAAAGAGTCAACAACTGGATTTAAGGATACCATCAACTCAGCAAACTTTAGTGCAACAATCGATCCACTCCGGCTTAGCATGTAAACAGCAGTTGGAAGTGTACAAAACAGAAATGCTGCAGTGACAAGGACAGAATAAACAAGTGTTTTGCAGGTCGCATCATTCTGCTGGCGAGAATTTGTTGACATCGTTGACATTGAAACACGGGATCTTTGTAGTCGGACGCGGTAGCAAATCATGCAGTAACATAAAGCAAGAACTCCACCGGTTGCTAATAGTATGTACGGTTGTCCAGTGAAATTTCTCAGAAATATTACAACAACACTCAGAGAGAGAGCAACCGCCCAAGTTACGACGAGAGATACAATGCAGACTCCCGACGTAAAATTTATTCGAAAGTTAATCGGCGAAAAAACAGCATAAATGCGCTGAACGGCGATGAAAATGGCGTGAAAAAGGGAGGAATAAATTGAAAATACCACCAGTGTGGCAAGCGCTCGAATGACTGTCAGTGAAATTGCAGAGATGCCTCTAACTCGAAAATAAATGAATGCGTAAAACAAACAATGGGACATTGAAGTAAGGAAGTCAGCCAAAGCCAAGCTAAGAAGGGTTTTCTCCAAAGATAGCTTCATCTTTTTCTTGCGTATCATTTGTACAATTTGTGCTATATTCAAAATCATCGCGAGCAAATTGACTATCCCATTTGCCAATGTCATTACCCAGAATGTTAAGATAGCCATCTTCTTCCAGATGATGTCTTGTAAGTTTTTCGATGATCGTTTTTCTGGCTTCCTTTTAACAATGTTTGTTGTACTTCTGTCGAGCAGACAGCAGAAAATAAGGCAGCTTGTATCTGGTCGAAAAATAAGGCAGCAGATTGAACAAGTGAAGAGCCGGAGCCTTTCGTGGTTCAGTAAAAAAAGATCCAATCTTTGTTAGGGTACTTCAGTTTCTTGTGCTTCAGTCAAAGTACGGTGCATGCAATCCTTTACCTCGAAAATATCAAGCTGAACCGAATGACTGCCCAACCAGAGTGACGATGTTCATGCTCTGAATAACCTTAGATGACCAAGAGATACGACAACACCACCCCCGTCTAACTGCCCCGCCCCTGTGAGAGGTCAGATGTTCGCCAGCATAGCCTCCAAATCTTTAAAACGCATGGCACGGATGGTTAATGCATCTTTCGTTTGATTTTATGGCTTGAAAGGAACTTCAGGTACGTTGCTATAATCCTACATGTAGCGTTTCTGATATCTTGATTATTTTCAGAA
Organism: Aurelia aurita; assembly: GCA_004194415.1. Taxonomy (NCBI): domain Eukaryota; kingdom Metazoa; phylum Cnidaria; class Scyphozoa; order Semaeostomeae; family Ulmaridae; genus Aurelia; species Aurelia aurita. The sequence goes on from REGM01000049.1 coordinate 387,124, forward strand.
TTACAGCGGTTTTCTTTTTATTGAAAGAACGCGTGAAAAGTTTTGAAAAAAATTAAAATAATCGTACATCCTAAATTAAAATATGAAAAACGGTACAATCTTCAAGAAAACCATAGTTTATGAAGGTGTATAATATGGCAGTATAAGCAGAAATCTGTAGCTTTTCTGGTTCACGAATTAGCAATTTGATGACGTCACAACCGGAAAACAATCAAGATATCAGAAATGCTACATATAGGATTATAGCAAAGTACCTGAAGTTCCTTTCAAGCCATTAAAGACAAATGACGGATATATAGCGCCTAGTTTAAAAATAGAACAAAAGATGTCTGAGTGCCTTCATTGTCCAGTACATTTGATAATCTCTCGAGGTCATCAAATACAATGGAATACAATAGGCTATATTTGGATTGCCCAGGCCCCTGATTTAAGTCGCCTTATATCTCCGTCATTTGTCTTTAAATCAAACAGAAGATGCATTGTACCGGCATAAAGTTTGGCAGAGAACAGTATCCGCGTGCAAATAAGTTCTAAAATTTCATGTCGGGGTTTGCACAATTTGCTGGCAAGGTTTCAGTTGTCGGGCGTTTTGTACCGGGACCGGGGAGATTCACATCTTGTCCTGGGACAGATTCTGCTTCGTTATTTTCATCGGGGACATAAGCGGTGTAGAAGGTGCCAGGGCACTTAGACGGGGGTATACAAAATAATAGTAAACTTTGAATTACTGCAAATTAATTAAGGTGTGAATATACGAAATTGTAAGCAATCTAGAAACTGGTCACCTGCTGCGATCATATGCTGCGATGCAATGTAACGTGAACATGTCAAACATTGAAATTAAAACGACAGTGCATTCTGACGTACATTTTCAAGCAAAATGCAAACAAAACGCAATGTAATGTGAACATGTCAAAAACAGAAATTAAAAAGACATTGCATTCTGACGTACATTTTCAAGACAAATGCAAACAAAATGCAAAATTCAATTTTCAATCTGACAGCAAAAACCGTTAATTGGATGTGTGAATTACATCACGAATTCGGATGACGAAATTAACGGGGATGTATAAGATTTTAGTAAACAAAGATAAAGGTCAGCTAGCCAACATCACAAATTCAATGAGAAATTCCTCTCTAATTGGCGCATGGCATAGAATTTCTTCAGCCCGCAGTGAGTGGCCTTTCCTGTGTTTAGGCTAAACACATCTAAAACCTGTGGCTCCAAATCCAGCTGTATCTCTAAAATCGTTGGTGGTATGTAATATCTGATTGCACTGGCTCATTCTACGGAGTTCAAACTTTTTGAAAATATCTTCATTTGCAATGTATTTGCTGCAATTGGCCTGCATTAGGGGGAGAAAGCCATGGTTTTTCGAAGTTTTGCTTTTACAGCCCCTTTAAATGTTAAAATAGAAAGTTAAAAAACTTCCGTAAAGGATAAAAGGCACAGATGGAATAAGTTTTAAAATCTACAAACGGAAACTCTAATCAATAATTCGATATGAAATAATTTCAATGTGTAATCAATAAGGGGCCCAAACAGCATAGGTTCCAAATCTTTAAAAACGTTGGTGTAGAAATTCTATTACCTATTTCTTTGAATGGCTTGAAAGAAATTTTAGCTACTTTGTTTTAATTCTACCGTTGGACTTTTTAGTAATCTTCAACATTTTCAGAATTAGAGGGTTTGCTTCTTTTTTAAGAATTCAAGAAAAGTTTTGAGAAAAATTAAAACCATCGTAATTTCTAAACTTTTTGAGGAAACATAGAATAATTTTCAAGAAAATCTTAGTTTATGAATGTCCACATCTACAATATGGTATCAAGCACAAGTCTTGCACTCTGCTGGTTCACGATTTAGAAATTTTCTAATGTCACATCCTCGCATGAGTTGAAATAAAATACGCTGTAATTTAAAAAAATATTGAAGATTTCTGAAAAGTCGAACGGTAGAATTATAGCAAAGTAGCCAAAGTTTCTTTCAAGTCATTCAATTAATAGAAATGGGTCATATAATTTTACACCAACCATTTTAAAGATATAGAACCTATGCTGGCCCCACCTAATGTAATTTTCGATCACTGGATTAAAGAGTAGCTTCGCAAAATTATCAGAAAAAGAATATACAAAAAGAAACTGTATTTTTTCTTCTCTAGAGCTTCTATAAACTATGCTGGGGCATTGCTTTAGTGTCCTAAAATACATAATCTACAGTCGTGTTATGAAAAAGACTTTATAAAATCAAAAAAATTTACTAATTAAATCAAAGCAAGATAGCTACAGCTCTTGAAAGGGCCAATACAGAAAACTCACAGGTTGTTCAAAAGGGGATGCGCAACCACAATTTGTTCCTTACTGTTTGGGTCATTTAATTATAATGTAGTTTCCACAGCTGCTATGGGATAAATACGCTTCTGTCTGTGCATAGTTAAATTATTCAAGCAATCGTCTGTTGCATTCTTACAAAATCCACCCATCAAAGTTTCTAGTCTTTCTTTTCTGAGATAATTAGCTCTGGGACCTTCGTTGCCCATTCTGACCAAGAACCATCATACAACGAGATATCTTTGCCTTTTGCAAAGTAGATTCCCAAGGCAGTAGTTGATGCTTGAATACCACCACCACACATGGCAATCACCTCCTTATCAAGATCAATATTATTTGATTTGAATACCTCAAGGATCTGTCCTGGCTCCTTCATTATCTTCTTCTCACTGTCAAGCAACTCAAAGAATGGTATATTGGTAGTCTTTGCAATATGACCACTAGGTATTGCTGGGTTCGGTTCAGGAGCAGTACCTTTGAATCTGCCTTCAGGACGGCTGTCAACCACTTGTACAGGGTTGTCTTTGGTGCTATTTTCTTTTATGAAGTCGAAGTCCTGGACAAGTTCTGGCCTGTGTTTGGCTTCATATTTGCCAGTTGATGCTACGAAAAATTGAAAAATTGTCCATTATTCGCTGAATAATTGAATTGCGACATACAGTAGCCTGTGAACAGGCCTAAAACAGTTTCTTTTGAAACAATTCAATTGTTAAATTGCAACAAAGAACATGGTCATGTAACAAAACTAGAAGAATAAGAAGTCGACTAGCATCAGAATAGAAGATCAGGCTGTCATGTGATGACAGACAAAGCTGTGAATCCCGAAACGCCAGTTTAAAAATAACAAATTGAATTTAGGCTATATTTATAGACCACCATTCTCCTCCTTTTATATCTTTTGATTCCTTCAAGAAGTGAAAGTTGACTTCACAGAACATATTTTCAAAATTCAGCTCTGTGGAAGGAATTTTTCTGACATGACATATGAAGTGAACTCGTTTCAAAAAGATGTCCACCACATTGGGAATTTTGGAAAGAGAAATGATTACATATAGTCGTGGCCAAAAGTTTAAGACCACATTTTAGTCGATAACATTTGTTGACGCAAGGAGCTACAATGCTACTGCTCCGACTATTCTACTCTCTTTGAGTTGTGTCAGGTCAGTTTTCCATGTAGATCCCGAAATTAAATGTTGTTTTTAGAAATTTTGCGCCATTTTGCTATGACGCCACAATGAAATCTATAGAAATTATCGGAAATTTTAGTGGTCCTGCCGACAAGGGAGTTGATCCAAAAAATGTGCTACTCACCTGGATTTGACATTAATCCATGCAGAATTCATTTCTTTGATTTGTTTACAAAATATCAAAACTCCGCGAAAAAGACGGCTTCAGGGAAATCTTCACATGAAGGCTTTCAGTCCACAGCTATGGCAATAAGTTTAAGACCAGCCCTTTACTCATGGTTTGAAGCAACAAATCGCATAGTTATTTGCATTTAATTTTCAAGAATCTATTTTATTATTCTAATTATCGAATATCAAAGGCTTTTACATTACAAGCCCAGGATTTTTTTACATTTCCCCAAGGGTGGTCTTAAACTTATGGCCATAGCTGTGGACTGAAAGCCTTCATGTGACAGTCTCCCTGGAGCTGTCCTTTTTGCGGAGTTTTGATATTTTGCAAACTAACCAAAGAAATTAATTCTGCATGGATTGATGTCAAATCCAGGTAAGCAAGACATTTTTTGGGTCAACTCCCTTGTCGGCAGGACCACTACAATTTCCTATAATTTCTATAGATTTCATTGTGGCTTCATAGCAAAATGGCGTAAAATTTCTAAAAACAACATTTAATTTCGGAATCTACATGGAAAACTGACCTGAAACAACTCAAAGAGAGTAGAATAGTCAGAGCAGTAGCATTGCAGCTCCTTGCGTCAACAAATGTTATGGACTAAAATGTGGTCTTAAACTTTTGGCGTATAACTTGCAGTTGTGAATGTGGTATTAGATTTTAATATAATACGTGAACTGCTTGATGATTTATCTTTTCCAACAAGAGTTTTAGCTTGTGCCACAAAAAAGCTAGATCTTTGTTGTTGATCTCCTACACAAAACGCTCCATAAATTTGGATTTACCTGGTAACTGTTCATCACTTGTGTAATCTCCTGTGGCTGTTTGATATCCATCTTTGACCCATTTTGGCAATCCACCATCAAGCACATGAATAGTTTCATGTCCCATTGATCTGAAGATGTACCACGCCCTGGCTGCAGAGAATGTCGCAAACTTTGTACTGTTATCATAAATGACAACACGATGGTGGTTCTCAATACCAGCTATATCGTGGACATATTTTGCAAATTCTTCGGGTTTTGGTAACATCATTGGCAATTTTGAAGTTTTGTCTCTGCATTCTGTAAGACTGAAATAATTTACATGTGAACATTAGCTAAAATTTTCTTTCGGAAATAAGATTGATAATATAAAGTCGCAAATTAAGACCTTGATGCAACTTCATGAAACCCAAACAGGAATCTACCGTCGGTATTATGCACATATTTATTGTTGGAACAAAGCTAAAGCTTTTTTGTTAAAAAATAGGCATTCCAGGCACAAAGGCACAACTTTTTTTGGCATAAAGCCAAAGGTACAATTGAAAATTGAAATGGTTGGGCTAGTGAAAGTTTCAAAATACAGTTTTTGTGTCAAATGAAAGGACATTTTTTATGGTAAAAAGTTGTAATTAAACAAGTTTGAGAAGGTTCATATGTAACAAACAAAAATTTGCAGAGTTAATTTAGCACCCAGTCTAAGAGTATGGCACATTTCAATGACAACAGTGTGTACACAACCACATTTCTTTTGTTCCTTATTGTCAATTTTGAATAGCATTTTTTCTCTGGTGTTCAAGTGCCATGGGCAATTTAGAAATTAGAAAATTTCCTGCCTTAGATCCATTTCTAGCATATTTACTTAGTTTGGCAAAACACCACAGCAAATTTTTCCCATTTCAGTGATTTCAGTGATTTGCGTAACATTTCACATGAAGAAAGACTTTCAATATCTTTTATGTAAAGCATGATCACCCTAGAAATCTTTTTGCAAAAGTGGAGCACTTAGGGGAGGAAGAATCCATATCTCGGTTTCTAAAAACTGTTTTATGTTGCTCCCATGACTGGATCGAGTGACATGATGTATCATTTCTGTGGAGTGACTGTTTTCAGTTCCCCCCATATGGAAAATTGAATTTTCGTGCGCTGGGCATTGCGGCAATAAACAATTATGAAAACTATAGAAACTAAGTGCTCTGTGCACCTGGACGCACAGCCCTTTCTTTCCATATGGGAGTTTCCCTGCTATTTTTCTTTTGCATTTTAATGCAGGAAAATCAGTAAAACCAAAATAAAATTACCTCAGTCAGCTTTGCTTTTGTCTCATATTTTTAATTTAAAGTCTTTTAGATTGTCTCTTCTGTCTGTGTCGAAACTCAAAACAACCCTCCTCCTAGCCTGCGTGCAGATTACATTTATCCTTGAAATTGAGTTTTTTGTCCTCCAGCAGTACTGCTGAAGGACAAAAATTTTGTTTTGTCTACTATGGTAGGCATTTTGGTGCAAAATTCAACATACGAATTTATGTTCACATTCAACAAAAATATTCCTTCAACGTCTACTTTTTCACTTTCACGGACCAAATACATTCACATTTAATGCATCATTTTTTATTCAACAGTTTAATTTTCATTAAAAAATGTAATCTACATTCAACATTTTGGTATACATTCAACATTCTAACTTTATAATTCAATATTTCAATGTTCATTCAACAATTTCATTTTTATTCAACATTTCGATTTTCATTCAACAATTTAATTTTTATTCAACATTTCTTGCGCATCCATTGTNACAAAAATTTTGTTTTGTCTACTATGGTAGGCATTTTGGTGCAAAATTCAACATACGAATTTATGTTCACATTCAACAAAAATATTCCTTCAACGTCTACTTTTTCACTTTCACGGACCAAATACATTCACATTTAATGCATCATTTTTTATTCAACAGTTTAATTTTCATTAAAAAATGTAATCTACATTCAACATTTTGGTATACATTCAACATTCTAACTTTATAATTCAATATTTCAATGTTCATTCAACAATTTCATTTTTATTCAACATTTCGATTTTCATTCAACAATTTAATTTTTATTCAACATTTCTTGCGCATCCATTGTGCGCAACAATGTGACCCATGTGACCCATGTTTCCTTCATCATGGCGGCAAGGGAAGAGATCGACAACTTTGAGGAGCTCTTTGAGGCGACTGTGAGAAGATTTGTGAGGGGAGAGATACAAAGTTTTATTTGTTCTGGATCCTCGGGGGTACAAAGCTTGTATAACAGAACCCGCTCATTGATTAACTCAGCTGCTACTTCATCAGCAGCGCAAACAGCAGCAATCAACTTAAGTGCTGGGCCCAGGCTGGGCCAAATATGGAGGTGGAGCTGCAAGACCTAGGCCCAATTTGACGCTGTCTTACTCAGGCACCTTGCAAGGAAGCAAACAACGTCAATTTCCTAATTTCCAAAACAGAAGTGTGCCAGGTCATCCATATAGACCATTGAAGAAGAAGGCCGTTCCTAAGAAGGCAACAGGTGTACCAACAAGTGTTTATCGTTGTTGCGCTCAATGGATGCGGAAGAAATGTTGAATAAAAATTAAATTCTTGAATGAAAATCGAAATGTTGAATAAAAATGAAATTGTTGAATGAACATTGAAATATTGAATTATAAAGTTAGAATGTTGAATGTATACCAAAATGTTGAATGTAGATTACATTTTTTAATGAAAATTAAACTTTTGAATAAAAAATGAAGCATTAAATGTGAATGTATTTGGTCCGTGAAAGTGCAAAAGCACGGGGGGGGTTCTTCCATAGTAAAGGTACCTGGGGATGTGCCGCCCTCAAGGGTATACTTTTTCGGACTNGTCTTACTCAGGCACCTTGCAAGGAAGCAAACAACGTCAATTTCCTAATTTCCAAAACAGAAGTGTGCCAGGTCATCCATATAGACCATTGAAGAAGAAGGCCGTTCCTAAGAAGGCAACAGGTGTACCAACAAGTGTTTATCGTTGTTGCGCTCAATGGATGCGGAAGAAATGTTGAATAAAAATTAAATTCTTGAATGAAAATCGAAATGTTGAATAAAAATGAAATTGTTGAATGAACATTGAAATATTGAATTATAAAGTTAGAATGTTGAATGTATACCAAAATGTTGAATGTAGATTACATTTTTTAATGAAAATTAAACTTTTGAATTTAAAAATGAAGCATTAAATGTGAATGTATTTGGTCCGTGAAAGTGCAAAAGTAGACGTTGAAGGAATATTTTTGTTGAATGTGAACATAAATTTGTATGTTGAATTTTGCACCAAAATGCCTACCATAGTCTACTACTCAAGTAGACAAAACCAAATTTTTATTCAATAGATTCTGTGGAAGGATAAAACCACAGTCATGACTGTCTGCACGTAAGCAACCCTCCTGGTGAAAACAAAAGGATTTCTACAAGATGTTAGGGATTTCTTGGGAAAACAAAAGGATTTCTGCTGAAATTGTACGATATTCTAGGGAGTGACGCCCCTCATCGACCACCCCTCTGCCAATACCAACCTGAAGAACTTCGCGCCAGGAATCCTCTTGTTTTTATGCTCCTCAACAAAATTTCTCTTTGAACTTGGTAAATCCCATGTAGCATCGAGGATTCGGAATTTCTGCTTGAAATCTTTCGATTGCATTTCATTCTGAAGCCAAGCTGTGCTTACGACTGCTGGTGCTTTCATGTCTGCCATGTTGTTGTCGTTGAATTTTGGGCCTATAAGTTGAGCAAGCAACGTTCCTCAGCTGTGAGCTCTCTTCTATGCCTCCACCAGACAAATTGTACAATATTTAACAGGTTTGAAATAAACTAACACTCGAGACGTTAATTATTGATACAGACGGGCCAAATGTCACGTCTTTCCTTGCTTTCAGCACAGAGCAGCAGAGAATCTTCTGGTCTTGAATATCTTCCTTGTTCCGCACAGCAGCCACCTTTTTAAATATAGCGCGCTCACAGGGAGCACCAAATAACATAATAGTAGGGTGGCCAACCTTTTGAATACACATCTTTTTGTTAACTCCTTACAAGAAACCCAACTCTCAGATCGCTAAAAAATTAAAAAACTCCATACTGGTAAAAAATTATTTAAGCAACTTTTTATTTTAGTCAAGGAAATCCTTAGCAAATTTTACTTCATTTTCACTTGTTTCCTGTATGCTGTATAATATAGTCGGAAAGAATTCGAGTAATTTACATATATGGCAAGGCTTCAAAAAACTTCTTTTTGAAATCTTCACGAGGGCACAGCAAGTAAACATGAAGATTGTCATGGAGCTCGTAAGAAACTCGTAAGAAACTCTGAGTACTCAAAATTTGATAATAGTAAGAAACTCTCAGTACTGGACAGTGGCGTGCTGGCAGGGGGCAGGGGGGCAAGTGCCCCCCTGCCGATCAAATATTAGGGGCGCCAAAGTGAAAGTTCATCTTTATAGGGGCGCCGAAGGCGCATAAGGAAACTAGTTAGTGAACGAAGAGAACTTTTTTTTAACATTCCAACAATACTATCTATTTAAATTTGATGTTAATAGTCGAGCCTCTAGTGTTTCATCTTAATATCTAGCCAGCGTTGTTTGCAATTATTGTTTCGAAGAAATTCTTATAAATTTGCTGACTGGTGACTCCCACGATTTTGACAGCCTCATTCCTCCTTAATATTTACAGGCAATTAAAGGGCGTTCCCTAGCTGCAAACAGGCAAGGGGGTTTCTTGGCCAGATTTCGGATAGGGGTGTGCCACGAGCATCTCCAAAATGGTACCGTTGGCTAGACCAATTTTTGTGAAAATGATACCCTTGGCTAGACTAATTCACTGGGCCGAAAGTGCCATAATTTGCCGTTTTCTAGGCACAAATCACCAAAATTTCGCCTTCTCTAGACAAAAATCGCCAAAATTTGGGGTTTCTAGACACGAATTAAGAAAATTTGGCCTTTCCTGGACGAAAATTGCCAAATATTATACCCTTGCCTAGACTGGAATAGACTAAAATTGCCAAAAAGCATACCCTTGGCTAGACTAGAAGTCCGAAAAAGCATACCCTTGAGCGCGGCACATCCCCAGGTACCTTTACTATGGAAGAACCCCCCCCCCGTGCAAACAGGGCGTTCCCTATTGGTAAAAGGGCGTTTCCTAGCAGTAAAAAGGGCGTGGCCCCAAAATTTTTTCCGGGGGCTCAGCCCCCGGACCCCCGATTCTGACCCCCCCACTACTTGGCGGCTGACGCCGCCACTGAGTCCATGAACAACGATAACTAAACCTCTGTTCTCATGAATTTCCAAACTTATTTCATGCACGGAAGATGATAAATTAAACTAACTACACCGGTGAAATTTTAAAGATAATTAAGGAAGGGGCGCCATTTTGAACTTTTGCCCCCCTTGCAATTTCATCCCCAGCACGCCACTGGTACTGGATCAATTCTTTCTTTCTTGAAAAAAAATAAGTGTAGCATAAGTTGTTGTGCGATCGTTTCCTGTTTTTAACAAGGGTAGATTCTGTCACAACTCACAATGGCATCTATTGCTTTGATTGACACGCCAGTAGAAAGCCAGTAGTAACTGAAAATAAAGGGATTCCTACGGCCGATTTGTCAAGCGACAAATGTAAACAAGTCAAGGAAGAATTGATGCTCTGAAAGGCATAACGTTTGCGACTGTTTCCCATAGTTAAAGAGAAATTACAAGTTTTCAACGAAGGCAGATTGTGTAGTAATAGCATCTATTGCTTTGATTGACGTGCCACTAGAAATCATCAGCGACTGCAAACAACGTGATTGTTACGGCTGATTAGTCGAGCAGATTATCTAAATATGGATAAAAATGCTCCAAAACCTGGATGGCTTACTCATATGTTATGCATGCGAAAATGGATTGTGTAGAGAAGACATGAGTATTTATCGAAAGCACAAGGAAAAATCTAAACTTTTACCACGGGAATTCTATTTAGCTAATTTGGAAGCAGCGTAATAAGTGTTGGAATTATAAACACAAATATACGAGCATTGTATTACCTACTTCCCAGCAAGAATAGATACGACAAAACGCCATAGTAGATATTTGGATTTATTTTTCTGTTTTCGACATATAATTATATCATCTTTAACAATCACTTTTTAACTAGCTATTCTCTCTCTCTCTCTCTATCTCTAAGTACCTGCCTACACTATCGGCGTTGGTGGTCATGGTCCACCACAATTTCCGGCCTTCAGCAGCTTGTAACAGTTTTCTTTCGTCCTGTGATCTTTCCCGTCATAATTCGATGTTCTATCTCCTTCCTTATCAAATGCCCAACAAAGCTATTCCTGCGTTCTGATGCTGTCTCTAATAATACCTGCTTTGACTTTGTTAGTTGGAATACCTTTTCATTTGAAGTATGCTATTACCAACTCGAAATTACTCGAAACTACTCGAAATAAGAAGATTATTCATTTCCCAGAATACGATTGTGGGCTGGTCGATGTGAAACAAGTTCCTTGAAATCGTAGTCTATTCTCACAGCTGATCCAAGAAGGAATGAAATAAATGAGAAAAGTTTATATAAATCTATTTTCTTGCATTCGTACGGAAATAATTTACATCTAGATTCAATTACCAAACATGAACGAAATTTAATGAATAAAAAAATAAACACATTAATACATTACTATTGATCATTACAACATGACTCTCTGAGATATCATTTTAACATAAACATAATTTTGTCCTGACTGGGAGCTTTTTACTTTTTACCGTCTCAAAAAGTATAGGGCTGTTTATGAAAACTTAACTACGACTTTTTCCTGAAGCAGATTTTGCAGAATTTGAATATGCTGAAGAGAATAAAATTGCTGCTGACGTAAAGTGTAATGTAATGTTAAGCTTTTTGCTGATGATACATCGTTGTTCACCGTAGTAGAAGACTTAAACTCAGCTACCAATGATATGAACCATGACCTAGAGTTGATAAGACAGTGGNTTCTCACAGCTGATCCAAGAAGGAATGAAATAAATGAGAAAAGTTTATATAAATCTATTTTCTTGCATTCGTACGGAAATAATTTACATCTAGATTCAATTACCAAACATGAACGAAATTTAATGAATAAAAAAATAAACACATTAATACATTACTATTGATCATTACAACATGACTCTCTGAGATATCATTTTAACATAAACATAATTTTGTCCTGACTGGGAGCTTTTTACTTTTTACCGTCTCAAAAAGTATAGGGCTGTTTATGAAAACTTAACTACGACTTTTTCCTGAAGCAGATTTTGCAGAATTTGAATATGCTGAAGAGAATAAAATTCTACATCGATTGATATAAAATTCCGCTTGGTAGGCGAGAGTTGGTCTAGTTGTCACAGGGGTAAGTTGTCACAGTCACAAATTGCACGCAAACACAAACCGAGGAAAATTTACCAATGATGTTTTCTGGGAGGATATGATGTACTTCTTTCAACTGTATCAGCAAAATCAAAACAATCAAAGCATTCGATCGAAAACGAGAGTGTGACAACTTACTCCTGTGACAACTACCCCCATTCTTCCCTACCACCTTTTTCTAGATTTGACCCATTTTTTTCACTCAGCGATTGGACAATATTGTTTGTTTACATAACTTGTAAATGAGCTTGCATTATACGTTACGACATAAAAGTTGATTTTTCAACTATTCTTTGACAAATGACACTAATACATCTTCGAACAACCTGACAAGGTACAGATGCTACGGAAATAGACCGTTAAGAGAAGGCCACATTTCTCAATTAGAAAACAGCAGTCAGGTAAATGCACCAAAAGAAATTGAAACTTGTTGACTGTCTACTTCCCCTTCGAACAATGAACTCAACCCTCCTTCCTAATACCGGGTGAGTCAGAAAAATGTTTAGACGTCTGATGAAAGCCTGTAGCTCTCAAACCATTCATCAGATTGCTGTAAACTAACAACACTTGTGTAGCTAACGTATCAACTTAGATAAGAAAACTATGTTTGTCAAAATCGGTCACATCGTTCTCAAATTACAAGTGATTTGATAAAAATGCTTCATCTCAAAATCCTTCCAAGCAGGCCTAAAATCCTTGATAAAATTTGCTAGCAATTTAGGCCCACAGCTGTCATAATCAAACTCTAGCTGTTAATGTTATCGCTCAAACTTTTGCTAGGTATGTAAGGAGGCTGCTACATAATCGTATATACTTAGGACTGCCATTCAGCCTTTTTTGTATATTTTCTATCATCACAAGGTTGGTTTGCTTGCAAATATGATCAAGGATTTTTGGCCTGTTTTGAAGGATTTTGAAATGAAGCGTTCTTATCAAATCGCTTGTAATTTGAGAACGAAACGACCGATTTTGGACAATTAAATTTGCTTATCTAAGTTGATATGTTAGCTACACAGGTATTATCAGTTTATACGAATCTAACTGATTTTTTGAGAGATACCGGCTTTCAAATGTCTAAACAATTTTTTGACTCACCCGGTAGCTAAACGGTCTATTTCGGCTCATCCCTCGCTCTTTATACGACTAAGACTAAGCAACTACGTCCAACAAGGGCAGATTTTATAACAATAGTTCAGTTTCTTTGATTGACACGCCAATTCAAAGCAATTAGCAGTGGCAGTGGCAGGCGAAGGAAATTCTCTCAAGCATCAAGTCAAACTGACAAAGCCGCAAAAGTTGCCTCGAAACCAGTATGGCTAACTCTTGCGTTGTGCACGCGAGAATGGATTGCTAAGAGAAGTTATGAATATATCTCGAAAGAAAGAAAGCTAATCTAATCATCTGCCTCCTCCTGTATTTTACTTATTTGCTTCAGAAGCGGAGCATCAGGTATTACGGTTTTCATATGTTTTGGGTGCGATTCAAACAAAGGCTATTGTTAGAAAATCTGCCCTTGATACTACGTCCAGTTCTTAGCCCCTCTGGTGCCTTTTGTGTCCCTTGGGTTTCTTCGATGCGTGTTTTCCTTTTGATACCTTAGCTCTAGCAATGTTGTGTTTTTTGACTAAACTTGAACAGCAACTCAGTGGACATGCTGCTGGGTTACAATCAAAACTGCATGTTGCTGGGCATGCCCCACTCTGGTAAGGCTGACTAACAGGGACCGCTTGTGCTACTGTTTGTGCCTGGACTACCTGTGGAACTGCTTGAGCTTGGACTACCTGTGGAGCAGCTTGAGCTCGGACTACCTGTGGAGCAGCTTGAGCTTGGACAACCTGTGTGACTTGAGGCTGAGCAGCTGAAATAAAAAGGTGAAAAGGTGAAATAAAATGTTTGAGCAGTCTTGATTTCATAATATGTAAAACCATGGGCGGTAGGAGACGCGTGGATTGCTTTTTGGAAAATATTGTGGTCATAGGTTGGGGTTATTAAGATTAAATTAGCCGCGATGTTTTCAGAGTGGCTTCCTGTTATTTTGTAGCCACTTAAGATTGACACGGCAGAAGCTAATCTGCCCATCGATTTTAATTAAAGTCGATGAGATCAGCGTCTGCCGGGTCAACCGTAAGTACCTACAAAAATAACAGGAAGCCGCTCTGAAAACATCGCGGCTAATTTAATCTTAATAACCCCAACCTATGACCACAAAATTTTTAAAAAAGCAATCCACGCGTCTCCTACCGCCCATGGTAAAACGTAGCGTATAAGTAACAAGACTTGGTTTGCAGGATACAAGATGGCGATCTGCCTGGCGTTGCCGTCCAGGTTTCGGAAACTCACAACAACAAACTGATCCAGCACATGACTGTGAATGGAAATACAGAACATGCGAGCAACTTATATAGTTTAGCGGATACATAACTACATAGCAAGGTCAGGCGAATGATACTGCCCGTTTGGATGAGTTTGAAGCAGCAAAATTCGCTAAACAATCCCTTAGCTCATTAACGAAGGCTTAAAGCAGATTGTTTTTTTTAATATAAAAAAATTGATTTCGGAACCCTGAGCCTTTGTAAGTGGATAGGTTTCAAAATGTCGACGGCACGACTACACGCCATGTACTTTTCCTATGTTCTGCCCTAACAGAATGCAACTTTGATAGAAGTACCTCTTCAATCAGTGTCTGAATCAAACTTTCACCAACACTTTTGCTTCTTGCAGAAATTAAAAATAAGTCATGTTGCTTCAATCTAAAACACAGGGAAACCAGGAAATAATTGTTGCTAAAAATAAAATTTGTAACACAAAAATTTGTCTTTCTTTGTCCCCTGTGCGCTTAGTCATTTTTGTACCTTAGTCCCCTGTGCTACGCGAAAGACTGCGCAGGGGACTAAGGTACAAAAATAACTAAGCGCACAGGGGACAAAGAAAAGACACATTTGTGTGTTACAAATTTTATTTTTAGCAACAATTATTTCCTGGTTCCCTGTGTGTAAAACGCTTTTAAAAAGTTATTGGAAGTCATACCGGCAACTGCGGGCTGGCAAGGAGCGGCAGCAGCACATGGTTGACTTTGTTGTAAAGGTGAACATCCGGCTAAATTGACTTTACATGGTTTTACTCTAATTTGATGACCGGTTCCACATTGTGCACTACAAGAACTCCAATCACTCCATGGTTCATATTTCTCAACAACAACTTCGACTGCTGGCTTTTTGTCTGTAGATGAGAGAATAGATTACATTTCATTTCATTTCATTTTGATATATTTCCACAGGGTTAAATACATTCAGTAAAATTTGCATAACTGATTTGCAATGTGCCCTGCCTAAAAACAAAGTAACCTAATCCATGAATTGCTACGTAATACAAATCAACTTTAAGATCCTATATAAAAGAAAATAAAATTTATAAAAAGAAAGGGACTCAGAAGTCATACGTATGGGCTGAACGTTGGTTTAGAAGATCAACCTCTTTGATCTTTCAAGAACGATTTTAGTCTCATTTTGAAAGTAGCTAGCGAAGGAGCAGTTTTGATTTCATAGCTCAACTGGTTCCAAACAGTAACTCCTCGATAGAAAAGCTCCGTTGCCCATTTGAGGTCTTACACAGTGGAATCCTGAGATCAGTATTGGTATTACGTAGGGTCCGATTCCCCGACTGCAAGAATCTGACAATTTGTGAAACATTGACTGCATATAGGGAGGTGCAAGCCCATATAGAGCATAAACTTTAAATCTTTAAGAAAGGTTGGACAAATGGCTATTGAATCTTCCTTTTGGTTTAATGAATCGAAGAGAACTTTCAGGTACTTTGCCTTAATTCTACTTTGGGGATTTTTGATATCTTGAATATTTCCCCAATTTTGAGTTTATGACGTCTCCAAATTGCTAACTTGTAAACCAGAAAAGCGACATATTTCTGCTTACCACCATATTGTAGACCTTAATAAACTATGGTTTTCTTGAAGATTGTACCGTTCTTTCTCTACTAATTTAGGATTTACGATGATTTGAATTTTTTCCAAATTTTTTATGATTTGTTTCAATATAAATCAAATGCTGCAATAGACCATTTCGACAATCAAAATCGGAGACTGGGGAGAGCGGTTTGTTCTGGTAAATGGTGGATGCAGTTCTGGTAAATGGCTGAAAATAATCAAGATATCAAACATCCACAACGTAGAATTATAGCAAAGTATCCGAAGTCCCCTTCGAGCCATCAAATCAAAAGGAAGATTGAATAACTATTTTGCCCAATCTTTTTGACGCCTATGCTTAAATATAGATGGTCTAGACGGTGACTCATAAATATGCACAATATTTAAAAGCTGTAAAATGAAAAACGTTAGCTTTAAAACGAATTAATGAATGAATGAATGAATTGAAGTCGTATAGACTGAAGGGTAAATCATTCTTGCTGGTTTGACATGAAGACTTGCAAGCAAAAAATTTCACCTCCAAAAATCAAAACGAAAATGGTAGTGTACGGGAGAACGTCAAAATGACCTAAACATGGCTTAAATGCTTAAACATGGCAGGAACCGGTGATTGATATATTCTTTTGGTAGCGCATTTTTGGGGGCTGCCACCCACAAACCCCAGCTGGTTCAGTAAGTATACTTCAGTCTAAAATACTGATGCATTTTCAATCCAAACATTATTGGTACAAAATTCAAACACGGGGAACTGTAAAAATGTGTCCGCTAAGTGCAAACTAGCCATCTGTAGACTTGAGAAAGTTGTTTAAAGAAGCTTTATGAATACAAACCTGTCGCTTTGGCTTTGTCCGTAACAGTTCCGCCAGCACCAGCACCAGCACCGCCAGCTCCTCCAGTGCCACCGGCACCACCAGCTCCTCCTGCACCACCGGCACCTGGCGTTCCAGCACCGCCTGTGCCGCCGGCAGCTGATCCAGCGGTTGAGCCCGCAACGGATCCAGCGGTTGTCGTCGCATCACTGAGTACAGTTGCGTCAGCCTGAGGAGACTGCGGAGGTTGGATGCCTTGTAAGCCATTGATCGTTGCGAGCTGCGATAACAGCAAGCTGCTTTGTTGTGATTGCAAGAGTTGCATAATTGCAGTTGAATTACCGAGCTCCGTCAGGTCAGTGTTGCCATGCAACGCTTGAAAGATGGCGGATTCCTGGCCTGCGTTCAGTGGACCGTGGACAAGTGACAGTAATTTTATCAAGGCTTGGAATAAATCGTGATGTGTGCCTAGGCCAAACAGCTGCTTTTCTTTCTGGTATTTGAGAACCCATGAGACGTCTAAATCGAATTCGGCTGTGTTGTTGTTGTACATGGCTCTGACGTAGAATGGAGGGTTGTGTAAATGGCCAAGGAACCATTCAGGTTGGCTGTATGGGCTGATAAAATATCTGTTCTTCTTGTTGATGTATGGTGTCGCTTTGAATGTTGCTGATGCGTCTGAAATTAAAGAGCAAATGAAATTAAGAAAAATGCAATGTTTGCTATTTTCAGTAAAAAGTTTGCAAATTTTCTTTCAATTGCTTTGAGTGGCAACTACTGGGTGACTCAATAAAAAGTGAAACCTTTTGAAAAATCACTAAAATTTGATCATACAATCGATCTTTAAATTGTCTATTTGTGTGGTTGGCCCAAAGACCAAATAAATTTAATAAATGATCACTGTTTTATTTCTTCAGGAGAGCGATGATGAAATTGAGGCTTGAAGAACCTTATTTTGAGCAATAGTATTTTATGAATGTCGTATTTTGGCCAAAAAGCTTTATCTTGCAATTTTATAAGAAATTTCAAGTCCTTGATGATATAAAATTTAAGTGGTGGTGCGAGATAAAAATTCAATTTGGTGGTAATTTCTTCCGATTTCAGAGTATGCGTCAAAACCAGGTAGCTTGTAAAAGCACTACTTGTTACAAAGTCAAAACGATGTCAAGGATTTGCAATATGGATAAAACTAGTTTGGTCCTCGACACAAATGCATAAATACATTTCATGATCGGTAACATAATCAAATTCTGATGATTTTTCAAAAAGTTTCACTTTTCTTTGGGTCACCTTATAGTTTCCTCCCGGGGGGGGGGGGTACATAACATGTTGATGGTACGGGTATGTGCCGCCCATATAGGTGGGTTTTTGGGCCCAAAATTCCCTAAACAAGGGTCATTTTTCGGCAGATTTTCCATAAACCTGGGTCGATTTGGCTGAAATCACCAAAAAATGGTAAAAATGGGTGGNAGAACTTAATGGTAACCAACTCATTTATGACTTTATAGACCAATGTTTATCAAACACATACAAAAATAAGGACATATCAAATGAAACTCAGTCATGACAGTTTATAGTATAACATGATTCGATTGTTGTTATTGTTGATTCTCCGTTAATAAATTCATTGTTCTGTTTGTCATTGACTTCTTATCATGTATATAACATTGTATGATTTAGTATCTTCGTTGTTGTTTTGTTAATAAATTTATTGTTCTTGTTTGCTTCATTCAATAGCTGTTTAAAGTATACATAATAACATGTACTAGGCTATTGTTTGAAAATGAAATCTTGAAATCTATCTGAAAATCACGATAAATTTCTGGAACTTCGCTCACCGCAGTTACAAAATTGTAATTATAATCTTCAAAATATATCTTGTTTCATGTTTCACTTTATAATAATTTTGTAGAAAGTCGCATCTCCAGATCTCATACGATGGTTTTGTGTAGTTTGTCTATTGACAAGTACATAACTTAGTAGGTAATATAGACAAGCAAACCAGGCAACTTCTATGGAGTTTCTATCATACTGCAATTAACGTTTTGCAATTAACGTTTTACGTCTAAAAACAAGCATATCTGATCCTACTTAATCTTCAGTTCAACTTGGAACAAATTTCTAGACTTCTCATTGCAATTTGCAAGTCAAATTATTCATACTTACAAAAATCTTGATTCCTTTTCAACGCTTCCAGATAAATATCTCTGCCAATTCTCTGCAAATAAAACATTGGATACTTCGCAGATTCAAATGAATACGTCCCATCGATACCATTTAGTCCAGGTGACTTAATGATAAATTGATCTGGTGGCATGCCCACCCTGACTCTCTGGAACAAGTCTGCTTTCAGTCCAAGAGTTGGCCTGATTCCAGGGGGTCCAGGGATGAACAGTTTGACGAATTTTCCTTTGCCGCCGTCACCGCCTTTGTCATCTGGTCCGCCAGGGAGTCCTTTGGGAGGCTTTCCATCGTCATCTGTAAAAGAATGGAACAGTTACAGGAAAGGCTGCTCTGAACTGATGATACATTTTTATTAAAGTCTGACTAAAGTAGAACGTCCCCTGGCAGAAAAATGATAATAAAATCAATACAAATGTTAGTTGTTGTAACGAGGTCTGGATTGAAAGGTCAACTGAAGCCCAATTAAGTATTATGTCATGTTTCCAAATTTGAGTTTAAGGAGTTGTACAAGACATAGAATTTCTCAAGCGTGCAGTGTACTTTTCGTGTGTTTAGGCTAAACACATTTGAAACTTGTGGCTCGGAATCCAGCTGTATCTCCAAAATCGTTGATGGTATGAAAAATCTGATTGCACTGTCTAATTTTACGAAGTTCAAACCTGTAGAAATTATCTTCACTTGCAATGTATCTGCTGCTATTTGCTTGCATTAGGGAATGAAAATTATGATTTTTTGTAAGTTTAGATTGTATAGCCCATTTATGAAATACATGTGAAATCATCTGAAAGCCTTACATTTCTAGAATGAGGTTGAGGGGAATTTAGCTTCAGCAGAAACTTCGATCAAGCCCTCGTGGGAACGTTCTGACAGTTGGCCTTGATTTTATACCCCTTATGATTTTTTGTAAGTTTAGATTGTATAGCCCATTTATGAAATACATGTGAAATCATCTGAAAGCCTTACATTTCTAGAATGAGGTTGAGGGGAATTTAGCTTCAGTAGAAACTTCGATCAAGCCCTCGTGGGAACGTTCTGACAGTTGGCCTTGATTTTATACCCCTTATGCGGCCAGGGGACAGTATAATAAATAATAATATAACAAATTCTTTCACTTAAAATTGGCTAAGAAATCATAGCTATATATAATTGTAAATATCATTGGATTTGTCAATGTACGATTTGCAAGGAGAAAATTTCTATAACACAATTGTTTGCTCAACGATACACACCGAAACCATGTAAGGGAGGATTATATATGTCAGGATATGAAACATGGTACCGTGACCCGGTTATATAAGCGCAACAGGACGCATTGCAGATTAGGCAGCTACGAAAGCGCTTTAAATCTCACGGTTATACGAAAGCAATAAATTTCTATAACACAATTGTTTGCTCAACGATACACACCGAAACCATGTAAGGGAGGATTATATATGTCAGGATATGAAACATGGTACCGTGACCCGGTTATNTATATATGTCAGATATGAAACATGGTACCGTGACCCGGTTATATAAGCGCAACAGGACGCATTGCAGATTAGGCAGCTACGAAAGCGCTTTAAATCTCACGGTTATACGAAAGCACTAAATTTCTATAACACAATTGTTTGCTCAACGATACACACCGAAACCATGAAAGGGAGGATTATATATGTCAGGATATGAAACATGGTACCGTGACCCGGTTATATAAGCGCAACAGGACGCATTGCAGATTAGGCAGCTACGAAAGCGCTTTAAATCTCACGGTTATACGAAAGCAATAAATTTCTATAATACAATTGTTTGATCAACGATACACACCGAAAGCCATGTGACAGAGGACTGTATATATTAGGATATGAACATGGTGCCATGACCAGGTTATATGGGCGCAGCAGAATTTGATTCAGACCAGACAGCTACAAAGGCACTTTAAATCTTGCGTTGATACGCTAGGATGCAGTCGCCGCTACGAATCAAACGTGGATCTGTGTTCGCGTGCCTCTCACCTTCCACTCTTCAAGCCCCATTCAAAAGGTTGTTGCACTAAATTGTGAAAATGTAACACTTGAATGTGCAAGAGTGGCAAAGGGGGAAGAGGTTAATAGCAAGCAAAATCAAACTTTCAATACCGTTATGCCTTTGCAATTTCTCTTAACCACAGATAACTTTTTAGGGATGGTTAACCTGAATCTGCTGAATGTGCTCTTTGTGGAGCAGTGCTTGCGACACGCCAAACACGCCAAATCAACAAACAGCATGGCAACGATGATCCATGCCTCAAACAAATTTCGTGCAAGATCAAACAACCCGATATCAGTGCGTATGTGTCATAACGCTGGAATGTGTGTCAGTGGGCACGCTCAGACGAATGCCCTGCGGATCCCTGAAAACATCCGGTCAACTGACACAAGTCCGGTGGCTTACCAGTCGGCGCTAGAACACCAAAGATCAACTGTATGTCTGATTCTTGTTACCTGGTTCCGGTTTCGGTTCCGCTTTCGGTTTCGGTTCTGTTTTCGGTTTCCGTGCCGGTTTTGGTTTTGGTTTTGGTTTCACGCCCACAGGACCATTAAGCTTTTTCTTTACTTGACTTTTAGGAATATCAAAGAAGCCATAAGAACAACGATCAGCAAAATACTTTGAGTCATCATCGATTCCAGTGAACATGCGGTAGCTCTCATTTTTTGGCTTGTTACACATGAAATTGTAATATCTCCCTCCAACTTGTAGCATGTAGGCGCTGGTGCGAACTTTGAATAACTTGATGAAAGTAGCCGATCGTCCTACATGATGAAAAATATACGCATCGTCAGAGAAGAAATATAAAACCCAATTTTCATACAGATTTAACAGAATTTTATATAACTTCATGTCGTGCAGTTTTCTTTAGGTCCTTAAATGATTGAAAACTTGCAGCATATTCACGACACAAATCATGGTTATTAGAAATCTGCAGAAACAAAAGCAGATTTTGCAACAATGGCATTCTCTGTTGCTTTTGATTGACATCCCAGAACAAAGCAAAGCGACTGCAGACAAAGGGATATTTACGGCTGATTAGTCATGCCAAAAACGTAAATACGATGAGCCACACAGGGCGCCTTGAAACCTGGGTGGCAATCTCACTCAAGGTGCAAGGGCTTTCAAACGAAGACGTGGCTTATATCGAAAGTAAAAGGCTGAATTTTAAACATCTTCTGCCCGATTTTAATATCTCTAGACCAGGTGATGAGCACTAATACCTCATTGACACTGAAGCAGTTAAACCAGCTTTATCTAGCCCAGGTTAAATTTCAACCAATCAAATGCATTGGATTTGTTGGATCGACCAATTAGAACGCAGCATTCAAAACCCTGGTTTATTTTAAGCTGGTTTAACTTGCCAGTGTGAATGGGATATAAGAGTATGAACTACACATAGAAAAACACGAGAACTGTAATGCCTACTTCTCAGCTTCTGACCAAGATAAATGTGCATTTGTTCAAAAGAGTAAAATAAATTTATAAACATAGTATTTCTCACTTTCGTCCTTTTTACGTTTGTCAACAGTATCCAATGTCATAATCTTTTCCCCATCTTTGCGCACTTCAGTGATGTATTGACCAGGCCATTTTGCGGACTCAAAAGAAAAAGCATCCTTCTCAAAAACCGGGAGAACATCTTTCTCTCCTAGGGCATCGTGCAGCTTGATAAAAACCATGCTTCCATCATCTACGTCAGATAGTAAACATTGCTCTTTTGGCTTGCAGTGCATCACAAGCCCACTGGATGGATCCAAAGGGTCGCCTATCTCAACATATTTATCACTACCGCGTCCTAGAACGAATGAAACATGAAATGAGATAACATGCAAGATGAATCCACATTGCAATGATTTAGCGATTGATTTGATTAATCAATTTGCCACAAAATAAAAAGGTGTTTGGTGAAAATACCACTGATTCCATCTCTAGCGTAAATCCTCGATTCTAATGACTGTACCGTGTCAGTAGAAAAGAGTTCCAAGTACTCTATTTTGGTCATAAATCAGAAACGTGTTGGTTAAAAATTTTGATCAAAGTTTATATTTGTAGCTGAAAGATTAAATTGAACAACCTGAGTTAAAAGATGAGATTTCATAGGTTTATAAATAGCCTATTGTATTTGATAATTCCACGCGTGGCCAAAGAAAGCAAAGCCAAAGAAAACAATGGCGTGTTTAGGTTTTTCTTTGTTCTATGTATAGATTGCGCCATATAGCTTAGCTCATTCGTTTTAAGTTAACTTTACAAGCCTTCGGCAATGTGTCTACTCAATTCCTATCCTCGGAATAAAATATTGTCCTCGAAATTTCCAGTTGCAAAGACATGCAAAGGCCCATAAATCTCTGACTGAGTAACATCTGTCTTGCTAATCGAGAAGAGAAGTAGCTGTAAGAGCGAAATTGGACAATATTGTTTCACAGATTTTTCAGATTTTGTATGTCAAACAGCGTTTTCCGTTTTGCTACCCAGTAAAACATCAATCTGCATACAGAAAGTGCTTTCGAAAAGATCAAAAACTTGTTTGTTTTTGTGAGTAAAAAAGAATGTGAAGTAATATTTATTACGTTGGGCAACTAGCTTTCTTATTTTTATCATCAAAGTCGTATTCTATTCTATTTTTACACTATTTTGCATCACATCATGGCCTGTCTGGAAAAAAATTCGTCGAGGAAAAATTACAGGAAAAATTACAGCAAAAATTTTGCAAACAAATATTTGGCAAAAATGTACTCACCATAGACGAAAATTATAGATGATAAAAACAGGTTCACCAACAATAACAATGTCATCTCTAAATGTACAAAACCAAGTTCCTTATTTACATTTGCATCCAAAAAGGTGTTATTTGCATCTTTTCACAAAGTTTCCTTGCCTGTAATACAAGATAAATAAATTCAGGGGGTATGTTATCAAAATTTAATTACCAACAATTTCAGGCATGAAAAAATAAAATCACTGCTTGAGGCGTCAGTGAAATGATATTTAATGGCCATTTCATGATACTAGAACTAACTACAAAATTAACAGCTTAATTGTTGAATTTTAGACTGAATTATATCCTTTCTATCAATTTTACTAACAGGTTTTTAGGCCAACTTATCAAGGTACAGCCCCCTGCCCGGTACGAGTAAACAAAGTACTCAAGCGTGTAAACGAGTCGCCCTTGTGAATATTTATCCATTGCAAATGAATAGGCGATACAACAATACCCCAACCAGCATCTTACTGGCACCGGTTTGTTAATTAGAAATGCGAAGGAAGATGTGGAGGAGAGGTGCTGCTTGCATGAGCAAAAGGCTTACCGACTAGACTGCAAAACTGTAACTGATCCCGTCCTAAGTCTTCTGTCTCCCTCCTCTTCTTACCAGAGTTTCATTTTCAGCAGGAATACATCCTTTAGTGCATACTTGTGAGAAAAATGCACTTGTTTCACTGGAAATGGCAAACCAGGATGAGAGCAGCAAAGAAAGTTGCCAAGATGATTTGGCAATCACAAATCAGTCGATTGCTCTGGTTGATTATCGATTAACGATAGTGATTAGGCACGTATTGCACTGGAAAGGGCATACCAGGATGATAGCAACAAAGAAAGCTGACAAGATGATTTGGCCATCACAAATCAGTCGATTGTATGCAGCCTGCTAACCTTTTGATTAGCAAACAATTCAAAACTACGTATTCACAATGAAATTGATTGGTTTTTGTTGCTCTGATTGATTATTGATTAAAGTTGAATGATTAGGCCTGTTTATGTAGACTACTAACTTTTGAAATAGTACCTTATAGGCCACATCCACTGCTATTACGTTTCCAATCATCGCTAATATTAATGTAAGAAAATAACATTTCTTATCAGTACAAAAATTTACAGAATAAGATCTTTAGAATTCGTAACTGTGTTATAGTGTAGCCAAGTATTTTTCGGTTCATATTAGTTGGCGTTAATTAGCACACCCTCTAGACTAGCAGCCAACCTTATACAAAGAAATTTATATCAGTATATTATTATTACGTTAATATTTTATGTAATAACGTTACTTATGCAAATTGATATTATGTTTCGCTAATATCACTTTTATATTATAACGCATTATATTACGTTATCATTACGTTCATATTACGTTAACATCTTTTTGTATTAATATTGCGGTAATAATATTGCGGCAAGCAAATGGGGTAATAACGGCAATACCAATTTTAACATAAAGATGTGATTCCATGTACAATTTTATGATCTAAGCGCAACAATTTATCAATTATAGGTGCGCAATAGTGCATGCTGCGTGCGTTAAGATATCTCTTCTTTGCGTATAAATATTACCTTCTTACGCAATTATTATAAGATTCTCTTGCGCAGCAACGCAGCTTTGTTGCGTAACAAACCAAGCGGGTTAATAATTATAATCACAAGCATACCACTCATATTTTGACCCGGTACTTTGACAAAATCATATGAACATCTGTCAGCAAAGTCAACCGTATCATCATCTATGGCTGAATAAAGGCCTCCTCCGTCTTTCACAGGATCGTTACACATAAAACCGTAATGTCCGGTCCGAGCAAGCTGAAAGGCAATGCTCGTCGTCCGAACTCTGTAATGCAAGACGAAGGTTGCTGCCAGACCTGTAAGAAATATAGCAATATTACAAAAGTTATTAAATAGGAAAACTGTAAAAGTTGTACTAAAGTAGCAAATTGAAGGAATGTAAAGTCTGTCTCAAATTAGATGTCACGTGAGATTTGCGATAACTCAAAATTAGTCACGCAAAACACTTGAATTGTTTTATTCGCGGACATACGTGACATCTAATTTGAGACAGACTTTAGTTCCAAGGGACAATAAAGATGTGTGCATTTTAAAAATCATTGACTTGTAAAGGTCTGGTAGCTTAGAAGAAATTCAACGAATATGTTCACCAGATAAATTCTTTGCGGACAAATGCGGACAACAGAATTTTGATTCATTTGATAATTTTAGATAGGAAACTTCAAAGATTAAATAATAGCTTCTCATATGTCCTGGAAAAAGATCAAGAAGTATGTTACATGATTTCCATAGGACATTAGCCAATCACTCAATTGTTCGATCACCTAAACGACATAAGCACTTGAGGCAACTTCTAATTTTTTCTCTCTGTTGTGCCAGAAGTCAGCAAACACTTGTCAGCTTGACTCGAACTAGGTCTTAAAGTCCAAGGATAAGCATATCCTATGCAACTCTATTAAAAACGAGAAAAATGAAGGCACAGTTCATCCATATAAGCCGTACTACCATGGCACAATGTTTTGGGACACTCTGTCGATTGTTAAAGATCATACAGAAAAATGTATGCGTTCTCACGATCAGACTTTGAGCTTAGGTCAGTGTAATCAAGCACGATAACATCCTTGCCATTCTTCTTGCGTTCCATCATGTGCAATCCTGGATATTTTGCTGATTCAAATGAAACGGCATGTTTGGTTAAAATGTTATCAACCTCTGCTGCTGATTTGCCAACGATCTCCATCTTAAAGATCTGATTTCCATCAAATTTCGAAGTCAAATTGCATTGCTGAAATGGTTTGCATGCAATCAAGTATCCCTTTCCAACGTCCTTCGGGTCACCAATTTGAACGTACTGGAAATCTTTTGCTTCAAGAGTATGAGAGAAATTAAAATTAGATATTGAAAAACTATCAACGATTTAAAACGAAGACGACTACATTAATTTTCAGCTGTAAATTCAAAACTTATGTAACACAAGAATGGTCGAAACTACTGGATGCTTAACGAGAAAATCCGTGATATTCACGCTGCAAAACGCAGCAAATTTCTCGAGTAAAATTGCACGTTTTTGTCAGAGCAAAACTGCTAGGAAAGACGTGAACAAAGAGACACACAACTGCGTCCTTGTTTAAAATTGACCAATGACACATTTGTTAAAAATAAATACCTCGATTGTTATCACCTGGAAATTATTGCTCAGATATCTGTGACAGGTTTCAAACAAAAATTATTAGCAAAAGGTTGCGAGTTTCATAGAAAATGTCCAGTTTTATACAACCAGAACAATATAAACTCCACAGAGCTTGTAAAAATTAAATACTAGTAAAAATTAATGTCTGCAAGATCAAGAAATCTTCCATGGAAAATATTCAGATATCTGGTTTGTTTGAGTTCAGACTTAACATTCAAATACACATCTTGGCTTGTTACCACTTCTGATAAACTGGAAAATATCTTTCTTAATAACTTGAAGAGCATTTTATCAATAACTTGCATAGTACTATCTGCGTTAAATCGTTCAGTGCGTAAGATTTTGTCTCCTCTAATTTGCGTTCATCTGCATCACGCAAGTTAGATATTTATGCATCAGTCGCCTATTACAATAATCTTAACCTTACCACAAGACATCAAAGACGGCAGCATAAACAGGAAAAACCAACGCATCGTTCAGATCTTTTTGTAAACATTTCTACATTTTAAAACCGTTGAAAACTCGCAAAAAAATATTTCCAATCCTAAGCAATATTCAAATCATTTTCTTACTAATAGCGATAGGTGCAACTACACTAAAAATGTCTAGGGGGTCAACAAGCCCTCTGATATTGGAAACGATAGTATTATTTAACTTAGAAGTTCTCTAGAAAATTATGTAATGACACCCGTGCGTGCCAAATGTAATTAGAATGTGCCATCAAGCGATCCAAGGCCAAAAGTGTGGACAATTTTCATTTCAGACGAAGTATATGCTACGCGAAATGCAATCAGACAGGTCGGGGGGATACAAATCAGTTAAGTACTAGCATTGTGATTATATTCACGGCAACATTCACGTAATATTAGTTTTAAATGACGCCCGTCACAACGTTAACTAATTACCAAGCGCAGCGAACCATGTCCTTGTAGAGCGTTTGAAACATTCAGCGGAGGAGTGCTGTTGAAGCTGCGCGGAGGAAGAGAAGCTGCGCGCAGGCAACCTGTCAAAGTCTTTGCAATTAACAATACGCAGTCGTGCATATTGGATTGATTTTTAAAATGTATCTTCTACCGGGCCTAACATATTGTTGATTTTTCTCATCTAGTAGATTTATCAATGGAAATGTTTGAATTGTGATCATAGTAGTAGACAAAATCAGAACCAATTCAAGTCGAGTGATCAATCTCTTGATAAAACATCTTTTGATTTCTTTAACATATTTCGTGCCATGAAAACTTGTCATATGAATGCAAAATGGTCGCACGACTTGGAATAGGTTAGGTCTATCGATTAAACCTTAGCCGATTAGGTATATCACAAACTTTGGAGTTTAAAAAGGCATGAAATTATACACTAACATATATGACTTTCCAGTTCACTCTCGAAAGTTTGATTGAAGTTATCTTTTGCTGTTTGCTTTCTCAGTAGCGCAAAAATGAATTGCTACAAAATGTAGGCACATTGTTTCATTTTCAAGTGGCCTCACTTCTCCTTTGGTGCAAGAAACATATGAATTTCTTAATCTCTTACAAATTGTTGATTTGTGAGAAAACATTATTCTAAATCATGCCCACTGCTAAAACAGCTTTCTGACAGCCCTTGCTAAAACTTCGCGCTGTACAAAGCTCGAGGATAGATTAATAAACGAAACCGTTTTCTAGGGCAAAAACTGTTAGACAAATGTCTGTGTGTAAAGAGGTCCCATTACCAAAAGGAGTGGGCTTGCAGACCTCAAATGCTTGACCAGATCAATAATCTTCTCTCCCTTAAAACTTTGGTGAACGCGAGCCTTGTTTGAGAAGAGGCAAATGAAAACGCTTGAAGGTGAATTCAGCTTCATAGGCCCAGAGTCAGGAAAACATTACGGTCACACGGTCATTGTCTGTGAGGAAGGTCTCTAATAACAAAGGAATAACTTATGCCACGACCTAAAACAACACCCATTCTATATTCAAAAATATTGAATATTATTCTATATAAACACACCCATTCTACATTCAAAAATGACAAAAGGTTCTATCAGAAACATCTTTCTGTTCTGACAGAGTTTGTGTATTTTTCTGGACTCTGCATAGGCCTTGAAAAGAATGGAGGGTGTAAAAGAGCCAATCAATGCTAACAAATATCTGGAAACAAAGAATGCACACATACCTGCACAATTTTAAGGCATAACACCCGTAATTAGCCCGGGCCGTAATTAGTGGCCGTAATTAGTGGCCGTAATTAGTGGAGGCAACCATGCATATCCAGAGTGACATTGTTGCTTCCCCTGCAAATGATCAAAAGTTGCGTGTACGAGCGTGTAATGAAAAACAATGAATTTACCTGCTGAAAAAAATATTGTCGGATATTCATTTCGCGATGTAAACATGGGAAGCAACACAATCTAAAATTCTAGTTCAGAATTTTATAAAAATCGACAAATGTCTTTGCGAACAAAGCTGGGATACAACTCAATGGAAAACTTTGGTTGCACAGGAATCCAGTGGAAGTCCTATCCAAAACTGGTTGTCAGAAATGGCTTGTAAAAGGTATTTACAAACATATAAACAACACTTGTAAGCAAAATAATCCTTTCACGTTGGCTCGAATTCCCCGTAATACTTTGACGAGCAAGCATTTAAAATTCATATTCTTTGAAACTTTGAGGTTAAAAAATACTTCGAAATGAAATAAATAATTGTAAGTCAGGGCAATGAAAGTTGATTGTGAAATGAAAGAAGTTGGGGAAAAGTTGTTAACTAAACATCGAACGATAAATGAAAAAGAGTTACAAAATATACCTCTTGAGACCTTTTGGTTCGAATGAGCAAACCATCGGAAAATGCTTCTCTTTGTATTTCTTGGCAGTTGATCGTATGATCGATTGATTCTGTGACTGTGTGATTAACTGATTGATTGTGTGATCGATTGATTATGTGATCGCATGATTGATTGATTGTGTGATCATGTGATTGTGGCATCAACTGATTGATTGTGTAATTGATTGATTGATTGATCGATTGATTGCTTGGTAGATTGATTGATTGATTGATTGACACATTAATTGGCCAACTCATTTTAAAACTTTTATTCCCCCCACATTGGTCTACAGTAGGCCTAAGTCCTGATGCAATCGTCTTATTCGTGCGTTCATGCATGAATGCATGTCAGTGGTATGTACGCGCATTGGTGTACGTGTAATAACGCACTGGGATGAGTGTACATTCGCGTGTTTAGAATTGAGTTTGCGTGCGTACGTGCGTAAAAACGCATTAAAGTAGGCTACAAATTCATAGGTGTGCGTGTGACTATACGCACTCGTGTGCGTGTTTGCACGCATGTTTACTCATACACAAGAAGTGCGAATGTCTATACGAAGTAATCAACTGTCCTAAAGTAAGCTACATGTGTGCCAACGGCGATTTGGCTGTTAGAAATAGGTGTAGGCCTATGCTATAAAATGCACCAGTGGGTATGAACGTGCATGCGTTTATGAGCAAGAGTACGTCTGCGTAACAAACGCGTGCACATGCGTGGCAAAGCGACTGCTCAGATTTACTCTAGCATGAAGCGAGGTAACAGCTGGTTAGTAGCAAAGGCAAGCTACCTTTACCATCTTTCGATGCAGGAAACTTCTTGAGCTCTGCTAAAGCCTCTTTTTCGTCCATCCCCAAAAATTTGTATGAGCATGCGTCAGCGAAATTTTTGCTGTCGTCATCAATTCCTACGTACATGAGGCCACCTTTGTATCTGCCTTCCCTTGGTTCATTGCAGAGAAAGTAGTAGGGGTGACCAGCAACCTGGTAGACATCAGCTTTTGTTCTAATTTTGTACTGCTCCGTGAAAGTAGCAGCGACTTCTATGAGAAAAATGCAGAGAGTTATGAGCAATAACAGTATCACAATCATAAGCGTACGGGAAGATAAAATCTGGAGGGCGCTGCCCGATAAAAGTCTATTGTTTACCGAATTTTTTGCCCGACTTAGGGTGGATTTTTTCCCGAAAAAGGCTGATTTTGGTAAATTTTTCCTACGTTGGAGGGGGACTGCCGCCCTACCAGCCCCCTGGCTCCTAAGCCTATGATCGCAATATAAGTAGATTTGTAACAATACAAGGTGAGCAAAAAACGTGCAGGTTGTGGAAAATTGTAGATATTTATCTGATGGATTGATCACAGGAGGCCCAATCGCGTATATGTGGAGGATTAATGTTTAGATCTGATCTCTACTCATGGACTCTTCCT
Organism: Aurelia aurita; assembly: GCA_004194415.1. NCBI lineage: Eukaryota > Metazoa > Cnidaria > Scyphozoa > Semaeostomeae > Ulmaridae > Aurelia > Aurelia aurita. The sequence goes on from REGM01000049.1 coordinate 418,121, forward strand.
GCCACGTGCCGCTATGAAACCATAGGCTATTTAGCTCGATATGCATCCTACCGACAACATTTGCGATTCTATGTAACGATGAGATCACAAAAAGTGTTGGTTGGATGCATATACAGACCAGAAAGCAATGGGGCCTGATCTAATTGCTCAAAAGGATCTTGCCATGCTAGGTGACAGTGTAAAGCATTGACACTGCAAAATATCCATCAGCCTGGAAAGTATCCAACCTTAACCCAGTTTTCAAAAAGGGTGGTATAACAGACAGAGCTAACTTTAGACCTATCTCTCTTCTCAGTGTTCCAGAGAGGCTCTTGGAAGATATAATTTGTAAACCTATTGACATTCACCTAAAAGCACAAGGGATATCAAGTTGCAGAACAGTGGGAATTTAAACAAGGTCGCTCAACTGAGGGCTTACTACTTCACTTAACTGAACAGTGGAAAGATGCCCTAGACAATGGCTTTAAAGTTGGGGTGATATTTCTTGATTTTCGTAAAGCATTTGACACTGTATCCCTGTGTTCCGATTTGAGTGACTGTGAACTGAAGAAAAGTTCTTTCTCTTTCTCCTTCTCTCTCCCCTGATGCCACAACAACAACCTTCACGAGCATAGGGACACAGGGAGGAAAAAACTGTTGTACGAACAACTACCGCGTTTCTTAACGCCCATGCGTGGATACCAGGGCCGAAGCCAGTGGGGGGGCCGGGGGGCGGAGCGCCCCCCAGCAGGCCGTTTGTCGGAAATTTCACTCTATCTGTCGGATATTGTCGTGATTTACAGGTGCACCTGTAAAAGATTTTGTCGGAGAAATGATGCATTGAACACAAAATTATAAACGTTCGAGGATAAATGACGACATGAATTTTGAATCTGGAAACGGCCTCTGAATATTTGCTACTACCACCAAGATCTGCACTAGAGGCCGTTTCACCCTGGAGCATCTTTTTGCTTCATATCGACTAAGTTTGAAGGGTTCAAGGTTCGATTGCAAAATAATTCCAAATTTTAGTTATTGAAGGAGTACATCAGTCATTTCACGCATGATCGTACGTATGTTCCTACAACTGGTGTTGTTACTGTTGTTGTTGTTGCTTTTGTCGTCGGAAAATTTTGGTTCTTTGCCCCCCTATGAATCCATGGCTGGTATCGGCCCTGATGGATACTTAAACTTGGTCTCGAAATCTAAGTTTGACTTTTATCGATAGATGAAAGCAAGTATTTTGAGATCGGTCTATTTTTTTTTTCTATATTGCTACCTAGCATCCGAAGGTAGTTTCTTAGGACACTGAGAAGCTAAGCTTATCGAAGCAGTGTCCTGGTCCTTCCTCTCGATGTGACCACACCTCGCGATTCCTTTAGCCTGGAATTACAGAGAGTTGGCGACTCTCCTCACTCTACGTAGCAGGTTCGGCAGGGCGGGGACTCGAACCACCAACCCTCAGGTTGGTAGTCAAGCGCGCTACCATTGAGCCATCCCCGCTCATTTCTCAATCTCGGTCTATTTGATTAAGTTCTAAAATCATCCAAAAAATATGTCTACCAGTCGAGTCAAAACATGTACCACCTGCTTGAAAAAATGATAATCACCCAGCACCCAGCCGATTCGAAAAATTCAACCGTCCTTGACTGACTGAGACTTCAACTTAATTTTGAGAATTTTTATATACTTATAAAACGCATTAGTTTGCTCTCAAACGAAGAATTTCCTGAAAATCGGTTTTTGCTAGCAAATATACGTGCTTGTTTCAATTCAGGTTTCAAGTCTTATTTTAACTGGTACAATGGCAAATACTGTATTGTTGGCTCAGGGTATCTTCACAAGGAAACTGCTAAAATTCAAATATGCTCTCCGGCTAATGCTATGCACCAAAAAGAACGTTTTCTTTCAACATCTTTATCAGATTAAACCGCATGTTTTTGACTGTTTTTGGCTAAATCAAGGAACGAGCTTTTGGCTAAATAGTGCTTTCTTAGAGAAATAACCCATCTAATATAATGATAAAAATCTCAAAAATTTAAGCTGAACCTTTATTAATACAAAAGATTTGAAATTGTACGAATCGGTTGGATGGTTTTTTCAAGATGATTTTTATAACTGGTGATACATTTTCTTCGACTCACCCGGTACGAATATCTGAGCATAACAAGCTTTAAGCTTTAAGAAGGGAGCCTGTTTGAATAGGCCACATTTTTGAATTCCATGTACCTGATTTGAGGAATTATTTTCTCGTGAGACTTGAGACTTTCAATTTCAAAAAGTAAAGACAAAGGAAGCAATATACCTCAAATGAGGTATATGGAATTCGAAAATGCAGCCCATACCTACAGGCCCCTTACTTTCCCTTTCCTCCTTCGCAGCTCCAAGATCCAAGGCCTGTTCACGGGCTACTTACTTTGCTTCTTCGATGACATATCCAATTTGCGAAGGAAAATCTTCATTTTACCACCTTCTTTAGACAACATTAAGAAATGTTTTGGGAACTTCGCTGATTCGAAAGAATATGCCTTTGCTCTGAATTGTGGCTGTACCAACTGGTCACTCAAAGCTGGTCTTATTTGCTTGAATATGTAGTCACTGTTGAGGTCTCCATTAAAAGCACATTGTTTGTTCGGTTCGCAGTGTATTCTGATCTTATACTTTTTGGGTAAATGGCTACCCACCTGAACGTAAGTAACAGGCTGACCTATGGGATAAAAAGAGCAAATATAAAATAACATACCAAGACGTCGTAAAAAGTTGTACCGTCGAATGGACCTTTTCGCAAATTACGTCAGGTCTTTTGAAATCAATACAGACTTTGCCTTGGAATGGTTTCGCACGGGTATTTGCATAAAAATAGGCACGGTGTAGATTCCTTGCTGTGCTGGGATTTGCAGCCTTTGCGTCAAGTTGAAAAATAAGAAGACAACAACAACAACAACAACAACAACGGTCTCCAAAAAGGTCTATCAAAATACAGCGTTTGTGGACATCTATAAAATAAAAAATCACCGTCTGCAAATAGTTTTCGTCGAAAACTCAAAGCCTTTCTCTTTGAAAGTAATTACTAAAGTTGATGATAGAAAAATCACCCTCCTCCCGTAAATTTTCTTTGTCAAAATCCCATGAAAAAAGAAGTCAGATTTAAATGAGACACTTTTAAAACAGGGGGTGCTCTCTCCTCGATTAGTTTAACTATTGAGAGAACTCCTCGTTTAAGTAATTCCCTTCATACAATTTATCTTGTTTCGTATTTGTATATTGTATTAATTTCCCTGTATTAATGTATTAATTTTCTGTAATATTGTCTTATATTCTGGTAATTTAGTTATTTGTTTGTATAGTTGTTTTTAATAAATTGTATGTAGCGGAATTTAAAATATGAAACTGAACTGAACTATAACCATGAATTATCCACTAGTTTCAATACACTTATGGCTCAATTTATAGTTCAGGCGCACTTGTTCTTGCTAAAACTTCAGGCGCAATTGTTTGGTTGAAAGTTACCTTAACTCGTAGCTTCGTTTTCCGTTTGTATATTATCATTTTCTTTTTAGTAATAGTAGTTACGTGTATTTCTTAACTTTCTATGTAATGGCCCCAGGGTAGTCATAGTCTTTTGCTCCCCAGGGTATCGTTGTCGTAGTGTTTGTAAAGTAGCTTGTAGTTTATAGTAGAGGTAATTTGTTTTGTAAAATTTTATGGAATATAAAAAAAAAAAATTATAGTTTTAAAAGTGAAATGTGACAATTTATTCCGGTGGGACGACTGCACTTTAGCGGACCAGATTTATGTCAAATATCTCTCAGGAACGAATATGACTAAATACCCTACTAACCCTAACTAAACCCTACATTACCCTAGCTAAAACCTAACTAGCCCTAACTTAACCCTAACTAAAACCCCTTTTCCAAAACCTAACCCTATAACCCTTACCCCATGACACATAACGTGCCGATATTGAAAGCTGGTCTGCTAAAGTGAAGAATAGCCAAATCGGTCATATCGTACTCAAGCCTGTCTCAAATTAGATGTCACGTGAGATTTGCGATAACGCAAAATTAATTATGCAAAACACTTCAGTTGTTTTTATTCGCGGAAATTTTCTAATTTGAGACAGACTGTAGATATATTGGCGACTTTGACTGTTTGCTTTTGCTTCAAAAGTTTCTTCTCGGAAAGCCTGACTGGACAAGTTGTGAGAGGATTTTGCAAATAAGTCAACTCCATAGCTATTATAATTAAACTCCATTAGGCCATCTTATTGCTTATGCAGCTTGTTATGTATATACAGAGCCTGATCCATTATTTCCTTACACCCAAGACATCCTTGCAGTCGTCCCTCACTTACCCATTAGAATTGGCGCTGTATTGTTTGCAAATTTAATCAAGAATCTTGGGCCTATTTTGGAGGATTCTGTGATGAACATTTTCAGAAAATCGCTTGTAACTTGGGAATAGTGCGACCGATTTTAACCAACTAAATTTTATAATTTAAGTTGACATATTAGCTACACAATGATCACAGTTATAATAAATCTGATGCATAGTTCGAAAAATACAGGCTTGCTAACGTTTCAACTGTTTTTGACCCACCCAGTATGAAGCAAAGATTTATCGTAAAGTTTAACAACCCATTATTTCAGTTACTCATTACTTATCAAGTACTATTTATCTTAACATTCATAGCATCCGTTTTTTTAACATGGCCTAAATGCCAGCTTTAGTGATAAAATGATTTCGTGTCCTCACTTGGCTCTATTTTGAGAGTGTTGGGAAAATGTTTATATCGCAGCCTGCAACTTTCCAGGAGATTCAAAAGCCTCTGTGTATGCGGATGAGTAAAATCGTGGATTGTCAACCAATTACTACAAACTGCAGCTCAGCTTATAGCTGGACAAGGCTAACTTAGATACGAAAATTATCTCATTAAAAAATCGGTCAGAATTCAGTAACAGTTTCCATGCAAAACTGCCCACAAATTGAAACAGTAAGAGAAATTTCAGTGAAATAATTTCTCATTTCTAAGCTAAGCTTTACCTTAATAGACTGTAAAATATAAAAATGTGCCATGGTTTGCTAAGATTTAAATAACTGTGCAGCGTGTGGCGAAGTATAAATAGCAATAACAATCGATAATTTTCATCTGTCAAATACTTAAAACGCCATAGAAATATACACTACACATTTTTGCTATGGCGTTTTAAGTATTTTACATATAGAACTTATCGATTATTTTTACATATATAACTCGCGCGACTTTACACTTTGTCAAATGCCAAAACTTGTATTGACTCACCCGGTAGATTCCTGCTAAGAATGCAAATATGGCCTAAATTGAGCAAAGAATGGCGTCTAACGAGTGCATTTCAAATACGGCGGATAATAAATGAAGAACTTCACAAGATAAGAAAAAATGTTACCTTTTATCATCAACAACTGCAACAGCCATATAAATGCTATCTTTTCCAACATAGCGCTTGATTATGAAGTTTTGTTGCCTGGAAAACAGGAGCAGTAAAAAATGTGCACTTGTTTCAACTGCAAGATCAAAAGGTTGAACTGGTGTTATAGCAATAGAACGGCTAGTGTTGTAGCAACTGAAAAAAGCAATCCATAACCTCTCTTAGAAATCTAGCAAGGCTCTTCTTGGGTGAGTAAACAAGCGGAAAATATCTCAAGGACAAATTTCAATACATAGCAAACGAAAGGAAATAGTCTCCAAAACTGGTTTGTGAAGAAATGGCTTTTCGACGTTATTTATAAACATGTAAAACAAATAAATCTAGCGGGTGTCAAAGGATTAAGGCAACAGGTTGACTGAGTCCAACGATAAATTTACAACTTAAACGAATCTAAAAAGTGAGAAATTATAATCCTTGATAGTTAACTTGAATTTCTGTGACTTACTTATCAATATATCTAATCTGAATTCTACGCTATTCATTCTCGTTATCGACAGAACCAGGGCTATCAAAAAGGCCCTGATTAGCCACTGTAAACATCGCTTTCAAAATGTGCAACTAACAGACAGGTATAACTTGTCGTGTGTGATCACTTCAGTCGGTAGGAACTTGCAACCTGCCACTTAATTCAATTCCTGATTGTCTAAGCATGAGTATAGATTCATGTTTCAAGTGGTTAATTTACGAAAATTGCAAAACAATTACCTCACAAACTGAAGGAATCTCCGAGACAAAACCAGCAAAGATTCTTCTTCTTCGTAGCGCCAGCTTGATTGATTGAGTGAGTAGTGATTGATTACTTGACTTACTAACTCAAACACTTCGATGATGATTCCAACAGCTTTGCCAAGTATTTATACACATGTAGATCTAGAGCACTTGAACTGTCTATATATCACAGCTGGACTTATTACTACCTGAATCTCTTGTTCCCCTGTACATGTGCACTTTAACTTGAATGATATCGCTTCCGTCAACTCATAATATTACTCAGAAAAATTTGACCCTATTTAGGCCCTCGCATAGCAAGATTCGACGAATCCTATTGTGATTCAAGCATCAATCGACGACAGTGTGAACCTTACTCTACTTACGTATACTAAGTTTTCGTCATTAAGTGTGTGCCGAATGAAATTTTTGCTGTGTTTCGTTTTTGCTACCGTAGGTGATAGCTGAGAATAGGCCTAGGCAGGGTCATCTTTTTCACTGTTTCATTATAAGTCCCTGTTGAGCAAGGTTTACCCGCAGGGATACAAGGGACTTAGGTAATCAGTTTACATGATAATAGCGTGTATATGCATAGTTGTACGTTTAAGAGATGCAATGGTGTGCATGTAAGTGCGCCCGTTTAGATTTATACGCTTACGTGCAAATAAACGCACTAATATACGCGTAAGTGCAGGAGTGTATAAAAATGCGTGTACGCGTAAAGGTGAACGTGTAAATGAATCATGAGTGTTCACGCACGTACATGTGTACGTGATCAGAAAACGCGTATACGTGGAAATGTACGTATGCAGAAAAAATGTGTTTACATACATGGGTCAGGTAGGTATAAATAAATGCACTCGTATGTGTGTATTTGAGCGTGTTTACACGCATGTTTTCGTATGCATAACGAATGTGTGTATTGGCATAGGCTAGGTGCGTGTAAATAAACTTATTCGTAGACGTGTATACGTGCGCATGTTAACGTGTACACAAAAAATGCGTGTGAAGTGGCGGTAAAGCACCTTCTCGGATTTATCACTTGCAAAGGTTTCAAATAAATAAATGTACTCGCATGCGTGTGCATTGGTGTGTTAACACGCGTGCTTGCGTGTAAAGTATAAATGCGTGTATGAATTCCTCTATAAATGCGTGCATAAGTGCTGTAAGAATGCGTGTACAGTATAAGTCTCGGCGAAGAGACTTCTCGCATTTATTCTTTTGCGAGAGATCAGTTAGCAGCAAAAGCTAGCTACCTTTTCCGGGTGCTCCTCCGGGACCTCCACCATCTTTCGATGCGGGGGACTTCTTAAGCTCTGTTACAGCCTCTTCTTCGCTCATCTCATCATATCTGTATGAGCATGCGTCAGCGAAATTTTTGCTGTCGTCATCAATTCCCACGTACATAAGGCCACCTTTGTAGATGCCATCTCTTGGTTCATTGCAGAGAAAGAAGTAGGGTTCACCAGCCACTTGGAAGATATCGGATTTTGTGTTTACTTTGTATTGCTTTGTAAATGTAGCTTTAATCTCTATGAGAGAATGTACAGAGTCATAAGTACAGGGTCATAAGTACATGGTGGTGTCCCAAAAAAGGTGTGCCCCGTTTGTTTGGCTGCTGCGGAGGAGCTGTAACTTCAATTGTCCAGTTTTTTATGCAGCTGCTAGCATAGGCTTCAACCATAATGCTTCAACTTAGAGTTTGCGACCTTGTTTGAGTCAATCTGACAATGGTTGCTAACCTATGGCACAGGAAAGGCGAATAAGTGGTTTCTTTAAAAAGCAGCCACTTATTTTGGCTTTCCTGTGCCATAATGATTCGTTAAAGTCCTACCCTGACCATCCCCCCCCNGCACTCGTATGTGTGTATTTGAGCGTGTTTACACGCATGTTTTCGTATGCATAACGAATGTGTGTATTGGCATAGGCTAGGTGCGTGTAAATAAACTTATTCGTAGACGTGTATACGTGCGCATGTTAACGTGTACACAAAAAATGCGTGTGAAGTGGCGGTAAAGCACCTTCTCGGATTTATCACTTGCAAAGGTTTCAAATAAATAAATGTACTCGCATGCGTGTGCATTGGTGTGTTAACACGCGTGCTTGCGTGTAAAGTATAAATGCGTGTATGAATTCCTCTATAAATGCGTGCATAAGTGCTGTAAGAATGCGTGTACAGTATAAGTCTCGGCGAAGAGACTTCTCGCATTTATTCTTTTGCGAGAGATCAGTTAGCAGCAAAAGCTAGCTACCTTTTCCGGGTGCTCCTCCGGGACCTCCACCATCTTTCGATGCGGGGGACTTCTTAAGCTCTGTTACAGCCTCTTCTTCGCTCATCTCATCATATCTGTATGAGCATGCGTCAGCGAAATTTTTGCTGTCGTCATCAATTCCCACGTACATAAGGCCACCTTTGTAGATGCCATCTCTTGGTTCATTGCAGAGAAAGAAGTAGGGTTCACCAGCCACTTGGAAGATATCGGATTTTGTGTTTACTTTGTATTGCTTTGTAAATGTAGCTTTAATCTCTATGAGAGAATGTACAGAGTCATAAGTACAGGGTCATAAGTACATGGGGGTGTCCCAAAAAAGGTGTGCCCCGTTTGTTTGGCTGCTGCGGAGGAGCTGTAACTTCAATTGTCCAGTTTTTTATGCAGCTGCTAGCATAGGCTTCAACCATAATGCTTCAACTTAGAGTTTGCGACCTTGTTTGAGTCAATCTGACAATGGTTGCTAACCTATGGCACAGGAAAGGCGAATAAGTGGTTTCTTTAAAAAGCAGCCACTTATTTTGGCTTTCCTGTGCCATAATGATTCGTTAAATTCCTACCCTGACCATCCCCCCCCCCGGGCAGCCCGGGGGTTAACGAAATTGCTTGCACAAATGCCCCGAGGCGGGGCAAACTGTTTCGGCGAATGCTTTGGGCACTGAGAACATGCCATATTCCCAGTAAGTCAAAAATGCTAAAGCTGTGTTGTCAAATGCCCGGGCACGGGGAATATTTTTGAGCAACTACCCGGGGCTGTCCCAGGGGGGTGGTTAGGGTAGGAATTGAAGGAGACACAAATCATTAACAATCCATGCAATGATTTTTAAAGATTTGGAGGCTATGCTCTCAACCGGTACAATTATCAATATTTCGCAGTGGAGACTAATTATACTTACTTTGTTCCTTTGACGACATGTCGACTTTACGGAGGTAAAGCGTCTTTTTACCACCTTCATTCTCCATCATCCAGAAGTAGCCTGGAAACTTGGCTGATTCAAAGGACGATCCTTTTTCTCGGAAGTGAGGCTTAACCAACAGGTCACCCAGGGCTGGTCTTATCTGCTTGAAAATGTAGTCGCCCCTGAGGTGGCCATTGAAAGAGCATCGTTTGTCCGGCACGCAGTGAATTCTCAGTTTACCCTCATGAGGAAAAGGGGTGTCTACTTGAACGTAAGTCACTGGCTCGCCTGTGGAATAAAAAGAGCAAAAAATTAAAGCCTCTAGGTTAATGAATATTGTTTTGGAATTTGCAAAATCATCGAGACTCGAACGTTCCAATACACTTACAGAAATAAGGCGGTTTTGAGAAGTACTCTAGAGCACCTTGGGGGTACTTGAATACCGAAAGGTACTCTGGAGTACCCCTTTAGGGGTACCATATTTGCGCCCGGCTAGAGTACCCTAAAAAGTACTCTAGAAACCACCTTATTTCTGTGAGTGTAGTGTTAAAATGTTCTCTGTTAGGTGTTACATCAAGGACCAATACATTTTAGACATGACTGCACCCAACCGAGTTCTAACCCTTTATCTTTTAAGCTAAGTTTTTACTTGCCACTACTGCGATTATTTTCCGCCTGAAACAATACTTGACCAAAACTGGTGTTTATCTAGATAAGAAATTATCGCCATTGTGTTAATAGTGATAATCGCCCTGAATCAGTAAAATCACCGATAACAATCGATAAGGCATGGAGAAGTCAACCAAATAAGTTTCAAGTTTGAAATGGCCTTAAGTCTTTAACTTAAACTTTTAAGTAACAAATTTTTAATGAGGTTCTTCACAAAAACAAAATAAATTGGCAAATGCACTATGTTTTTACTGATCCGGCACAACAACGATTTAATTAAGAAAACAGAAATGCAATGGTCGCCTATGTACAAAGAAATAACATCCAATTCGGGGTCTTATTCTCAGGCCAAAACAAAGATTACAAAATTATCAAGAAAGAGAGAGCTACAGGCACAGCAGCATAAAAGTACATGGAAAGATAGGAATGAATAGAGATATCTCAGCTCCTGAATCAGTTATGGGATGCGCTAGAATCTTAGACGGCTAGATAACGATAATGTTAATTTTAGAATTTGTTAGGAAATAACATCCAAGCGCTAAAATATACACCTTCGATTTGAAAGTCAGTATCTTGAAAACAAAGCTCGCATGGACAGACCAAAGTTCGTTTGTCATAGTGAGAGAGAACGCTAGATCTGGGGACAAGAAGACTTTTTGCGTTGTTTTTGTAGACATTTTTGGCAATTTTTCAGGAAAATAATTGGCTTATTTTACACGCGTTTGAAATTTTTTAAATCGAAACCCGCACGGTAGACTTCTCACTGTACATGATCAAATGAAAGGTCTGGGGATGCGAAGACATTTTGTGTTGTTTTGTTGGCCATTTTTCAGTGAAATATTTGGCTTATTTTACAAGTTTTTGAAATTTTTAACTCGTAACCCGCCAGGTAGACTCATTACTATGCATGATAACGTAGCCACCTACCAGCAAACCATGGGGCCTAACGAGGGAAAATCTACATCAAAACAGATACAAAATCAAAGGGCTTTGTGATAATAAAACTAAAATGTTACCTTTTATCAGCAAGAATTGAAGCAGCCATATAAATCCTATCTTTTCCAACATTTCGCTGGATTATGAAGTCATTGCCTAGAAAACAGTAGCAATAAAAATTCGCGACTGTTTCAAATCTCAGGTCAAAAGATTGAACTGGTCTTTGTGTCGTAACAATAGATGTTGTTACATGTTTCATTGTCTAAGCTAATGTTGTTGCTGTTGTAGCGTAATCAACTTAATTGGAATAGGGATCAAACAGGGAGTGCTACAATCATAAAGCAAAGCCGATAGAATTCGACCGATCGGGCCCGCTGAGGGACTTTATGGGGCCTGGGGCACAAAACCGAGCTGAGGCCACTGGAATATTGTATTGGGTGGGAAAACGACAATTTTTCGAACCCGTTTTGTCCGTCATAACTTGTTTGGGGCCCCTCTTAAGTTGGGCCGTGGGCAACCTGCCCCCTCGGCGGGCCTGCGACCGAAAACAGAGATAAACGCATTTTTAAAACAACGTGGATATGCCAATTCGTACCAAAACTTTCTTAGTTTTTTTTTTCAGAGAAAAATTCACTAAAACTGTCTCAATTGGATTCCAACTTTTAGATCCAAAATTATGATCAAAGCAGCCTTAGCTGACGGAGTGTTTAAAGATTATAAAATGAAAAAGACTGAATGAAATGAATGAAAAATGATGATCTATTTCTTGCGATTGCTGCAGATAGCTACGTGGAGCATATTATGTAAACATGAACAAATGTGACACATGGGTGACATTTGGTAAGAGGATGTTTTAATACCTTTGAAACATAAAAGTGTATAATAATAAGCCTATACCTTTGCTGTTCAATGTATCAATCTAAAAGTGCTTCTCAAACGTTGCACTAGAGTTTCTTAAAAGTTGGGCCATATTAGAACTAGTTTCTTACAAACAAATTTCTTATGAAAACAACGTATACAGATGCGTTTTAAAAATAGCATCAGCGCATAGCACTTCACATAAGATGGGTTAAGCAATAAGAATTCTCATAAAATAGCATTACCTTCCTTTTAATCCGTAGCTTGTATTGTCATCCCCGTATTTGTCATGAAGCTAAGCTTTGCTTCGTTATATCTTCTCTTTCAAGGCCTCGTCAGTTCATCTGTTGCCGTGGAACCACACTCTTTGCAACTGCATGCAATCAAGGCTTCAACACTTCCCCATCCACAACAACATTTTAAAAGTCTTGAGATTTTTGCACCGTAAACCAAATCCAGAGGCTATCAATCCTCAAGACCAGAGAATAACTTCTTCTCGAAAGCTGGCAATGTAGTGTCTAACTTCAGGATTCATAAAACAAGACCTGGGTCTTGAAAATAAAAACTCCAACGGAAAAAAAGAGAGCAAGCCTCGTTTACAAGAGATATTGCTGCGCTGGAATGCCATTTGTGATTTTGAAAAGGGGTAGCTTTGCAAGGAAGGCGAGCGCTTACACACTAAGCTCTAGCAGAAGCCCCTCTGAGTTTGAGAGGTGACATGAATGGTGAGGAGAATGCCTTCCAGGATTTCAAACACGGAATAACTCTTCACGAAGAGCATACGTTCGCCCGTTGAGTAAAAGAGGTAATGCTACTCATTGTTTCAAGCGATGGCTGTTCAGGGCTTGATAGGGTCAAGAATTCATTGGCATTTGATACCCTCTGCACTCTGCAGAACAACCAGTTGCCTCAAATTTAACTGTCAAGCGAAGGTAGCACTGGGCTGGGGGTTAAATCTACGATACTACTATCATACATCACCTTTCGATTCTCCATCAGGCTTTCTGCCAGACTTCGGAACAGGCTTGCCAAGTCTTTTAGCGGCTTCATCCTTCGTCAACTGGAATAACGCGTACGAACATCGATCAGCAAAGAATCTGGAATTATCGTCTGTTCTTATGAGAAGATAATAAGGTTTATCCCCTTCATTACAAACAAATTCGTATTCATGACCTTCCATCAAAAATATCCATGCTTTTGTACTCACTTTTAAGTTCTTCCTGAACGTTGCTCTTTGCTCTGGAGAATGAACGAGAAAACGGAATTAGCAAATGCAAATCAGGAAAAGAATAAGATCTATCACTGGGTGAGGAAAAAACTTACAGCTTTTGAAAAATCATTAAATTTGATTAAGTTACCGATCATGAAAAATTCTTTATGTGCATTTGTGTCAAAGACCAAATCAATTTTGGACACACTGCAAAATCTTGAAATGGCTTCTAGCACATAAATTGGTTTGCTATGTCCTTGATGAGGCTCTTAAGTGGTGTATGACTCGAGCTTTATGATCCAATCCCAGAATTCAGGTTAGATATTGATATCCTATCCCAGAATTCTGAATTGAATTGATTTGGATTTTTGAAGGCTGTGTACGAGGATTTTTAGTGCAACAGTCATTGCCAGAATTTTTAGTAAAACTGTACACCCCAATCCCAGAAAATTCCAAATGAAAGTATACCCCAATCCCAGAAATCTTCCAATAAAAGTATACCCCAAGCACAGAATTTTCAGGCCAAAAACTACCCCAAAACTGGCGCACATCTCCGTCTGACCCAATAGTCAAGTACCCCCCCCCCCCTGGGTAAAATACCATGTTTTGTAAAATACTATTGCTCAAAATAAGGTTCTTCATGCTATGCTGTAATTAGATCGTCTCTCTCCCGTAAGAAAAAAACAGCGATCACCTCGTAGATCTATTTAGTCCTTGAGACAATACACAGAGGAAATTTAAAGATAGGTAAAATAGTCGAATTTTGGTGCTTTTCCAAAAGGTGGACGTTTCTTTTACTCACCCGGTATGCTTCAAGTGTTCAATAAAACAAGGAATGATCTCAAAGTTATAAGATAGTGTTCTATCTTACATTGCCACTGGCTTGAGTTGAATTCACACTTGAAGAGTGTTTCATGACGCTTCCAAAATAAAGCAACTATTGAATTTTATACAACGCTTAAGAATTATATGGTAAACGCGAGCCTTATTTGGAATAGCGGCAACAAAACGCTTCCAGCGTAAATTCAGGATAGTGGTTAAAACTTACGCGAGTCAGCATCTGTCGGTTTCTCAAGCGAAATAACCGGATTTTTATCTTTGGAAGCCATGAAGAAATAGCCAGGGTATTTTACGGACTCGATGTTGACACCTTTTCGTGGCACTTCAGTATTGCCAATGATAGGTGGATTGTGTACTCTCCAAACCTCACTGCCATCATACTCTTTATCAAGGTACGGGCGTTTATGCGGACCCTTTACCATAATCGTCAGACCAGACGTCTTGAATTCAGGATCCGACAATAAACCAATTTTAACTACAAAGTAAATAAAACTAAGAATATAGGGTCCCTATGAAATTTTATGGGTAATAAAGGTTCGATTCCAATTGACGATTACGCTAAAGATGGCGCCAAGGAACTTTCTACCAAGATGCACTGCGTTCTTTAATCGAATCCATATAGAATCGTCAAAAGGATTAGTAATAGATGATTACGCTAAAGATGGCGGCGAGGAACTTTCTACCAAGATGCATTGCGTTCTAGTTGCGAATCTTTAATGATTCTATAGGAATTCGATTAAAGAACGCAATGCATCTTGGTAAAAGTTTCTTGCTGCCATCTTTGGCGTAATCGTATACACCGCCCTCAGACAGAAAAAAAACAGAGCAAAAGATCTTAGGCACGTAACTATGCTGACAAGCAAAATCCGAAATAGTGTTAAAACAACAGGGGAGAACACTAACAATTGTTGTGTGTACAGGTTGTCCCAAAAAATTGTGCCCCATTTGTGCGGCTGCTGTGGAGGAACTGTAACTTCTATTGTCCCGTTTTTTACACAGTTGCAAAGAATAGCCTTCGACTTAGAGTTTGATACCGTGCTTGAATCAATCTGAGAAGTGTCTCCTGATCTATTGCACAATAAAGTCAAAATAAGTGGTTCCTTCAAAAATAGCACATTCCTCGTTCTCCAACAATTTCAAAATCAAGTAGCTATTGAAAGAAAGGGTTCGAGCGTTGTGTTTGAAATTTTCAAGATTTGGAAGGGGTTTAATAGTGCTGTGTTATGAATAAACAACATTATTAACCTTTTTTAAATGTAGATAAATTCCAATGCAATGCTAGAAGCAAATTTATCTTAAACAAACGAAGCGGCATGCATTCCCACAAGTTATGCACAATCAAAAATTCAGCTGCCATTTCTAAAGTAATAATTTTGCCAATTATTTAGAGCTTACAACATTTACCTCGCGACCAACTTTTATTCTTGCACAGGCCTAATTTATTGAAATTATTGCAAGTTTATCTGAAACAAACAAAGTAACATCTGTTCCCACAAGTTATGCACAATCAAAAATTCAGCCGCCATCTCTAAAGTAATAATTTTGCCAATTACTTAAAGCTTACAACATTTACCTCGCGACCACCTTTTATTGTTGCACAGGCCTAATTTATTGAAATTATTGCAAGTTTATCTGAAACAAACAAAATAACATCTGTTCCCACAAGTTATGCACAATCAAAAATTCAGCTGCCATTTCTAAAGTAATAATTTTGCCAATTATTTAGAGCTTACAACATTTACCTCGCGACTACCTTTTATTCTTGCACAGGCCTAATTTATTGAAATTATTGCAAGTTTATTTGAAACAAACAAAATAACATCTGTTCCCACAAGTTATGCACAATCAAAAATTCAGCTGCCATTTCTAAAGTAATAATTTTGCCAATTATTTAGAGCTTACAACATTTACCTCGCGACCACCTTTTATTCTTGCACAGGCCTAATTTATTGAAATTATTGCAAGTTTATCTGAAACAAACAAAGTAACATCTGTCCCCACAAGTTATGCACAATCAAAAATTCAGATGCCATTTCTAAACAAACAAGCTCTATTAAATTGTTGTTGATGCTTTGGAGCTTTAACTTTCGCTCCGAGTTAGGGCTTATAGCTGTCGTCTTGAGGCGACCGTCTATTCCTGCAATGCAAAGGCCTACTTCATTGCAACTGTTTTAAAATCTCAAATAACGAAAACAAACAGACAAAAAAAATTACTCACAACCAGCTTCAACACCAACCCACATCATCATGGATAACAAAATTAACGACATTTTTATGATTTAGACGAGTTTTAGACGAGAAATTTTATCTTATCGCCATATTTAAAATCGTGTTTGCTCCTTTGATTCAATTCTGGTATGATCTTGAAAAATTCCGCCACCTGTTTGGTTAATCAGGCGCAAGCGAACCGTCAATCAGATGTTATATTTGCCAATAACAATGGCTATTTCTGCCGGTAACAATTTTAACTTTCACGATTTAAGGGCAGATTTTATAATAATGACAATCATGCAGACGACATTTCGCGTGACATTATCAATTTGCATTTAATAATGAAAATTGGTTAAATGGCCTAAAATTGGGATGGCTAACCAACTCATCGTGGAAGCAAAAAGGGTTTGCTAAGCGAAGACACAGGCTTAAATAAAAAATAACAGGATATCTCTAAAACTCTACAGCCTCGATTTTATTTGTGTACCAATTGGCCCAATAAAAATTGAAACTTTTAGAAAATTCATCAAAATTTAATCACACCGTCGATCAATAAAATTCTTTACGTGCGTTCGTGTCCAAGACCAAATTAATTTAAGACATAGAAACAATTCTTGAAATGGCTTTGAATTTGAGGGAATTTGTGCTTTTGTAAGCTGCCTGGTTTTGAAGCATACTCCCAAATCATAAGAAAGACCTCTCAAATAGACAATAATGCTAAAGATGGCGGCTCCAAAGACTCTGTTGTGTTTTGCTGCAAAGCATGCTGGTAAAAAGCTCCCTGATGACCACCTGAAACCTTTCCAAAGCAGAAAAAGTAAACTTTTGATTCGAATGCAAGTTTTAATTAAAGATTCGCGTTTGAATTACAAAACTTTCCTTTTTGTCTACATTGACTACTTGTTCGGAACTTTACCACAGCTAGCTAGTCGAAACGGTAGACCAAAATTTGTATGTCGTCAGGTGGTCGTCAGGGAGTCAGGGAGCTTTTTACCAGCATGCTTTGCGCAGCCGCCATCTTTAGCGCTATTGTCTATTCCGCATCACTACTTAAATGTGTTGCTTATGTCCTTGACAAAGCTCTTATATGTCGTAGGAATCGAATTTTTAATGAAATTGCAAGAAATAGCTTTTTAACTAAAAATACGATATTTTGTGAAATACTATTGCTCAAAATGTGGTTTTCATGCTGTAATGTCATCTGATCTCTCCCGAAAAGACAAAATTACGATCACTTATTAATTTATTTGGTCCATGAGACAAATACAAAAAATAAAATTTCAAGAATCGTAACATAATCAAATTTTAGTGATTTTTTACCAAATTTCACTATTTATTGGGCCACCCGATAATAGACCTTTTTACTTGCCAGAAAAGAGGTTTGGATCGAGCGTTCAAATCTGGTAAATTTTGTGAAGGAAAACAATATCATGACCCCCGTTCTCTGTAGAAACACTGCTAGCTGTGGCATGAAGTTCCTTCGGATCTCGGAACACTTTTCGGAGAATAAATCAACGATAACTCTACTCAAATTGAGTTACGAATCTTTTCAGTTTGTACACAGGCAAGTTTTATTTGCCTTCTAGCCTTGTTTCTCGTTGTTTTCGTTCATTGTTTGTGTAAAAGTTGCAGAACAAAAGTGCGAGCATGCAAGGGTTTCATTTTGCGAGTTAGCGATTCGAAGTTTGCTGTTTTCAACCGTCGTATTCAAATGAAAAGAAACTTTATTTTGATATTATTATTGATAAAATTACAAAACGTAGAGGAGAAAACACAGACACCTGCATACACCTATCGAAAGAATTTGGGCACAACATATCAGTCGAAGGCCTCAAAATGCTTAAACGGTGAAAAAGATTTGCCGAGAGAGCCGAGAGATCGCTGTGTTTTGATTAAATATNAAAACACAGACACCTGCATACACCTATCGAAAGAATTTGGGCACAACATATCAGTCGAAGGCCTCAAAATGCTTAAACGGTGAAAAAGATTTGCCGAGAGAGCCGAGAGATCGCTGTGTTTTGATTAAATATGGGCCTAGACTGTTGCATAACAAAATCAGCTAACAATGAACGAAAACAACGAGCAAAAGGTCAGAAGGCGAATCAAACTTGCCTGTGTATAAACTGTAACATTCGTAACTCAATTCGAGCCAAGTTATCTGTGATTAACTCTCTCAAAAGTGTTCTGAGATCCGAAACAACTTTATGCCACAGCTAGCAGTGTTTCTACTTAGAACGGGGGTCGTGCTTTTCTTTTCTTCCTCAAACTTTACCAGATTTGGACGCTCGATCCAAGCCCCTTTTCTGGCAAGTAAAAAGGTCTATTCTGGGGCGACAATGGGCAATAACGCTAAAGATGGCGGCCGCGCAAAGTATGCTGGTAAAAAGCTCCCTGACAACCACCTAACAACATAGAAATTTTGATCTGCCGTTTCGACTAGTTCGCTGTGGTAAAGTTCCGAACAAGTAAGCAATGTAAACAAATAGGACAATTTTGTAATTCGAATCAAAACTTTACTTTTTCTGCTTTGGAAAGGTCAACCATGTTGCATTCGAATTCAAGGTCGATTCGAAGTCAAGCTAGCTAGTCGAAACGGCAGACCGAAATTTTATGTCGTTAGGTGGTCGTCAGGGAGCTTTTTACCCGCATGCTTTGCAGCAAAACACAACAGAGTTTCTGGAGCCACCATCTTTAGCGTTATTGTCTATGCCAGGATTAGGCATTACAATTCTCATATATTTCAGTATGTAATTCCAACACTTACGTTACAGCATATAAAAAAATAAACAAACTCAAGGCGGCAGATCAGATCTTTAGATCTATTGGATCTATCCCTCTATATTCAATTTAAGTTGATGTGTTAGAAACGCCTGTTCGCTTGCACAACGAGTTAGTTAGGCATCCCGGTTTCAGATTTTGTCCTACAATATAAGACGTACCTTATCGAGCCTTGTAATCTTTTCATGAAAATTCCTCATCGCTGATACCATTCCTTGCCAGATACATTTGCTACAATTTGATAATATACAAATGAAAGTAAAGAAACAAGCATTGATTCTTGTTGTATATTGCAGGCCTACATTGCATGCGACTACTGTCAGGAGAGGGGGGAGGGGGGAGGGGGTTGCTTTAAGATAGATTTTCGAGGCCAAGAAAATTTTCATACGACTTCTCTCAGAGGGTAGGTTTATTAAAAAGGTAAGGTAACTTTTTGTTTTGCAATCTCAAATCTTAACCTGCAATATGAGATTTAAAATTGAAACAAATCAATTGAACAAAAGAATCGATCTGAAGAAACGAATCATCAAAACATGTTCTTTAAACAAAGAAATCTAACATGGCTATAGTTGCGTAAAATCTACCTATCTGGCTACGGATGAATAAATAAACAACAAACAAACACACAAGCACAAAATAAATGAGCGTCTAGACTTCAAATAGAAAACATAATCTGAAGACACTTACGTAGCTGCTTCTTATTGACTTGATGTAATTATTCCAGCTGGTTAACCACTCTATTTCGCCATTGGTTTCTCATTTCCAGATGTTCATTGATCTTGCAAGAAGTTTGTTTCGCTGGAGATTCCATTGGCGATTTCTAGAGATGACCTAGCCCCTGAACGCCTTCAAGCAGACACAAGGACATCTGGGAAGCATACACCATTCAAATGGGAAAGACTGCGTGATGCAATTCTCAATCCGTCTACAAAGACAGTTTCACTCCAAGCTGCCCGTCAAAGGCAAGGAAATAATTCTTGCTCACACACTGCATGCATCCTAAGCTAGGCAATAATTTCAAAACGTGGTGCCTCGATTAAATCAGGCGCAAATGTCTACCAAGCCAAACTACGTAGCTTGTTTTTTACAACAAAGCCGGTTTCATTTGATTACATTCACAACATGCGCAGAAAGAAGTAGCTTGAAAAACCGGGTAGCTAGACCCGGCTTGAATTTCAATTGTTTGTTTTCCGATAATGCTCAGTTAGGTAAGCGCCAAACAAGCCGAGATAACCTGGTCACGGTATCATGAACATTTTGAACGAGACTAGCAAAACAAGGCCGTTTCGTTATGGGCAATACTCGCGGATTCTTACACGGACAGCGAGGTCAGTTATCAACTGGGGGAGGGGGGCTTCCAAAAATATAGGGGGTGGAGGATAAATTCCCAATTCTTTAACGTAGTGAGAATTCCTTCGTTATCCCAGGCTCCTTGGTTCATGTTTCAGGGTAGGGTTCTTAGTTCTCAGTTAACTGAAGCATTTCGAATGGTTAGGGTACGTCTAACGAACACTGATTGTCAAAGAATAGAAGAAAGTATTATTGAGAGTTTGCCAGATTTTAATCTCAAATCACTAAAGACAAAGAGTACAGGAATTTGATGGAATTCAACATGTAACTCAACGTTAAAATTTTCAAATTCAGTGATCATTTCGTTTTGCTTGAGACCCTCCGCAAAAATGAATTTGTTTCAGTTTTGACTGCGAACTGGCTCTCTATTGGGAAATTTTCTAAAGTGATATACAGCTCTACCGGGTGTCCCAAATAAAAGGTGAAAGATTTGATCAGGGCTAGCGATGCCAATTTAGCTCCTACCAATTCGCAATAACTTTTAAGCCAATCCTGAAAAGCTAACTTGAACATAGGTACCTTGTTTATTGATAATGGTGCTTCTAAAATTGAAATATCATTCTTGAAAGTTTAAATTTGACTCCACCTCTAAACCACAACTTTGGCGTTTTGGCCTAAGCAAATTCCTGAAGCACAGCGAAATTAAGAATCGAAATTAAAGAGAAAATAAGAAATGCATAATAGGTGAGATGTAACAAATACCGTATAATATAGTGTAATTTTTGTTCAAACTTTATCAAGACTATTATTGAAATATTCGCTGTGTTTCAAGAATTTGCTTAGGCCAAAGCGGCAAAGCTCTGGTTTGGACGTTGAGGCAAATTTAAACTTTCAGGACAAATATTTCAACTTTTGAAGCACAAATATCAACCAGCAAGGTATATATGTTCAAGTTAACTTTTCAGGGTTAGTTTAAAACTTATTGCGAATTGATTGGAACTAAATTGGCATTGCTAGCTCTGATCAAATCTTTTACCTTTTACTTGGGGCACCTAGAATTCTGTAAAATAATAAACAAACCTAGCGTGGGCTGGTTTTTAATTCCTTTTCCAGTTTGCTGTATCATCTTTTTATCAGCAACAGGCTCTGTATATTCCATAAATCCATAAGAACACCGATCTGCGAAGAACCTCGTGTCGTCATCCGTTTTAATTCTCATTGGATAAGGTGGATCCTTGTCATTGCAAAGGAAGTCATATTGATGTCCTTCTACTGAGAAGATGTAGAACTTCGTACGAACCTTTAAATGCTGTCTGAATGTTGCGCCCTGTCCTGAGCAAAGAAATATGCCATTAGCAGCATAGACCATTTCGCAATTTGCAGAAAGGGATTGAGGAGAGCGCGGCCAATTCTGCCAGCCTTGGCAACAAGTATAGAAAGTCTAGGCCAAGGCTGGCAGAATTCTACTTGTTGCCAAGGCTGGCAGAATTGGCCGCGCTCTCCTCAATCCCTTTCTGCAAATTGCGAAATGGTCTATTCACGTATTTTATAAAAGAAACAAAGAATTTGAGCCAGTACTGAAAATTTCTTAAAACTTTTCTTAAAATCAGATTTTGAATACTCAGAGTTTCTTACGAGTTTTTTGCGAGTTCCATAACAATGCTCACTGACCAACAAGAGCAGATTATGTAACAATAGCAACCTGCCTTTCATTGACGCGCCATTTCAAAGCGATTAGCGATTGCAGACAAAGGCATTTCAACGGTCGAAAGGTCGAGTAGTCAAGCCAATGAAACAAAGCAGATCGCAAAAGTGCCGTGAAACATAGGTAGAAACTCAGTCGTTGTGCAGGCGTCAGGCGAAAGGAGTTTTTAAGAGAAGAAATGAGTAAATATCGAAAGGAGAAGGGTATACCTAAACTTCTGCCGCCTAAATTTCATTCATTTAATTTGGAAGCTGAAAAGTAAGCATTACAAATCTCACACATTTTTGTGTGTAATGCAAACATTTATTGCTCGGCTTCTGAGTTAAATAAATGAAATTTAGGCGGCAAGAGTTTAGGTATATCCTTCTTCTTTCGATATGTACTCATTTCTTCTCTTAAAAATCCCTTTTCGCGTGCACAACGACTGAGTTTCTTACCTATGTCTCACGGAAACTTTGCGATCTGCTTTGTTTACATCCTTGGCTTGATTACTCGACCGTTGAAATCTATTTCTCTGCAATCGCTAATTGCTTTGAAATGACGTGTCAGTCAGAGGCAAGTTTGGCAATTGTTACAAAATCTGCTCTTGTTTAGCTGACCAGGTAAAGTTTAGAGAAAGTAAGAGGAGTCAAATGTTATAAGAATTTATGTATCCACTTACTGTCCGCACTATCCTTTGGCTTTTTCAGCAACAACTGCCTATCAGGGGTCGCAATTAAGTAAAATCCAGGGTATTTGACTGACTCTATAGATACGGCCTTTTCAACCTTTTCACTATCGCCAATTGGTGGCCTGTGAATCATAAACACGGCTGCACCATCTTTTTTTGTAGTAAGAACTGGGGCTTTGCCAGGGTATGCGTGGATGATAAGGCCATCGTTATCAAATGGATCTCCTATGTGGCCATAGATTACTGAAAATAAACATAAAATGAACGGTTACTAGATAACAAGCGAATGCTAAGAATGTCATGGATGGATAAGATAAGCAATGAAGCCGTATTAGAAATGGCAGAAACACAGATAAGTTTAATTACAACGATTATAAAGTGACAGTTGCCATTTTTTGGTCATATACAGGAAAGAGAAACTGGAACACTTGGTGATTACAGGAAAGTTTGAAGGAAAAAGAGCACGTGCAGGCAAAGACAGGGTTATGTTGCTAGTATGAAAGGAAGAAAAAGAAAAACTTGGACAGAGAATAAAATCTTGCAAAAGTACAAAGGACAGAGATATTTGGGTTACGGTGATCGTCAACGTCGATGGACATGACACTATAGATAAATAGACTACACAAATTGGTTAAACGGTTGAAAGAAATAACGAAAATCCCCAAAACATAGGTTTAAAATTCAAATCGTAAAACTGCTATCTCTTCGTGAACAGTTGATTTGATCATTTTAGGCTATTTTTCAGGCTATTTTCCAGCTGTTCCGCGAGCATAACGCCTGACCTCTATTTTGAGACAGACTATGATTTAATTGTAAATGGCCGAACGGTTGTCATTTAATTCCAAGCTCCCTGTGCTATCGTTTTGTAGCTGTATGTTGATTTGTTGTAAAATTGTATGAGCATATAAAAAAAGCATAACGGTCTATAAAATCAGTTGAGATGGCTCTCAATTGAAAAAAACAAAAGGTGCAAAGGGAAGTTCGATTAGTCTGCTACCAATCTCAAGAGAATCTCGATACACTTGAAGAAAATCATTTTATTGCTATGATTGTTAAACTACAGGATATAAAGATATAGCTACATGGGCAGAGGGCTAGAATACTCTCGCTAGGAATGCCTATGCTTAGCCTCCTAACGGGGAAATCTTCATGGCATCTTTTCAAGATTAAGTCTTACACAAACTCAAGTTGAAATCAGAAGTGTCAAAACACTATTGATCAATCATTCCAAAATAGATAAGATACAAACTTAAATCACATACCTCCAGCATTCGATTGGTAAATCCAAGACACAAGAATCCAAAAGATTATCATTGCAAATCTCCAATTAATCTGTAAATTAAGATAAATAAATATTATGTTGACTTTCATGCTATGCAGGCACAAAGCCTAAAAGACTGCGACCAAAACTGAATTGCATTGACAGTTCGCTGCACACGCTCGTAAACATTGGTATCATGGGTGTCAAAAGCCATTCAACCACCCGTCTCTCAAAGGCCGCAAATACACCAGTTTTATGACGTTTTGCTCTGATTCAGCACTATACTAATTCCATGAATTTTTAGTTTTGCATCGAATATTGAATTGTTAACTGAGAATAATTCCAGAGCTCTAAAAAACACGATCCTTTGTTGTAATGTCTCGTTCTAATGTAAGAAGGGACCTAAATTTTGAGAAAATAAATACAAAAGCCCGACAGAAAATCGGCTTTGGGTTTGAGGCTTTTAGGGACTCAAACATAACAAAATATTAAAACTCCAGAAAATAACTTTACCAACGAAGATACAAAGGTTTGAGAATTGTGGGCTAGCAAGCAAGTTTAAGACGGTGTCCAAGACAGAAACAACATGGCCTTGTTATATGAACGTTGGCCCTTTGACCCCGACACTTTTCAGCTGTCTAAGGATTGGGCACCAGTAACTTCAACTCAAAAATGTTTAGCAGAAAAAGGTGAAGAGCGAGCACGGCAAGTTGAAGGATTTTTGGTAGCAAGCGAAAGGTTTGGATGTGTTCTCAAAAGATGTAGTCTCACAAATAAAGTTTTCGTTTATTTAATATTCTTTTACCTACCTAGCGTAGTGAAAATCCTTGGCCATTTAGAAAACTTTGGGAAAAACTTGGATATGGTGGCTTTTCCAAATCCTCCACTTCTTGCAGCAGTCTAGCAAAGTGCATTCCAAAGCTACAATAACAATTGACACTAACCGGACGAATGGTCCGTGCATTAAGTGGCACTGGAAGGGGCAGGGGATTTGAATCAATCGTCTGAATACAGGAACCAATTGCATTGGTGACAAATTTGTCGCAAGATTCAAGGAGTTCATAGCTGACCGAGGGGCGAATTATGAAATCGTAAGAGACAGCTTCTGCCTAAAAATACGACATATTGCAAAAAATAATATTGCTCAAAATATGGATTTTCATGCAGTAATTTCATCGTCCGTTTTTTTAAGAAATAAAGTAGCAAGTATCTCTAAAACCTCTTTGGTCCTTGATGCAACTACACAAAAAGAAAATTTAAAGATCGGTAACATGAACATAATCAAATTTTAGTGATTTTTCAAAACGTTTCACTTTATATTGGGTTGCCCGGTGCAAAGATAGCCTGCGTATAGATGCTACTGGTTTCCTTTCAGAAAGAATTTAGTTGAGTGAAGATTTTTATGTGGTTTCTCCACCAGCAGACCGTAAAATTCATTCAGCTAAACTTTCTGAAAGGAAACCAGTCGAGCCTGCACACAGGCTAATACAAAGAATTTTAGTGTATGTAGCAACAAGGGCAGATAAAGGGAATTCGATGCCCCGTTGGTCAAGTTTTGAACAAAAACCAATCAAGCCACAAAAGTTTTCTGAAACCCAGGTAGTGCCTGGTTTACATCAGGGAGCTATAGTCTATCGTCTATAGCTCCCTGGTTTACACTAGGTCGTTGAAGTCGCTGGAGTCGCTGGGGCCGTTGGGACGAACAACCCAAAAGACTGTATACGAGCGGCAAAAACTCAGTCGTTGGTGTCGTCAGGGTCGTTGAGGAGTTTTATTTTCGCCATTCGAATTCAGCCTTTTGGGTCGTTATGGCCGTGTGTTCTAGCGACCTCAACGACTCCAGCAACTTCAACGACCTAATGTGAACCTGGCTTAGCTAGCTCGATTGGTAGGCGATTCAAGTCTGGTACCTCTGAACCAAACAAGTAAAATACCCGAGGCAGATAGTTAGATGTATCCTTCTTCTTTCGATATAAGCTCATGTCTGCCCATAAAAACCATTTCTGGCATGCACAACGAGCGAGCTAGCTACCTGAGTTTCAGAGCAACTTGTGCGGCTTACTTTGTTTTTTTATGACTTGACCAACCGGGCATAGGTTTCAAAATCTCAATTTGTCCCAATTTGTCCCAATTGGCCCAATTTGTCTGCAATCGCTAATCGCTTACTGGGGTGTCAGGTGTCAATAACATTATCTGCACTTGTTTTGTGTAGCTAGCTGTGGATATAAAATCTTGGGGGCAGCGCTACAAGTGCCGACAAGACGTGATATATCATGCCAGCAAAGTATCTATTCATTTTAACAATTTTCTTAGCTTTCAAGTGAACGAGATGGCCTCTGAAGGCAACATCGAAACTCTGAAATGTGTGGTACTCGGCAAATATGGAGTAGGCAGCAAAAGTCTCATATCAACTTTGGTTGGAAAGAAATTTCCATCAGAAACTGAGTTGATAACGCTCATGATCGATGGAATGAGCCCTTCAGATTATCACGTTCTACACCAAGTAAACAATCAAAAATTCGACATCACGTTTTGATTTTCGCATGGAGGCGAAGATTACGATAGACTCAGACCTGTCCTTTATCCAGGCGCTGATGTGTTTTTATTGACATTTGCAATTAACGACAGGACATCACTGGCAAAGATTCAGGACTTTTACCATCCACAAATAAGGAATTTTTGCGGTAAAAATGTACCAATCGTATTATGTGGGACGAAAGTTGATATAAAAGACAGTGACACATATGAATCTAGTGGGTGCGTCACAAATGAGGAAGGGAAACAGGTTGCTACAAGTCTTGAAACCGTTGGTTATGTTGAATGCAGTGCCAAAGAGTTGATTGGTTTGCAATTAATTTTAGATTTAGCTTGTAGAACTGGTTTTGACTTCAACCAAAGCCTAAAGAAAAAAGATGAGAGAAAAACAAAGTGCCAGATTTTGTGAAGGACAAAGTTGCTGTTGATAGATCGATTTGCTAAATTATATTTCTAAGCCAATGATGTTCTTTGACACAAATACAATTGTACTATTGTAAGAAAGATAGCATGGGCTAGAATTACTCTTCACATGACAGTCACATCACA
The DNA here is from genome assembly GCA_004194415.1 of Aurelia aurita. Lineage (NCBI taxonomy): Eukaryota > Metazoa > Cnidaria > Scyphozoa > Semaeostomeae > Ulmaridae > Aurelia > Aurelia aurita. The sequence continues at coordinate 444,960 of REGM01000049.1, forward strand.
CCTATTTTGTGTATAAGAAATTGGCCCAATAATGAACGTTTCTTAAAATTATCAGATTTTTGAGTACTGAATGTTTCTTAACAGTTTCTTAGAAAGTTCCTAGAATTCACGTTGTATCTATTGGTGGGTGATCTCATGTGCCTTCGTGAATTTTTCATATCCAGTTTTATGAAACCAGCCTCTGTTTATATATTACTCTAGCAGTACTGAGTAGTAACATACAAGAAACAAGCGGAAGTATACTTCAGGCGAAATACAAAGGTTTCAATTCAGTTCGTTTCATTTTAAAACTTCAGATGAAATTGAAAAAGTTTCTTAAGTAATATTTTTCCAGCATTCAAATGTCTTAATTTTTTTGTGATCTGAGAGTTGAGTTTCTTATAAAGACCTTCTAAAATATATGTGTATGCTTTCTGAATATCCTTGTGTTTCACCATGTTAATCGTTTCCATTGGAATGCACAGTAGTGAGACAGAGAAATGACCTTGAATTGCCTGTAGTACTGAAGTGAGTAAAATGATAATAACCTCCTTTACTGAGATTTAGATGTTTTATGATATCCACACGAAGAAATGTGGATTTCAGCAGTCTGAAATCCACACGAACAGCTTATGAGCTGTACTGTACATGAGTGGCGAGCATATAACTCTATTTTGGTAACAACTCTAGAATTAATTTAAAATTCAAAGTTTATATATATAGGATGTAACATAATATAGTCTACAAATATTGTCTTTACCATACCATTAAAATTTAGAAAAGATACAGTCATTAAAAATTACAAATTAGATCAAATGAAGGCAAAAATTATTAAGATGTCACCTCAAAAATCATTTTTGGTCACTCTAGCTCTAATGTTTTGTCTTTTATGATTTCCAATATATTTCTGTAATATCTCAGTTTTATTGTCAGTTCTTTAGCACTTTCAAAATCACCTGGAAAAATAACCATGTAGACTGAAATCAAATTCTCTCTCAAATAAATGTTTATGTTTACATATTGTAAAACAAGATGCGATTTCGAAGAAATATTTAACAAGAACTATTTTACTACTGTTGGTAAGTTTCTTGGTGTTTTGACCATTTTTTGGTGTTTCCATGACAGACAGAAGTATTATCTGTATGTTTCAATCAGACCCGGCTTACCTTACAGGCGGAAGAAACCCTTTTAAGATGTATGATTCTTTGGATCCATTAGCTTGATTCCAAAATTTTGACAAGTGAGTTCAACACCTTTCCTTGGATATTCAGAAATTTCACTCACTGTATGATGCAAGGAATATCAACTGCAAAGTGTCTCAGTTGGCTCAGGTAAATTCAGATTGGTAGAGAACAGAAGGTGGTCCAACTTTGAAGGATAAACTAACAAACCTCTTTCAAAGGATGATGACAGATCTTCAATGCAGTTGTCAATTGAATCTATAATGTTAAAGAAAAAACAGCGCACCTTTAATGTAAAAAAATTTCGAAAAACATAATAACGGGTGGGTAAAAAAAGCTACAGCTGATAATGAAATTATTTTTATTCAATACATGCATTATATGATGTACTTAGATAGTGCCACAGAAATCTGTTCAAAATCTTGCATTCAGAAAGTTTTTCTGAAATTTTCTATCTTAGGGCTACATTTGGCCCATTTGTTATACAGTATATAAATAAGATATGTTCCAATTCAATTTCAATTCAATTTTATTCGCAGAATACAACAGCCTAATACAATGTAAGATAAAAAAAAGTATGTATTCTACACGACCCAAGAGAAGCAGAGCTTATCTAGCAAGGGCCGTAAATTCAACTCTTAAAAGGAAATGTGAAAACGAAAACATTTTTGCACGTAAAAAAGACATTGTAACACNTATTCTATAATCTAATTTTTGTCTAGTCTCATATTTATGAGAGTTCTCATTAGTTTTGAAGTAATTTTGAAATACTTGTGGTAATTTATATTTGCTAAAGTGCACATGATGCATCATTTTTAAGATTTTTATGCGGTAAAGATCATCAATTTTAACTATGTTAAGCTCTTTATGTAGGTGATTTGTAGAATATTTACGATCTTTAAAGTGAATTATTTTGAGGATTCTGTTTTGTAGAACTTGTAGTTCGTTTAGTTTTTTAGTCGCAGCTGTACCATATGCTTCAAGCCCATATCCTATCTTAGAAGTTACAAGGGAGTCGTATAAGGTTAGCAGGCATTGTTTTGGTACTGAATGTCTAAGTTTAGCAAATATAGAAGAAAATTTTATGATTTCGCTTTTGACCTTATTGACATGGGAACTCCAAGATAGCTTTTCGTCTATCTTTACGCCAAGGTATTTGATCTCTTCGGCTCTAGCAAGTTCATCGCCCATTGATATAGTGCCAGTTGAAGTTAGGCTGTTTTTGGAAGGTACAAAGATGGAAAAATTTGTTTTGCTAGTATTTACCAATAACTTGTTCGCTTTTAACCATTCGTGGAGCATGTTGAGTTCTTTATTTATTGATGAAGATAATTTTGCAATATTTATATCGAAAGTAAAAATGCATGTGTCATCGGCAAATAATCTTGGTTTAGCAGAAGTTGCATTTGGCATATCGTTGACATATAAAGTGAAAAGTATGGGCCCTAATACTGATCCTTGAGGCACCCCTTTATAAATTTGTTGATGGGTAGACTTGTTTCCGTTCACACACGTATATTGTTTCCTGTTTTGGAGATAGCTTGCAAACCAATCGTGAACTTTGCCTCTGAAACCGTAATAAAAAAGTTTTTCAAGGAGTATATGATGATCTATGGTATCGAAGCTTGTGAGAGATCTAGGAAGACGCCTATGCAAGAGTTGTTATCATCAAGATTTTGATAGATGTTGTCAAGGAGTTCCAAAAGGGCATGAACAGTTGAATGACCCTCTCTAAAGCCAAACTGTAGTTCATAGAGGATTTCGTTTTTTTTTCAAGAATGAAATTATACGTTTTGCTAAAAGGCGTTCCAAGAGTTTTTCAAAACATGATAGCAAAGAAATGGGCCTATAAACAGACATGGGCCTATAGAAATGGGCCTATAAATAGCAAATAAATGGGCCTATAAACAGACATGGGCCTATAGAAATGGGCCAATGAGCAGTACTTACTGTACTGTGCTTTTAAAAAATCAGCAAATCTCAAAGTCAATTAAAAGTTTTCACTTTAAATTGTTTCAAATACACAGTTCTTAGATGGGATTCAATTGTAAAAGAGGATTGAAAAAGGTTTGTATGATAGGATTATCAGAAAAGAATTGGAATAAGATTGTTATCCATGTTTACATTGCGATAAATTCAAGAAGTCTGGGTCTAGCAGTTTTTCTTTGTTTAAGCTTTTTTCTCTGCACCAATAAACTAAGAAACAGAGTTCCTTTGATCCCCATTTGAAATACCTCCCAGTACAGCTCTTAGAGGCACTTTACATGAGAAATTTCAGCCCGTGCTGAGCTCAACACAGGCTGAGTTTCAACTCGGTTGACGGTGCAAGCCTTCATATTGTTTACATGAAAGAGGCCGAGTTGAAAGTAATCACAGGGACACAGGCTGAACTTAATTTGGCAACTCAGCCCGTGCTGAAACTTCAGTATGGGCCTAGATTATTAAAAATTTCCATGTAAACAGAAAGATTTCAGCTTGGGGTGTGTTGAAATCAGACCATTGCATTTTGGGATAGTGGCAGCTTGCTGTTTCTATTGTTTGCAACCACATTCATATCATGTGACCTAATCTCAGCCCGTGTTGAGATTTCAGAAAACACAAAGAAAAATAAGTGAGGCATTCAAAACTCAGCCCATCTTGAAATCAGCACGGGCTGAAATTTATCATGTAAAGGGCTCCTTAGGAATAAAAAGTTTGGGGCCATACCATTATTTGCTGCTCTAATCTCATCAAGATCCCTGGTTGACTTCACTTCACTCAAAGCTTCATTTATCTCCATAATTTCCATGAGAAATTCTGTTCCTTCAACAGTGTTTTCTTCGGTGATATTGATATCATGAAAGTTCAACTGAAATAAGATATGCAGAAAAAATACTCTCTCTTAGAATTGTGCTCTCTCCTCGATTAGTTTACCTACTGAGAGTTCCTCCTGAAGAAATCCCTCTCCATACAAATTTCTAGTATTTCTGTAATAATTTTTATTAACTTTTTTGCTGTCTTTGTAACTTGCTGTAATTTTAGTTAATCATTGTTTGTTTAAATGATTTTTGTATGTAGTGGAATTTTAAAATGAAATTGAACTGAATACGGCAATGCATTATGTCAAAAGTTAAAACTGTGTCACAATTCTAGGCAAGAAAACAATGTTAATGTACCTACAGTAAGGCCTGTAATCATTTTATCTTTAACAAATTATGAACAAATAATAGAGACATGGAGCTGTGAAAACAATCTGGGACAATATATTTTAAAATTTAGAAAGTACAAAACTTACCAAGTAGACAGCTCTTGCCAAAGGATCCAAAAGTATATTATAGGCCTTGTTTATCAATGATGATTGCTCCAAAGAATATTGTCGCTCTTCCTAAAAAAATTGAGACAAGTTTCTAGAACAGACTGTCAATTATTGAGTGCTTCGCTCAATCAAAATTTTAAATTTTCTATGAATACTAAATTTTCTATGAATTTTAAATTTTCAAGTAAATCTGCAAGAATTTTATATCTACTATTGTTACTCAAAAACAAAAAACAAAGACTTCCAAAATTAAAAGCACTTTAAAAAACTCATTATTTTATATTTTCTGACAGTTTCACATCAGTTTTAGTTTTTGCATTGGGCAACGTGCTTACTGTATTATGACTAAGCCTGCTTTGCAAGAAATACAGTGACAACAATCCACATTTTTCAGGCCTCCGACCCACCCTGACGCACTTCTCTGTCACAAACATTGATGAGTCTGATAGGTTCAAATATACCATGGCAAACAATTGGTCATGTATTGGCCAATAAGATTTTGTTTCTGGTCCACAAGCTCCACAACTGAAATGGTGGATTCTTCCGGAAATATTTTCTTAAACAACGAATAACAACTAAAGGCAAAGCTTCACCTTACATTTACCTCTTTTGAGTTTCCAAATTTGTCTGGGTGCAGAATGGCCTGAAGTTCTCTGTAGTGTGCTGACATCCTCCTCACATCTATGTCAAATGTTTCAGGGCTAAAAGGAAAATCTTAAAACTGACGAAGTAGCCCAAGTAATGTAAACACACTGTTAATGGCTTTGCAGTTTTCTATTCATTTTGGCCAGAGTCTATTTTTCCAACATTCTTTCATACATACTGTACAACCATATCACTCAGGCCAGACTGGAATCGGCGTATGGTACGCCACAGATCTGTGGCACACAGACTCACTCTAAACAATATAGAAAGAACAATAAACAAAAGAAATTGGTGTGAAGCTGTGGCGTATGGCATACACAGATTCCACCAGGGCACTCAGGTCAATTTCACCAGTATTAATTTAAGATAGATTTTAAGATAAATTCGCCGCACAAGGCAAATTTTCCAATCTGGGGTCTATATCTTGAGCTTGTTACCTTTCAAACATCTCAAAGTATGACATCTCACACAATGGAGGTTGTATAATCCTACAAATTTCACAAAAGAAAATCTTTGGACCAATCTTCTTTTTGCAGCTCCAACAAATTCGCTCCTGATCTCCAAGAGAACACATTAATCTCACAGATGTTGATGTTTTGGATAGTGTTGTTATTGGCCTCCTAAAGCAAGTTTGTGTATCTTTGACCTTGAATTTGAACTCAATGTTCATGGCAGTGAATAATCTTGCCTTTTGTACATATTCTGCAGTCATTGGTGTATATTGTAAATAGTTTCGAGACGCGCAAAGGCAAGCACTTCTATTTCTATTTGATAACTTTTCTTGTGTTGTTGTTGTGGAACAAATGGGCCTAGCCACTACTTGCATCGATTTCCCAAGCTGTGAATAATGTTTTGCAAACGTTCTCAAGTTTGGCAATGAGCTCATTCCGTCAAGCAGTAATGAAACTTTATTCCAGTAGCCTTCCACGAGAATATATTTTGCCATTATTATGTAATTTGTGAAGAAACTTCCAGCATCTTTACTTCACAGTGCTTCTTTCTTGATCAGCTTCTCAAATATGGCGGGAGAATAAATTAAAGGCAGTCTGTCACGCATCTGATTGGGTGATCAGGACAATACAAAGAATAGGAGAACTGAATGGCTGCTGATCCTAATCACTTTCTACGGCCGTAGAAAGTGATACAGATCAGCCCTCCTTTGTTCCCAATGCACAGATTCACAAAGACATTAGTTGTGTTGAGCTCTGACTTTACTGCAACCAATCAGATGCGTGACAGACTGCCTTTAAGGTGGCTCGACTGCGTTAAGGTGGTTCATTCGCGCCCTCACAAGCCAAACAAAAGATTTTGCTTCTGGGAAGCAAAATATTTTTTCACTGCGATTGGTCAGCATATAATAGGAATAAAATCTTTAAAAACATTGCATGATTGTTTGATGTATCTTTCGTTTGATTTAATGGCTTGAAAGGAACTTCAGGTACTTCATTATCAGTGTTCATTGGCAATCTTTGATATCTTGATTATTTTCAGAATTACAGTGTCTTCTTTGTTTCAAACAGTTTTTCGGTTGTGACGTCATCAAAATGCTAAATCGTGAACCAGAAAAGATACGGATTTCTGCTTACCACCATATTATAGACCTTCATAAACTATGGTTTACTTGGAGATTGTACCGTGTTTCCTTTATTAATTTAGGATTTGCAACTATTTTAATTTTTTTCAAAGCTTTTCTTGAATTCTTGTAAAAAGAAGAACCCTACAAGCTTTTCTTGTAAAAAGAAAAACCCAACAATTCTGAAAATAATCATGATATCAAAGAATGCCAATGAAAACTTAAAACGAAGTACCTGAAGTTCCTTTCAAGCCATTAAATCAACGCAAAATGCGTCAACCAATCGTGCAATGTCAAAAATGATTTTTAAAGATTTGATTCCTGTGCTCGATTGGTCAATTTTTGAATAAATTCTTTTCAAACATACGGCTGGGTATTCTTTATAAGCGGAAGCACTCTTGATACCCTTAATTCTCTGCTAAGTAATCTACAACCTGCTGTCATTATCAAGTTGTAAATAGGACTTCGATTACATAGAACTCCTCAAACTCTTCCCTGACGACATGGCAACTTTTAGAAACACTTTTAAATGTGCTCCTGAAAACAATTTCAAAAGTGTTCCGAAATTATTAGGAACACTTTATTTCAAAGATAAGCTAAAACAATTTCTATTGATTTGATTGGTTGATTTATCATGGAACACAAAGGATCATGGTAACAAATTCTCTGACGCCATATTTAGCGCAATCGTCGATTCGTATTCATTAGTTGTAGCGTATCATAGCGTATATCAGTTCGGGCAAGTAGCGAAACTACGACATGTAATAAGTCTACTTGTTCGTTACGACATTCACCTCAGGTTGTGATTATGACTTCAGCCAACCACCAGTGGATTCAAAGGGAATCGGCATATGTATATTGAGTGGAAGCTATAAATAGGCTAGGCTACAGAAAATTCGTACACATCCATTGTTTCTTTAGCCACACAATGAAACGGCACGTTCCAAGAGTATCAAATACAATAGGCTATTTTTACTAAGTTCACTATTCATTTTATTTTTACCACTTGGCCCGGGCCAGCTTTAACTACCGGGTGTCCCAAAAAAGTACTCCCGTTTAAAAAATCACCAAAATTCGATTATCAAACCTATCATAAATTTTTTTTATCTCTTTTGTCAGTGATCCAAATTTATTTAAAGATGCTAAAATGCTTGTTTTCGGGACTTAAAGGGTATACAATAACAGAGTGAAAAACCTTTATCTGAGCTATACTTTGGAGCATAGGTTCCAAATCTTCAAATTGGCGTAAAAAGGTCGGTGTAAAATTCTGTGACCTATTTCTTTGAATCGAATGGCTTGAAAGAAACTTAAGCTACTTTGCTATAATTCTACCGTTGGACTTCCCTGAAATCTGCAACTGCAACATTTGTCGAAATTACAGCGTATTTTATATTTCAACTCATTTGAGGATGTGACGTCGTCAAATTTCTAAATCGTAAACCGTAAGAGTGAAAGACTTGTGCTTGATACCATATTGTAGACATTCATAAACTATGGTTTTCTTGAAAATTATTCTATGTTTTCTCAAAAAGTTTAGAAATTACGATGGTTTTAAGTTTTTTTCAAAATATTTCTTGAAATCTTGACAGAGAAGAAAAACACTATAATTCTGAAATTATTGAATATTTCTGAAAAGTCCAAAGGTAGAATTATAATAAAGTGGCTAAAGTTTCTTTCAAGCCTTTCCATTCAAATAAATAGGTCACATAATTTTACACCGACCTTTTTAAAGATTTGGAACCCATGCTTACTATAAATAACATCGTAAATCTTGCCTAAGAGCAATTATTTTGAGATTTTTCATTATCCTTCAAGTCCACAATGATAGTTTGCGTTTATTTCTGACATTTATGACCAAAGTAGAAGCTTAATATAAAAAAAGAAATTAAACTGGTAATCATCGATACTTTTTACAGTATGCTTCAAAACCAGGCAGTGATAAAAAGAGCTAAATTTGCTAATTTTAAAAGCAATCACAAGATCGGCTATATCTGGGAAAATAATTTGGTCTTTGATCTACTTGCCAAAAAAAGAAATTTAAAGGTCGGCCCTGTAATCAAATTTTGGTGATTTTTCAAACAGGAGTACTTGTTTTTGGGACACCCGGTAGGTCGATTCCCTGGAGAAGAGAGACTTAATTGAAAAGAGATGAGCACTATGTTTTGGGCAAATGTGCCACTTCGATATAAAGCTTTCCTACTATTAGGTAATTGAGACCTCTGAGGTCATTTTAGACAGTGCAAAACAATTCGAAAAACATTGCATAAAGCCTGGTTTCAATATGAACGCAAGGATCAGTGTCGCCACAATCGCAACAGATCTGAAAAAATAATTTCCATCAAAAGATCTAAGGATCGCAGGTCACAAATTTCAGCGATCACTGCGCGATCATATGGAAACCAGGCTTAAACTAGCTATCTATTTTTGTTGTAAATATCTGGTCCTTCTCCAATGCAAGATCTTGAAGATGTCTTTTTATTCAGCTAACCCCATCACAGATCATGATCGGCTACACTTTGCCTCAAGTATTCACCGTACAGCTTTTCCTAAAAAGTAAAATCAGAGAACTTTACATTCTGATATCACAAAATGAAACTTTCTAATTACCTGTTATCTAATTTAACGTGATTTGAGGGTATCACAACGACAACAACGAGAAACTGTCCAATATTCTAAGTTAGGATTTTCCGAAACTACACAATCTTGCTACAGGTAGGATTAAAGTCGCGGGCCGGAAAAGCTAATTTTCGGAGTTCTTCAAATCTCAGAAGCCTAACTTTTATGAAACACAACGATACCATATTTGGAAGTAACAGAAATGTTGAAAAAGCAGAAATCTCGATAAAAGAAAGGAAAATATAAGTTTTCACACAGTAAGAGTGACGCAGTGAAACAAACTACATTCTTTGTTGTTACTCAGAGTTTCACGCTATACAGCGATCATCAGACAACTGAAAACTCGACTCAATTTTACACATTTATACACAACTATTCTTTACGTGGGGTCTCTTTTGAAATTACTTAGGTGAGTCGTTTCGTGTATGCATTTCTCGTTGGTATTGGGATGTTTTTCATCATCGAGTAGTTGAATCTGATCTGTTCCATGTCGGGTACCAGGTCGACTAGAGTGCTCAACTTGTTACAGGAGCGTAATATTACAACAGGTTGTATGTGTCTTTACTGGTTAAAAAAGTGCTCAATGCCATATAGACAGAGCGAATTACAGTAAGAGTGACGCAGTGAAACAAACTACATTCTTTGTTGTTACTCAGAGTTTCACGCTATACAGCGATCATCAGACAACTGAAAACTGTACTCAATTTTACACATTTATACACAACTATTCTTTACGTGGGGTCTCTTTTGAAATTACTTAGGTGAGTCGTTTCGTGTATGCATTTCTCGTTGGTATTGGGATGTTTTTCATCATCGAGTAGTTGAATCTGATCTGTTCCATGTCGGGTACCAGGTCGACTAGAGTGCTCAACTTGTTACAGGAGCGTAATATTACAACAGGTTGTAGTTTTCACACAAAGATTTTTATGTGGCATAATGCTACTCCTAGTTCTTTGACCTATTAAGCAGGTTGTGTGCAAGGAAACAAAGATGAAACCACATTGTGAGTATCGATTCCTTTGTCAAAATGCGTATATTGCTTTTTAAGCCCTAATTACTGGACCTTGATGTGTACATTGCAACTGCGATCAGTAAAATCCCCTTTTGTCAGGACTCGCAAATCCACTAGGTACAGGTATGAAAGGCTATTTTGTACCCAAGGAACCAATCGAATGGCTCCACATTTTGCACACTCCCAGAACAGGGGTCAGGCAAGTAGACTTGCCCACAAGTCTATTGCGTTGACTCAGTAGTTAACGAAAAAGATTTGGAGCAAGTCTATCAGGCAAGCAAAGCGTGTCTCAGAATCTTGCTATGTCCTCTGGTCTGCCTTTTATAACCAAATACAACTGTTGTAGCTTAGGATCTGCACTTCCTGATGATATAAGTTAGATTTTGTTACGTTAAACGCGAAGGTACAAAATAGCTTTGAAGGAGGTACACTCTCTCAAGCAATAAATTTGCCTTGAAAATATCATTTTACAATCTTTGCCAAATATTTGATATGGTTAGAATCCCTACATTCGTACGCATCCAATGGTGTATAGCTAGATTCTGTTAATAGTTTGGCTCTTGCGGAGAGAAAACCTAATCTTGTAGTACAAACGTTTACCGCAACCGTAGCAAAACTTCTCTAATATTCGTCAACTTTTCTCAAAACCACCTTGGTCCATTTGACTTACGTAGGTGGTTATTTAAAATGAACTTCAAACCAATCTCTAAAGATATGTAATTACCTTTCTGGGTTTTACATGTGACATAATGTAGCTTTTTTGTTCCTCCAGTCGCTTTTTCTGTTTTCTAGTTAATCTAGATTTTGTCCTGCAAATCCAAACAAAGGTAATAATGACAGTGTGTGAATTTAGTGGCAATACTAAGATATATCTTTCAAATTAGGCAAATCGAGTTGTAATAAGGTGTGTTAAATAAGAAGACACTAGCAGTCAACCCCAATGTGGGGCAAAACAAAGACCTTTTGTTTGAAAACAATGGCAATAAACAATCCTTTTTAACTGAAACAATGGCTTCGCCCCCCCCAATATTCAGCAAAGTGTCCGCCACTGGACAGTAGCTGCATGGAAAATGCTTTAAATTCAGTCCCCACCTGATCTGATACAACTGAAGGAAGGTACTCTTGGGGATTTACGTGGAAAAGTTCCAGAAAAGTTAATGGATTTCTTCATAGAGAACAACCTTGCTATTGACGATACCCGATAGGACTGCGTTGCAGGGCACTATTTCTGTTTGAGAATGTCCCTGAAGGCTGATTTCCAGTCACTGGAATTTTCCGAGCGGACGGAATTCTACACAATCAAAAGTCACTCAATCTTAAATTTCTATTCAATTGCAAAGTGACATTTCCTCTCGTAGACAATAGAATTTTCGCCCCCTCGGAAAATCCCACAGACTGGAAACTGGCCTTAAGGCAGCTAAATTAGAAGAGCAGGCAAATTTACAATTTTTAGGAGTATCTATTGTTTTTAAGATAAAAATTAAGGAGCTAGCCTTTTTACCTGAATTTAAGATTCAATTAAGTGAGTAGTTTCTTGGAATTTTAGAAATGACCAAAAAGCAAAACTCAAAATGATGTAAACTTGCGGAGGTTTTCGTACACCAACGTCCTGCCACAAAATCACTTCAAGTCTGGTTTAAAGAGCTTGAATATTGGAAAACAAACTGTTAGTACAAAGAATGATGTTTCCCTGACCTACTAATTACAAAATACATACCTTTTAAGCAATAATCTGTACAAACAAAATAAATTGATTTGACTGATGCGTACGGAATCACTCTGCGAGGGCCTAAAGTGGGCCCACTTTTTCATAGTAATGTTATGAGTCCCCATTGACCGAAGTGATCTCAACAAATCAAAGAACGCAGGGAAACAAGGGACGAAAGGTCATAAGTCTAATTGTGTAGCGTTCGAATCTAAAATAGGAATTTATTATTTTTAAGTACTTATGTAATACTTTTATCTGCCCCGTTTTACCATCCCTCTTTCTTACCTTGACCAAAGTCTTGAAAGTAGAAAGAGAAAAAACGCCACAACTCCAAAAGCAATCTTTCCATGATAATGATATGATTTAGGAATATATGACCAGAAATCGTCAACTGGTTTCTGAAATAGAGAATAAATCATTAGACGTTGGAAAAATTGTTAGATCCATAAAATCTATGATTCTAGTCACTGAAATTCAACCTTAGAAGTAGCAAAGATTAAATGGCTTACTATAAAAAATTAACTGTGAAGTGTGAACATATTGGGAACAATGATTTCTCTCTCTGTATATCACTTTATCATTGACTTTTGTGACCAAAGAAGGGTGGTGAGGCTGTATTCCACCTCAAATATTTCCAAAGAGCTCAGATCTGTTCCGTATATTATCGTCTTATTGCTATATGTTATGCATATTGTTTTTAAGAAATTGCCCCCCCCCCCCCGCCCTCTCTAATATCTTGCTCCACTGTTCTTGTTTAGAATGCAGATTTTAGCATCTTCAGGAAGAAACTTCAATGTTTTTATTCAAGTCTTTAGATGTTGACAAGTTTTCTGTTAACATATGCTTTTCACAGCTACCCAGCAAACAGGANAAATATTTCCAAAGAGCTCAGATCTGTTCCGTATATTATCGTCTTATTGCTATATGTTATTCCGATTATTTTTTTTAAAAAATTGCCCCCCCCCCCCCGCCCTCTCTAATATCTTGCTCCACTGTTCTTGTTTAGAATGCAGATTTTAGCATCTTCAGGAAGAAACTTCAATGTTTTTATTCAAGTCTTTAGATGTTGACAAGTTTTCTGTTAACATATGCTTTTCACAGCTACCCAGCAAACAGGAGGCGTTCATACTGTTTTGTAAAACAAATAACGCCAAAAAAGGCATTCACAAGTTTCGAACAAACATTCCAAGATTTCTTACCAAATAAGGATGTAGAATATCGTCGAATTTCTTGGTCCCACTGAGGATTGTGGAAGCGAGGAATGCCATAAATATTAGTGAAAACAAAGTCAACATCCAGCTAATGAATTTCGATTTCAAGTTGTGTTCCCAAGCTTTACTGAAATAGGAATAACACCAAAGTTAAAAGAGTTTTCACTTTGTTATCAGCAATAAGCAACACTTTAAATAAGAACAGTAAGTATTCAATCTCGCGGGATATTGCTTATACACGAGCTCTGAAGAGGATATCCTACACACACGATAAATTTGCCTGGAGAATATAATTTTACACTCTTTGTCAATTATTATGATATGATTAGAATCCCTACATTCTTACGCATCGAATGGTGTATAGTTTAACTAGATTCCGCTAATAGTTTAGCTTTTGCTGAGAATAAACCCAATCTGGTGCTACAAACGTTTACCGTAACCTTAAGTGAAGTTAGGTAACAAAACTTCTCTAATATTCATCAAATTTTCTCAAAGTATGCTTTGAGGAGGATATCCTACATTCCACAGAAACGGGCACTAGTTAACCCTCTCAGGCGCTGTGTCCCACTTTTGAATTTTCTCGTCCCACTTTTTGTGAAAAAATCGAAGTGATCAGAAATAGATGAAATTTGGCACCAAGGTCAATTCTAGGTCACTGATTTCGAATCTGCTTTCAATTTTTTAAAATGTTGTCACACTTTGTCGCTATGTGGCTCTAAAAGTGGAACACATAGCAAATATCTGCCGAATCGACACCGATCATCAAAATGGCTCAAAATTACAGGAAAATTTGTTGTAGACACAATGTGACGCCCCTGAATTCGAATCTGCTGTCACTTTTTGAAATCTTTGTCTCCATTTGTCTCTGTGTGGCTCTAAAAGTGGAACAAACAGCAAATACACTGTGGAATCGATACNTTTGAGCCACTTTGATGATCGGTCTCAATTGGACAGTGCATTTGCTATTTGGTCCACTTTTAGAGCCACACAGAGACAAATGGTGACAACATTTTCAAAATGTGACAGCAGCTTCGAATTCAGGGACGTAACATTGTGTTTCCTACAAATGTTCCAGTAATTTTGAGCCATTTTGATGATCGGTTTCAATTGGATAGTGTATTTGCTATTTGTTCCACTTTTAGAGCCACACAGAGACAAATGGTGACAAAGGTTTCAAAAAGTGTCGGCAGATTCGAATTCAGGGGCGTCATATTGTGTTTACTACGAATGTTCCTGCAAATTTGAGCCATTTTGATGATCGGTGTCGATTCCACAGTGTATTTGCTATTTGTTCCACTTTTAGAGCCATATAGAGACAAATGGTGACAAATATTTCAAAAAGTGACGGCAGATTCGAATTCTGGGACGTAACATTATGTTTCCTACAGATTTTCCCGTAATTTTGAGCCATTTTGATGATCGGTGTCGATTCCACAGTGTATTTGCTGTTTGTTCCACTTTTAGAGCCACACAGAGACAAATGGTGACAAAGATTTCAAAAAGTGACAGCAGATTCGAATTCAGGGGCGTCACATTGTGTCCACAACAAATTTTCCTGTAATTTTGAGCCATTTTGATGATCGGTGTCGATTCGGCAGATATTTGCTATGTGTTCCACTTTTAGAGCCACATAGCGACAAAGTGTGACAACATTTTCAAAAATTGAAAGCAGATTCGAAATCAGTGACCTAGAATTGACCTTGGTGCCAAATTTCATCTATTTCTGATCACTTCGATTTTTTCACAAAAAGTGGGACGAGAAAATTCAAAAGTGGGACACAGCGCCTGAGAGGGTTAAAGCACTTTCAGAACACAAAAAACTACTGACATGTGATCATTTTTTACAAACGGTTATTTGAAAGCATAACATAAATCGGAACACTGGTTATGTCTCAAAAACGGTCTGAAACAGTGGAAATAGAAGTAAAAATCTAGTGAAACCGATTGGTCTCCTCTCCAACAAAAATTACCAAAATATGTTGATTATTGCATTTTAATATTCTACTCAAATCTCAAAGAAGATGATGCAAACATGGGCATTAAAACTTCAAGTAAGAAATAAATCAATGCCCCTTTCGGGGTGACAGAGTTAACTTCGACTCATAACCAAAAAAGAACATGATATCTTACAAAGTCATGATTGGCTAAATCTATTCACGGTTTTCCAGGAATTCTTTTAGTGTTAGTCCCGTCTAAATTTCAACGAAGTACTGAAAAGTAGAAAAGTAACAAATAACTTACGAGTCAGCCTCTAGAATTTCTGCAATTTTCGTTGTAACAGAGAAACAGTCCTTTTCTAATGTGTTCAGTGTATTTTGAATAGTCTGATTAATTGTCTTCTCTATTGCTTTACAAACTGCATCAATATTGTTTTCACAACGAGGCTGCAAGAAAAAATTCAATGATTTAAATTTTAAAGCGTTGCATTAAAATGTCGCGGAAAGCCCAACTTATGCTGAATTCACACTTGAAGAACTTGCGTTTACTGACTCACGAAACTTGTTTGATCTCGTTACGTCAAATCGCCAGGTTTCATTCACATTTGAAGCGTTTTTATTGTTTCTTGTCCAAATAAGACTGGCGATTGCCTAAATAAGGTTCATGCGTAGAAAAAAGCGAGCCTCATTTTGGCAGCGTCGAGCGAACCGCTGTAAGTGTGAAATATGCTAAATGTATTTGTGAATGGTATCAATTCAGTTCTTGGTAGACTCGGCAGACTTTGAATTATTCTTTGACTCGGCACAGATTCTGAAAAATGTAGACTTGGCACGTTCATTATGCTTTCCAAACCTTTTCCTGCGAAAAACAAAGTGTTTGGCAGAGAGACTCTCGGCATCAGAAGTTGAAACCTGCTTATTAAACAAAATTCTGCCGATTTGCATAATTCTTTGTTGGTAGTATTCTGATTTCGATTTCTTCCAAGTTTACTCCCTTCGAAATTCAGCAAGTTTGGTATCAGACAATCAAATAGTAGAAGTATTTACATCAGCAATGTTGTGTCAATAATTTGAAGAAATTGATTTTCATTCAAGAAAATAAGAGCTTACAAGAAATTATCAACAATTATGAATTAAAACAAAACATGCATACCCTATCAGTGAGAGACGGAATGTAAATTGTTGGCATGTCAAATCCACACTTGTTTAGGCCAGGTCTTTTGCATAATTCTTGTGTGATTTGCATCAAAACTCTTTGACGATCACTTTCTGTTCCTGCAGTGTCAGCTTTGCTCAGAAAAAATCGAATCTTGTCTGTATCATTCTCGTTCAGGCGTTCTGAGAAGGAGAATAAATGGCTTCACAAGAATAAGAAAGAAAAAACTTCGAATTTGTTTACCAGTCGCCAAAAAACCATGAATAATAAAGGCCTTAATTAGGTAGAATTGGATACAGTTTTCTATCTTAATTCAGACAGCTAACAGTTCAATTTTTAACACATACAATACATTTAATTCCTATTTTTGTTAGTTTGCAATGATTTGAATACATTTTACATTCACGAATACTACCCTTCCTTTTGTATCTAGTTTGCAATGGTCACCATAGACGTAATTAATACAGTTAAATTATAAATGTTTCCTATAGCATTGCTTCTTTGATGTTGTTAATGCATCACATGGATGCTTGCGACTTTGAAAAACGAGTATATCTTTTTCTTCTTAACACAAATATCTTTGCAAGAGGCAAACTAACAAGAACACATTAATCTAACCCTATTCTATTTATTTCCGTTCTACACGCTTAGTTTTTTTAAATGCACTTTTCATAAATATGATTCATTTTTCTAACTAGAACTGAAAATGAATTTTTGCCAATTCGATTGCCTACCGGGTGTCCCAAAAAAAAGTATCCAGATTTGGTCGACCCTAGCGATGAGAATTTAGCGTGAATCAAACCAAAAATATTTTTATTACATACCTCGATAGTCAACTTGAACATTGATACCTTGTTTGCTGATACTGGTGCTTTGAGAGTGGAAATATTAATCTTCAAAGGACAAATTTGCCTCCACCTCCAAACCAGAGCTTTGGCGTTTTGGCCTAAGCAAATTCTTGAAGCACAGTGAATAAGTTAACAATAGCCTTTAAAACATTTGAAGCAAGAGGAGAAAAATTAAAAATTGCACAACAGATCCGTTTTAAAGGATATGATTTGCGTGACACTTATCATCAAGGGAGCTCCAAAGTATACTTCCTTCATTTTAACATCAACAATTTATTTCAAGAGGTTTACTTTGGAGCTCCCTTGATGATAAGTGTCACGTAAACTACATTTTGCAAAACGCAGCTGTTGTGCAGTTTTTAATTTTTCTCCTCTTGTTTCAAATTTATTTAAGCCTATTGTTGACTTATTCGCTGTGCTTCAACAATTTGCTTAGGCCAAAACGCCAAAGCTCTGGTTTGGAAGTGGAGGTAAATTTGTCCTTTGAAGATTAATATTTTCACTCTCAAAGCACCAATATCAACAAACAAGGTATCTATGTTCAAGTTGACCATCGAGGTATGTTTTAAAAATGTTCTCGGTTTCATTCATGCTAAATTCTGATCGTTAGGGTCGCCCAAATCTGGATACTTTTTTTTGGGACACCCGGTACACAGAACAAACTACTCAACCTAGCTCAATTTTATGTATCAGTTGTTTGCACGTGCGGCTATAATTTTTCAAATGCATACGAAGATATTGATAATAGATAAAATATAAGCCTTGAATATTGCGAATACGGGCATAACTCTTCATCAGTAATCAAATTACAGATTACTGATGAAGGGTTATGCCCGAAACGTCTAATCGCAATATTCAAGGCCTATATTTTATCTATTATCAATATCTTCGTATACAGTTTGATTTTAGTTTGTTCTCCTATCTCCTATAAAGAAACAGAATGATTTTGAAAGTGCTATCAGGAAGTATCATAAACGTACCAACAATATTCAAAGTCCTCTTGCAGAGTGCTTGCCCGATGGGGTCAAAAAAGCAAAATATCAAGTCACAAAGTCCACCTGCAACAAATAAAATAGTTTAAACTTACAATTAAAGAAAGATGTTTCCATTGTTCAGTGAAACAGTGCGATTTACAAGGTGCAAAATCACATCCTTAAAACAATTTACATCTGTGTACCTCTACCATTTGTCAGCATTAGGCATATCAGGCACAAGTAGCTGACAGGCTTCCTGTATAATTCACTTGAAAATGAGCATATATCTTCTCAAAACGCCGTGAAATATAAATCTTAGCTCATTCATGGCACTGAACTATTTTATCATTAACATCGTCATTTCAATTTGACGGTACCACCAGCACAAGACTTATTTGTCTAACCTTATATATGTATAAGGTTAGCACAAGCCTAACCTTATACATATATATATTTACATCGCTGATTGAACAAAAATCAGCGCACTTTCACTTTCACAAACCGAAATCTTCAATACCAGTGTTCGCATCACATTCACCCAAATTGTGTTATCTATGTACTGTTCCTGTGTTGGCTAAAGAGGAGATGTGCCCGGGCACACCCTCTGTGGTATCGTCCTGTCTTGTTCTATGTAACATCGTAATATCGTAGTATTGTAGTAATTCAGTTGTAGCATTTGTAATATTGTAGTATCTTTTCCTGTATTTTATTATCGCATAGTGTAGGTAATGTAGCATTTGGTATTGATTTATAAAAAAAAAAAAAACTTATTTGCATCAAATTTTGTTGCTGTACTGTTTAAATGCTTGTAAAAATATTGAAGGTCCTTATTCTTTTCTATTTGAAACCAACCCTCAAAAGAATACCTGGGCATTCCAATAAACACATCAATGAACAGAGCAGCATATGAGAAGCAAGCATAAAACAATAATTTCCATCATTAAAAAATACTTTAATCATCAATCAGAAAGTCTAAATTAACAGTATCAGGTGGAGGTGGTGCTTTTTTAACAGATTTGATAAATAATGCTTCTTTACTTTGATTTTATTTTCTGAGAGTTCCTAAAGTATTTTCACCAGTGTCCTTTCACTTAGGCTGCATTTCCATTAACCCAGGGTTAAACGTCCTGGGTAAAAACTTTTTCCATTAAAAAAAACGTGGCGCATTTCCATTAACCCAGGTTTCCGTTTTTAAAAGGTAGCCCGTTTCCATAAACCCGGGGTTTGCTTGAAATGAAAATTCCTCTCAAACAATGCGAAATAATCATAATGATGTTGCCGCGTTTTTTAACATTCCCAGGGCTAAACGTTTTTCGTGTTTCCATTACTCCAGCTCAGTTTTTAAACTCATCCGTTCTTAAACTTTTCCACCCTGAGCACCATTTTTAAAGAATCCCAATTTTATAATAATAATAATAATAATAATAGAAATATTTATACAGGTTAAAACCTGTGCATTGCAAAAGTTACTGTTATAAATAAGGGTCCTGTTAAAATAGAAGTATTTACAGCGTTACAATGAATGTAATGGCATGGTTAAGTACAATAGTAGTTATAAAATCCGTAACCTTTAAGTATAAAAACGAAATTGATGTAAATGGTCTCTGATATGGCCTAATAGTTCAAAAAATGTTCTTTCAGTCGATGTTTGAAGAAAACTATTGAGTTTAAGTTTCGAATGTCAATTGGGACTTCGTTGTAACAAGAAGGACCTTGAAACAAAAATGACTTTCTTGCAGCCTCCGTTCTGACTTTTGGAAGGCGCAGCGTCGAAGAATTTCCTCTTGTGTTATACTTATGATTCACTTTCTCAAAATATGGTGTAAAATTTGGAATAGCAGTTCCTTGCAAGCATTTGAAAATCAGGATTGATGCCTTGAATTTCTTTTGATTTAAGATGGTCATGAGTCCACATTCTTTGCAACTCTTTGGCTGATTGTGAATGATCTTGATTGCTCTCATTTGCAATCGTTCAAATTTATTCGCCATCGTATCTGAGACTTTGAGAACAGGAGTTGAACAGTACAATATTTTAGGCAGAACAATAGCTTTGTAGACTGAGTCAGCTGCAAAACTTGACAGTGAATGCCTCATTCTCTTTAACAGCCTTATTCGAACTGCCACGTTCTTTAGGGTCTTTTGTAGATGGTCATTCATGTTTAGTGACGGATCCAATGTCACCCCAAGGTACTTATATCCGCTTACAAAGTTAATGAGATGCTCTTTCAACGAAACTTTCAAATTATTTTGTGAGTAGAGTCTTTTTGCAGTTCCAAACAGCATAGATTCTGTTTTACCTTTTTTTAAGTTTATTATTAATCTGTTATTGTCCAGCCAATTAGCAATGTTTGTCATTTCAGCAGTTAAAATCTCTTCTATGACGTTTACATTTTTGTGAGAAACAGATATCACCGTATCATCAGCATATATCTGGATGTTGCAATTCTTTACACTTTTTGTCAAATCGTTTATATGGATCAAAAATAGTAAAGGCCCAAGAATTGAGCCTTGGGGGACTCCATATTTGACCAATTGAGATTCAGATTTAGAAGTGCCGCACTGAACAAACTGATAACGGTTCGATAGATAGCTTTTTATCCACGCAAGCTCAGTGTCCTTGATGCCATAGAAAGGAAGCTTTGATAAAAGTATAGAGTGCTCAACCGTGTCAAAGGCTTAAGGTGGAGTAATGGAAACGCAAGGTCAAAAAGGGAAAGTTTTTATCCGTTTTTGTTTAGCAGATAATGGAAATGCAAAATCTTATCTTTATGATTACATTCACTAATTTAATTCAATTTTAATAATCATACTCACCTAGC
This sequence comes from Aurelia aurita, assembly GCA_004194415.1. Lineage (NCBI taxonomy): Eukaryota > Metazoa > Cnidaria > Scyphozoa > Semaeostomeae > Ulmaridae > Aurelia > Aurelia aurita. The sequence goes on from REGM01000049.1 coordinate 465,914, forward strand.
CATTCAATGGCCTTGTTGACATCAAATGGATATAACATATCGCCATCTACCAAACCTGGTGTGTCAACAAACATCACCAAATTGAATTTCTTCATCTTTGAAGTTGATATCTCAGTTGAAACATAATCACCAACACCTAGAGAAAATAGTAAAGCAGTATTGGCAATAATTCTCTTTACTAATGGAAAAATTGAGTCACTGTTCTATGCAAGATACTGTATATATACAAGTCTGTTTACAGGCTATTGGCAGAGTGCCTCCAAACAAAGCATAGTTGTAGAGTGCTCACTTTGTCAGCGGAACAAAGTGGGTTCAAATCCTAGCTGAATCATACAAAAGACTCAAAAAATTACTTCAGTGCCTCTCTGCTTAGCACTCATCATCATAGGCTACGAGTAGATCCATTATCCAAAAGAAGAAAGGGTTTACAAAACAAAGAGCAATAGCTTGCTAGGGCTGCCCAATTAATTATTTTAATCCCCTATTCAAATAATGTGTGATACACGTATCAACAAAGGCAGCACAAATTAAGTTTCCAGAATTCTGGAAACCACTGTAGCAAGCTTTTGCTCTTTGTTTCGTAGAACCTTTTTCTTCTTTTGGATAATGGGCCTATGCGTACAGTAGGCTATCATCATCAAGAGTTGGATTGCAGGGTAAGGGGTCTCCGGACCAGGGATAGAAGTCACATGCACTACCTTTGGGCAGCAGAAAAAGAAAGAAGAGCCTTCTGGTTGTGTCAGATTATGGTCGACCTGTAGTACTTACTTGCACGCTGCTCACAAAAATTAAATGAGCCAATGCTCCAATAAATTCAAAGAAGTCAAATATGGTAAATAACATACCTTCAATCTCCTGCAATGGTTTGAAGTGTGGAAAGAGATGCAATGTTGCATTGCCCTACAATGAATACAAAAGCATTTGTTTGTTAGATGAGTGAAGATGGAGATGGCTTGCATTGGGAAAATTTGAGGTTGATCATCCAGCAAAGGCAAACAGTGTTCCTGGATTGGAGAATAATATATGCTCAAAACTGTGGCACTGTTTTTTTGCTACAGTATTTCTCAGGAACCAAAAAGAATGCTTTCTTTATATGACACAAAAGGATAAAACTTTACAGTTCAACAGTTGAAAGTAAGAAACTTGATTTAGTTACCGTAAGAGATTCTCTTTTCTTGCCACTGGTAATGAAAGTGAATCCTTGCGTTTCAATGGCTACACCGGTCTTTTGTACGTGCTCCTCTACATACCTGCACAAATTATCAAGCATTTCCTCATAAAATGTTTTTTACTATATATATATATAAGTTTAAAAATGAATGACCTTGAGTTAAAAGATGAGATCTCATAGATTTATAAATAGCCTGATTGTATTTGATTATCCCGACACGTGCAATAACAAAACAAATCCAGGGAGAAAATGGCACATGTCAGTTGTTTCTTTGTCCTATTTATAGACTGCACCTTGGGAGACATAATCTATATCTTCCTGGACTGCACCATTTACAGTAGCTCAGGTCATTCATTTTAAAGACCTAAAGTACAAGCAGTGCTTTTTCAAACATCTTATAGCAATTCAGAAGAAATATACAGACGTCAGTATATACATATACAGTACAGGCCTTGCGCACATTAACTAACATGACAAGAATTCTCAATAATTTTTAAGAATTCTTCACATTTTGATAAGAATTCTTGAGTCATACGAAAGACTGTAAATTTGTTTAAACAAGAATTCTTAAGAAATTCTTGAGACTTCTGGCAGGAAAACCATGTTAATGTGCGCAAGGCCTGTACTGTATGTTAGAGTTTTAAAGTTTTCTTAGAACAATATTATGAGCCCATGTTAATACCTTGGAGCTTGTAAATATGTTTAAATTTTTGAGTCATTTAATTACAATTTCCTGAAAAATACCCCTCAATAAAGAGCTTTCCGAATTCTTATAGAGATTGTCAAAAATATAGACACTTGCTTTGTTTCACTAGCAAAACATCAAAGCAGGAAATGTCTATATTTTGAAAATCTTTATTAAATTGATATATATATATATATATAGCCATTCAAGAAGCTTATGTTTTTTTGTTCTGACTATTTCTAGAGTTGCTCAAATAACCTGAGAGAAATACGCATTTAGAAAACAGTGTAAGAATTTTCAGAAGAAACTGGAAACTTTTCTCTTATTAAATATTAATATATTCAGGAGCAGCTGTTTTTATGGTATCAAGTAAATAATAATTATCTTTTTCGAATTAAAACTTTACCAATTAATGAATGAACTTTTTCCAGCAGAATGATTACCCATCAGCATCACTGTGATTTTCTTTCTTGGGGCAAGAAGTGATATCCCTACAGTGTCTGCTATGTTAACGAGGCCTGAAAAAAAGAATGAACTTTTCAAAAACTACTCTCTTCATTTCGTAAATTTTTTTAATCCAGGTAGTACGGTTTTTCTTAATTTTTGAAAAACTGAGCATACAGTTTCCTGAATGGTTTCTTATCAAAATGTGTGCATATTATCATTTTATACCTACTAGAAATAGTTAGCAAAGTAAGTGCATGGTCCGTGAGTGCTGTGTATTGGTTTTACGCACAAAAGTGATTGTCAAAATTGTCATGACTTTTGTCCCTTGAAGTACAGGGAGGTTATGCAATCGCTCTGTTGTTGACAATAGATGTGAGTCCCTCTTATGTAATCTTTTGTTTTAATACATTGTGGAATGAAATAGTTAGTTGAAGTACGCTTTTGTAATAAAAAACGATCTCTGGATGGATGGACTGAACACATTTACCAGTGCTGTGCAGCAACAATTGGATTTACTCTTTTAAATATCAGTTGCCTCCTTGGCATGTATTGCAGAATGCGTAAATGGATAACAATGTCTCTGTCCCACTCATTTCTGTTTTGAACTGGGTTTTTAATGTTGTTAGATCAGTCAGTTATCACGCTCCAGAATTTTATGTCATTCATGCAGCATCTTTGTGGCCTCCCTTTTCCTATTTTGTTTTTATTTTAATCTTTAGCCTTAATCAAATTAAAAAATATCTTTTCAAAATTTATTTTTGCAGATGAATATTCTTAACTTAAAAAATATTTCTTGGCATTGGTAAAGCCTTCAGGGAAAAATACAGACCTCTTTCTGGGGATGACTTGTCAATATATAACTGATGGCAATCACGTAGTATCTTCTCATTGACACTCAGTCCAGTGTTGTCCGGTGCGTTGGCTGATGTTCGGGTCTTCCCGTGTCCCGTCGGCATCCTGGAACCCTATAATTTGTCCAATTACTTACAAAAATTTGTTGATTCAAGAAAAAGGACGGCCTACTTTGGTTTGTTTCGTTAAAAAAGAACTTTTGACCAGCACGGCCTCTTTATGAATACGAGATCATGATACGTCATCTTACTTTGACGTCATCGTGTCTAAAGATGTTATGTTGTGGAGGCGCATGGCCATGTGTTTCGAACCAAAACAAAGGAAGTTCGTTGAAAATCAGCTGATAATTCGAGTAGTGAGGAAACATTCAACGATTTTACGATGTCTACGCGATTGATCACAGACACTTTCAGACAAACGAAGTCTTCGACACAAAGAGAAGCAAGAAAGCAAATAAAACCGACCGTTGAGGAGAAGCTAGAGGCAACAGATGTATCTTTAAGCGGTAAGGAAAGTGGCCTAAATTTTTGACTGATCAGTCACGCCCGAGCCTGCCCTCGGCAGGTAGGTCCACACCCACAAATATAGCAGGTCTTCCATTACAACTGATCCAGCTTTCAAAGTTATAAATTTCTCCTCCATTTGTTCGAGATCCGTCCGTTCATCGATTTATAATATTTTTGTATTTTTTCTCGATACTAATAAAATTTCTTTTTTTCTTTCAGAAAAAACAACAAATGAATTTAATGCCCTGAGAAATTTTGATTTAGAGTCAGAATATGGCCCTTGCATGGGTAAGGATATATTCGAGTAGTTTTATCAATTTCCAATAGTTTTCGTACTGTTTAAAACAAAAGCTATTGATTCCTGGAATCATCCTCATCTTTATTTTGTCAAAATTAGTACTTATTTGTAATCAATTTTTTCCATTCAAACAGGAATGACTAGAATGGAAAGGTGGGAGAGAGCAGAAAGATTTTGTCTCGACCCTCCAAAAGATGTAAAGACAATTATTGAGAAACATCTTGATGATAGTGATTACACTCATTGGTATGGATTATAGTGACATTTTAATAACGATAAAGAATTCAATCCGTTAACTGTATCCTCAGTCCAGGTACTTCAGTGCCCTTTTTAGGGGAAGATTTGCTAGTGCATAGTTGGATACCAAAGATGGCTATCTACTATACTAGAAATAACAACAGTTAGTGAGTGCGGCGTTTTGAGTATTGGAATCGAGCAGAGGCAAATTATGGAACAGTTATTAGTAACAGGCCTTTCTAGTTCTGTTGGCATTACAAGGTGGAGGCCGTTAGATACCGGTCTTGTAACCCGCTCGTTCTTGCAGTGAAGTTGCAGTCAGTTCTGTTGACATAAAAGATCAATGCCCCTCTCAAAAATCCTTCAGCTACTACTGTTATCATTAAAAATTTCAATCACCCATGAAAGTTGTTTCGTCACCACGGCTGAAATCAGACAAATCAAAACTCCTCTAGACAAGAGACAGATTAAGAACGCTTTGTTACCACTGCCTTTGACGTTTGACCCGTGTGACCTTGTTTACCGCCCTTTATACCAAAATAGGTTGTTTCGTCTCCACAAATGAAATCAGACAAATATACATTCCACAAAACAAGGGATGCTTTGTTACCACTGCTTGTGACGTTTGACCCGTTTGACCTTTGACCCCCGCATACATCCATTAAATCGATCTGATTCAACACGAATAGATTTGCGGCTCCGCCGCAAATACTGTATATCACAAGTTGCTCGTAGAGAATAGTAAACATTTTAATCGAGAACCCAATAAAAAAGAACTGCTGAAGGGCACCTCTCCTCAAAGAATTAAACTGAATATGAAAAATTGAAGCAGTTGTCAGTTTTATCTGCACAATATTTTTCCATTTTCTTGCCTCCTTTTTCATTGGCTACAGCATCGTATGGTATTCTTAGTAATAATTCTATTTCTATATCTACACAGTGTCTGGTATGATTACAACATTTGATGAAAGATGAATCACGCAGTGAGGAAATGACAATATGAGAAATCATCCAGTTTTGGGGAGTTTGGGGACTTATCAAGAAGAGATGTTTTGTATATGGAACATTGGCAAATGTTTTGTTTTGGGTTAAGTTTTTATACATCACAACTAGAACACTGTAAATAACAAATATATTCAGCATTGTGTTTTAAATTCACAACCAGTATGCACTTACAATTAGCCGTATAGCCTTTTTAGACGTAAATTTTTAGCGAAACTATCCTTGAAATCATCGCTGACACTTAAGTTGCTGTCGTCAAAATCGCACAGAGTACCTTGCATCTTCTTGTCCTGACTACAAAAGTATCACTTAGTCCACTTTCAATAAATATGCTGCAAGAACCAGTGTTTCGCAAAGAAGGCTATTGCTCTAACTTTTCTATTATAAATTGTTGCTTTAATTTACAACGATTTCTTTAAAATGAAATGCTACAGCAAAGGTTTTTTGCAAGTTATGTGAAAGAAGTCATCGTTGTGAATCTGGCCCTATCCTACTTTCGATAAGTTGAATAAGGTCCTACACTGAAACGCTTGGAAATAGTTTTCTGAAGAGAAATCAAATAATAAGAATTTCAAGATGAACTATTAATACATATTGTGATCTACCACAGAATAATTATCGTTCTTAAGAACCTAAAGAAGTGACATGTTTCAAATTACATATTATCAACATAGAATTATTCAAAAACATAAAAAGTACAAATTCTGCAATTAACCAAAAGTAGCAAACACAAAAAAACTGGTTGACTACTTTTATCTAAGCAAAATACGGTTGGGATGATGGGGTCAAAAAGGATTTCAAGTGCTAGGAATTGAGCCCGGGGAAAGGTTGTTATAGCATTTTGCATCAAGTTACATAAACGTTCCCGTTCGACATTATTATAATGAAAATTAGCTTCCACGTCAAGTAAGCGAAGCTAGCGGTGAATCAAGAATGTGGCTGTCATTCTGGAAGAGTGACCGTCCTTCAGGCTAAAAAGGCGTCGAAAGATACACCTTAATTGCAGCTTAATGGAGTGCACGAATGCAAGATAAACTAATACAAATCGATGTCAGTTATGACAACAGAAATAACATTTCAGCTTATCTTATCTCACAAATATGAAATTCAAATAACTGAAGGCTATTCCTTGAATGCGACATGTCTGGAAAATTACTTAGGTGGTTTGGTTGTGATAACTGCATAAAAAGAAGACACTTTCAAATATCGGTAACATAATCAAATTTTTGTGCATTTCAGCCCCAGTTTACACTATACCGGATAGCTATCGTCGCGCCACGATTTTCGTATCGGATAAGGGTGCTGTTTACATCATGCCAGAGCTATCCGATACCAGACGCTCCGCAAATCGGAGCGAAAATCACTTCGCTTTGTAGGTGACATGAAAATCATTCCGGCATGGTTTTGGCATGATGTAAACGCTGCTATTCGATACGTTTCGCTCCATATTCACAGTTCTCTGCTTCGAGAAAAATGAGAAACAATAAAATTGAAAACAAAGGATTACGAAACAATACTGGATTGCTTCCTCATAATGTAAACAGAAGGGCTACTGGCATGACAATCAAGACGCGACGATAGCTATCCGGTATAATGTAAACAGTGGCCTCAAAGAGACGGAAGCTTGTTTGTGCACCTCGGTTTAGCGCAAAATATAAGCATCTATTACTCTAATTCGGTAATGGAACTGATGAATTGCTACACTATTTCCAACCACCAACTTTTCAGCAAAGCAGCTAAAATTTACAAATATTACAAAGACATTACTTACCACTGACAGCCTCCAGGTCAATTAACATCCATTATCTAATTTTACCTTAGCATGTCTAACTTTATAAGATCAAATTGAGCACTAAATTTGCCCTTTCACACTAGAAGAGGATTAAATCGTCTGGAAGGACGAGTTTACAGGACCCTGATGATAACAGTATGCTTGTCATACTGATAGGTTATTCCTGTATAAAAATTCGTGTATTATTATTATTATTTGTGCGTCTAATGTGAATTTCGAGACGGAGAAAATCGTCTAGATACCGTAAATCCTCAAATGGGCTTACTTACTTGAAAACATGAATTTTTTAATGCGGGCGCATTCGAGGGGGGCTTGTTCGGAGGTGGGGGCTTAATTGAGGACTTACATTAGACGAACAAATAAACGGGCAAATCAGACGACTGTGCGTCGAAGATTTTGCCCGTCCCGTTTTCACACCACACGACTTGTCTGTCTACGATGACTCTTTCAGACGATTCCTTCGTTTTCTAGTGCAAAAAGGGCTATTACCATTCAGTAAAACGCTCATGTCCTAGTATTATCATCAGAAAAAACTACTTCCTCTTCCCCGTCTGATTCGTCGGAATAGACGCCAGATAGCAAGTTCTTGGAATTGAATGACTTGTAGCCCATATCATCAAAATATTCTTCCCTATACATTTTATCTTTGTCCATCCTAATGAATCCTTTACCTCGCTTTCGTTTAATCCAGCAAAATTGATAAACCAGGTAGACCAATAACGAAGCAACCAGGACTGCTGATGCTGCCAGACTGACAAAAATCAACGGTCGTATTCCAAGAATCTTCATTTTTCTTTTGAGAACGAAATTAACCATTTTGACTTTCTTATCTTTGTGGACATGCACAATAAAGTTCTCACTTTCATAGCCATCAGCTTTTGCAGATACTTTGTAAGTTCCAGGAAGAAGTATGCGCCAGTAATCACCTTGGTCAGCGGTTTTTACATAATGATCACGGCCATTTACGCTTATTGTAGCATCAGGTATACCCGCCATTGTTGTAGAGTCAAACACAAATCCTTTGATGCCTCTGTGAACCTAAAAAGAAATTAAATATTGTCACTGAGAATGTCTTGCAATGAACCATTCTGTTGTAGTGTCGAGTGGATCTTTGGGGAAACGTCCTTCCTTGGGAAGATGTTTTCTGTCCAACAAGATACACAAGTTTTGAAAAATCGCCAAATATTTATTGGGTTGCTGATCTAAATATTATTAAAAATTAAAAATAACCAGCTAAATCATACAGAACCGAATCGCTGAGAATTGCATTCACAACAAGTCAGATTAAAATTATGTTGCACCATAGGGTTATGCAANAGAATGTCTTGCAATGAACCATTCTGTTGTAGTGTCGAGTGGATCTTTGGGGAAACGTCCTTCCTTGGGAAGATGTTTTCTGTCCAACAAGATACACAAGTTTTGAAAAATCGCCAAATATTTATTGGGTTGCTGATCTAAATATTATTAAAAATTAAAAATAACCAGCTAAATCATACAGAACCGAATCGCTGAGAATTGCATTCACAACAAGTCAGATTAAAATTATGTTGCACCATAGGGTTATGCAATTCGTATCTTTGCTATGTTATTCTGTGTCAAAATTCATTAATACACGTTTTTCGTTTAAAAAAACCCTGTTTTATTTATCAAGAAGATTTCAATGAAGATGTCAGATATTACACAATTTTTGCCTCAAAAGATAAGGAACCAAACAGGAAACTATAAAACTTGCAAACATTATTTCTGAAAACACTGAGAAAACATGATCCAAGATTATCGCAGAAGAAGCAATGTTCTGTGACCAAAGACCCAACAGTCTCCTAATGGCAAGAGGCTTTGATGCAGTTGAAGGAAACGTAAAGTGAGTTGTGTGGCAAGTTTAAAAAGCTTTGTGATGCAAGTTGGGCTTTGAAAGTAAGGAATCTATTAAAATGTCATTAAAGGCGGTAAAGTCTTGTTATGGCTGTTGAAATTTGTAAATTCACTAACGGCACCTTGTACATTGCAAACATTTAATAAGTAAAGCTGTCACACTAACCTGACCCATAAAACGCAGCAAAGCATTCTTATGTCCTTTCCAATGATGGTGCAACTGCCCAAGCGAAGGATATTTACAGCATCCAGTCTTGATGGTAACTTCAAATATACTTGCATTCTCATAGCTGTAATCTTGCATAGTTCCAGCTCGCGCAAACCATTGTGCCCCGTTAGTGACGCCATTAGGGAAATAGTCATGCACACCAGGCCCTGGGCATAGCGGCCTCCCATGATGCATTGTGGGGTGAAGTTTGGAATATTCCTGAGATATGTGCCTGAAAATGTCGTCATCTTGGGTCGGGTTCGTTTCAGGTAGGCCTGATGGACTGCCATCGTATGGGTAAGTGACAACTAAAGATCCTCCTTGCAGATTGGCTGAGAGAACAAAGGGTGTCGATTTCATCCACTTAATAACAGCTTTAGACTCGGGCTGCATGTCAGAGACCTTCTTGGCTGTAAAGAGGTAAAAAGAAATTAATCAACTATTTGATATAACACTGTTTCAATAAGAATTTTCAAAAGAAAATTTGGAAGAATCTCGCCATTTCATAATACATCATCTAGCTATTCGTATTCAATAAGCATTCGTAACCAATTCGAAAGGTTCGAAAGGTTCGAAAGATTAACGAACAAGGACCGATAGCATTGTATGTATCACTAGACCGATAGAACAGTATCACATCGAATGTTTCTTGCAACTTGTTGTTGTTGTAGATTTATTTTAATTCGATTTAACACTGTAGCTAACAATATATACACATATATATACATACATATATACAGAGTTAACTAATCAAAATCGAATATGTATACGGAAAACAAATTAAATATTTTTATAAATGTTAATTGCACTGGTAAAACTAAGTCAAAACGTTAAATTGCACTGACAGGCAGGCACTGACAGGCACTACATTTGCAAGTCGGTCCGTCCCATTGTTTTATTAGATTCTTAAAAATTTTCAAATTTTCTGCAGATTTTAGCTCGTTTGGTAGGCCATTCCAAATCTGTGGCCCAATAGACATCAGACTGTTGGACCCAAATGTTGTTTGATTAGGCCTAACATGAGCTAAGTTATTTGGATTTCTTAATGAATAATTTGAAGACCGTAATTTAAATACGTTCTGCATAAAAGGTGGGTTTAACTGTTTCACTGTTTTACTGATTGTGCCAATTTTTGTGTGATTTTACCAAGGACCAATGACCAATTAATTTCAGATATAATTATCATTTTATTCGTAAGGGAAAGGGATGAAGCAATAATTCCTTAATAAATCTTATTTTGAGCAACAATATTGACAAAGCCTCGTATTTTAACCAAAACGCTGTATCGTACGAATTTTGCTCAAATTTTTAGTCCTAAATGATAACAGAGTTTTGCCGGGGTTTCACAGAGGATACAAGCAACCAAATTACGGCAAGTGCCGAATAAAAATTGTATTTAATGATCACCTCTAGCGACCTCAAAGTATGCTTCAAAATCAGGAAACTCGTAAAAATACCAATCACCATAAATTAAAAGCTACATCTCTCAGATTGATTTTGCCCTTCACGCGAGTAAACAAAAATAACTTTTTACGCTAAGGGCCTGTTTATATGGGGAAAATCATCCCACCTTCCAGGCTATGAGCTGTCAGGTGGGATGAAATCTGCACCTGTTTCTATGTAAAATTTCATCCCACCTTCCAGCTTTTTCATCACACCTCCCAGCTTATGATTTCAGACAATAACAATCATAATTGCTGTTTGGCGCCAGCAGCGATTAGGTTTCCTTTTGTTTTATCTTGACGCGTGTGCAAAACAGACGACTTCATCCTACCTTCCAGCTTTTCATTCCACCTTCCAGCTTTTCATTCCACTTTCCAGCGTTTATATGAAAAGTTTCATCCCACTTCATTACCTAACCGGGATGGCTCGTTTTCCATATAAACGCAAGATTAAAATTACAAGGGATCGTATAGGAGGGTGGGATCTCACCTCTCAGCTCACAGCCTGGAAGGTGGGATGATTTTCCCCATATAAACAGGCCCTAAGTAACAAAACCAAATTTAGCAAATTTCTGAAAAGTTGTACTTTTCTTGAGTTTCCGGTTTTGTTAATATTGATGCTCAAAATAAGATAAAGTTTCCGGTTTGATATGAAATAATCGTAATTTATATAAGTTAAACCCATCTGAACCCAGCTGAACCCATCTGAATCCACCTGAACCCATCTGTAGACTATTGAAATCGCTAAGTGATCCCTCGATAGATTTCATTGCTTGCAAGATAAGTTAACAGATAACTACTTCACACATTTTATCTTAAATAATCTAAAAATAAGGGAAATGAGGTTATGGAAATGGTTTGTTATTCTTTTATGATGTTTCTATCGAAAAGACAAAAAAGAACCAAAGTTACCTTTAAAGTCATCGTTTAGATCAACACCATTAGCATTCATTCGTCCATTATTTGAGCTGCAGTCACCTTCAACTGCATTCATTGCTCCATCAGGATTTAACATTGGCATTATATGAATCCTTGTGTTGTTTACCAGATTGTCTATCATTTGATCGTGTCCATATCTTTTGCAGATGTATTCACTCAACAGTATTAGAAGCTCACGGCCAACTATTTCATTACCATGTACGCCTGAAACAAGGAGTGCGTGTCGTTTAATTTCTTCATTCATTGATGGCCCATGGGATGTCTTGCAAGAAGCGAGGGGCAGATCACTCCATATAAATCTCGTACGCCCTTGGCAAAAATCCTTTTGTTTTAAAGAAAGATCCCTAAAAAATCTCTAGAAATCCTATTGTTTTCCAGAAATCTCGTACGTTTTTTGAGAGAGTGATTCACCCCTCGGCAAGAAGGATTTTTAAAATCATAAGTACAGCTTGCGCCGAAGTACCCTGGGTACCAGACTCGCAAAAGAATCCCAGGGTAGAACCGAAGAGAAGAGTAATCAAACCTCGCATGTATGGAGGCGTGCTGAAAAAAAATTCCCAGGCTTTCCTGAACCAACAACTCAATAAATTCTACGTATTTTATAGGAAAACGACCACTGCTCAGATGGTAAATTTGTGGAATTCTTGAATTAATTCATGTAATATCCTCTGGCAATAACAAAATTCTTTTTACGAAATAAAAAATCAAAAAATAAAAAATTTTCATACGAAAGGTTTGACTGCCCCCTGTCTTACTGTTTCCATTCAGGTAGCACAGTGTCTGGAGAGTTATTTCTTTTTATAATTTCTATATGAACGCAAAAAATCTCAAGCCTACCACCTCCAAAAAACATATGCACAACCTCAACAAATCTAACCAAAAAGAGAGATCTTTGTCAAATATCGAAGAACATTTTAATATTAAATTATTTTTGTTGGTGGGTACAGAAATCATAGTTATCCTAATTTTTCGCAATCAAATATGCGCAATGAAATGAGAAAATGTCTCTAATAAAGCATCGCTTACCCCAGTCATCCCATTCGACAAATATTGGTACTTCAGTCTCTAATTACAGTAAAATTCTTACCTGCGACGTATTTGAACTCAGGTTCTCCAGCTTCATGAATCCCAGGCTGATCGCTGATCTCCAACACCCAAAGATCCCTTCCTTGGACTGATTTACCAATACTATAAAGTCGTGTTATTGTCGAATGATCCTTAGCCAGGCCTTCCAGAGCTTTGTGCATCTCTTCATAGCTGTGAATATGATAATTGGGGTTTGTTTGCAGAACAAATTCTAAATGCTTTGGCTGTCCAGACTTGAGTGAGATAGTCTTGCTGTTGCTCTCGAAATGCGGGCTAAGAGCTGTGACTCGATATTCTCCAGATGGTAGGTACTTGTAAAACTCGCCGTCATTTGTTACATTAGCGTACATATTACTCTTCTCGAATAGCAAAGACCCGAGTTTTAACGGGCTCCCTTTGACATCCTTGACATGCCCGTGAATGTAGGTCATGCCTTGCTCTGCAAAGCTGATAAGCGACTCCTTGTTCGCTTGCCAGATGGCGGTAAGCTCTGATTCTTCAGGGTATTGGCAGCACGATACATGAAATGATATTTGTGGTGAATTGAGAACAACATAAGCGTAAGTAGACAATGTTTTCTCTTGTCGATTAAAATCAAGGCCTCTGACGATGCCACTCGGATATTTCAGTTTTTCTGAGCATCCTTTACCAGACTTCATTGATGGATGTTTTGATGCATATGCTAAAGCCAAAGACTTGAATGAGTTATCATCTCCGGTAGATTCGCCAGTGATCCTCGAGTCTGATTTTATGAGTTCGTCTAGAGGATACCTAAAACAACAAATATACTTGGTGAGTAAAAAATATTCTGCTTCCACCAAGATACCAAGATGTATGATTTTAACTGGTCACTCTTTCATAGTTAATAGATCCTCTGAAAATTAACTAAAAATTTGGTGCCTCGCCTTGACAATTAGTTCAATGATGCCTGATTTTGGTAAGCCTAAGAAAATTTCTACATCATGTTCAGCGAGTAACCAGTAGCTGAATCTGACAAGTTCAAGTTCTTTCGATTCTTGTCCCGTTAACCAACATGACAAATAAAGGACCGCGTTATCATGTATTAAAGAACAATACCGCTAGTCATGGTTTTCAAAATGTCATACCTCTAAAGGATACATTTTCAACGAAAAGAAAAACTCGAAAAATATCCTTCAATGTGCTCAGAAAAATTGGCACCAATGTTTTTCTGTTTATTGGCATTCTAAAGAACGTAGAAATGCATGTTGCCACGAATTTACATCTAAAAAACACTCAGGTACATATGTTTCTGCACTAAACAGCTGCACAAGAAAGAGAACGAAAATTAGCGGTACTTGGACATTATCAATAGATAGGTAAAGTCGTGTTGCAAGTAAAAAATGTTTGTGAAACAGTATATGTGTTTACCATAACCTTCTCTTGCCTATTTGTTCTTTCTGGCGAAGATAAAACTTCAAATTGTCATACATGGTAACGGATAACCGACAGCATTTTCATCAATAGTTTGTAAAAAATTAAGTCGAAGATTGGCTGTTAACATTTGAAAGCGATTTCATCAAATGAGTAATAATTCTAAATCTTTACACTCTCGAACGTTGGGCAAATTATTTTTGGATACCAACCAAATACGTTGTCATTTTCCATGCAGCAGTAAAAACTGTTTGCAATGAATTATACTAACCGGGACGACTGCAGTTTAGCGGACCTGCTTTATGTCATATCTCCAGGGAACGCATTTGACCAAATACCCAACTGACTCTAACTAAACCCTACCTTACCCTAACTAATCCTAATTTACCCAAACTTACCCAAACTTATCCTAACTAAACCTAACTTATCCTAAAAACCCCCTTTCCAAAACCTAGCCCTGACCCTAACCCTTACCCCATGACACATAACTTGCCGATATTAAAAAGCTGGTCCGCTAAAGTGCAGACTAGCCTACTAACCTTGCCACCACATCACCAGCTTCAAGAGTAGCAGAGAACATGAAATTATTCTTTGTCATCCACCGCTTTACTGCTTGCACTTCTACAGGTTCTGGATTGCTCGTTAGCTGCAATGGAAATGACCAAATCTTAAATTGGATTAAAACACTTCATTTCGCCATTTTGGCAAATCAAAGCGAAAAAAGTAAACGAAATCCTCCATCGCGAATTAGGCATCAAATCAATTGCATGAATCGTAGATTTCTTTCTTTTTAGGCTAAATTAAGCTTAAAATTTTAACTCGCTAAATTAGGTCATGGCGTTCTAGAGTTCAACTGAAAAGTGTAGAAACTTTGATAGCAATTTCTTATCAGTATTCGACCTTTTAAAAACAGATTCCAAAAAAATCAACAATAACTCCAGAATGGTATGACCGATTCTACCGGGTGTCCCAAAAAAAAGGTAACGGATTTGGTTGGCTCCAGCAATGTGAATATAGCTTTGATCGATGGCTAATCACTCTCAAAATGTTCCTCGATAGTTAACTTGAAGATAGATACCTCGTTTGTTGGTATTGGTGCTTTGAGAGCAAAGATATTGATCTTGAAAGCTCACATTTGTGCCCACGTACAAACCAGAGCTTTGGCCTTTTGGCCTAAGCAAATTCTTGAGGCACAGCGAATAAATCAACGATATCCTTCATAAAATTTGAAAAATATTACATCTTATTACATTCTGTTTGCCAAAAATCATCCCCCAGTCACCCAATGGGCAGTTTTTTTATTGTTCTTTAGTTTCAGTTTTTAATTTTGAGATGCATCAAGAATTTGCTTAGGCCAAAAGGCCAAAGCTCTGGTTTGCACGTGGGTACAAATTTGAGATATCAAGATCAATATCTCTGCTCTCAATGCACCAATACCAACAAACAAGGTATCTATGTTCAAGTTAACTATCGAGGAACATTTTGAGAGTGATTAGCCATCGATCAAAGCTATATTCACAATGCTGGAGCCAACCAAATCCGTTACCTTTTTTTTTGGGACACCCGGTAGCGAAATAAGTTTTCACATGTAAGTTAGCTAGAAAGATCTGTTATTCATAGAAATGGGTTCATATATATCTCAGAATCGTAAATTTAAGCAAACACATATACTTTACATTGGTCACTCAGTCAACTTTTTATGCACCAATTTCCATGTGGTTATTGGCCTCTTCTAATTAAAACGCAAAGACAAATAATTTGAGTAGTTTTACCTCGAGTTCAGCAGTTTCATCTCTTCCGGTGCCAAAATAAGCGTAAAAATCATTCCCATTGTACAATNGCCAACCAAATCCGTTACCTTTTTTTTTGGGACACCCGGTAGCGAAATAAGTTTTCACATGTAAGTTAGCTAGAAAGATCTGTTATTCATAGAAATGGGTTCATATATATCTCAGAATCGTAAATTTAAGCAAACACATATACTTTACATTGGTCACTCAGTCAACTTTTTATGCACCAATTTCCATGTGGTTATTGGCCTCTTCTAATTAAAACGCAAAGACAAATAATTTGAGTAGTTTTACCTCGAGTTCAGCAGTTTCATCTCTTCCGGTGCCAAAATAAGCGTAAAAATCATTCCCATTGTACAATGTTCCATTACAATCACCTTTCTGCGCCAGTGGAAAACCATCCACATTTACAACAGGAATAACATGAATTTTCACAGAACTCAACAACTTGACAATCCTTGGATTTTCCTCTGTAAACAACTTAGTTAGATGATGCAGGAGCATGAGTGAGAGCTCCTGGCCGATGACGTCATATCCGTGCATCATTCCCAGTAGGCCAATGTTCGGTTTAACGACACCATTTTGTTCAACGTTGTTTGTGACCTCGACAGAGTATATATCCTTGCCTTCTTTGCTAATTCCGATTTTATGCAGCTTAACAAGCTCTGGGAAATGTTTTTCATGATCTTTTAGGTACTTGACAAGTTCGTCGTGTGTGTGATACTTCCATGTCGATGTTTTTGCTACTATCAAAAGAGACAAATTAAGGTTAAGAAGCTCTGCAAGAGGTTTGAAGCTTTTCATAGTAAATCACAGCACAGAAAACATTGTGGGCTAAATAAAACGTATTGTGACGCAGTTACGTTTCACTTCTTTAAAACCTTTTAACTATATCTCTTTACGGCATTTTTTCACATGACATGAAGCATGTTTTGTATTTAGCCTGCGTGCAGATTATACTTTTCCACTGCGAAGGAGTGCCAACGAGGAGCATGTATAGTCTGCGTCGACATACTTATATAGCCTCGTTGGCACTCCTTCGCAGTGGAAAAGTATAGTCTGCTCGCAGGCTAGTTTTGTATCACGATTGCTTTAGCATGGCGATAT
This sequence comes from Aurelia aurita, assembly GCA_004194415.1. Taxonomy (NCBI): domain Eukaryota; kingdom Metazoa; phylum Cnidaria; class Scyphozoa; order Semaeostomeae; family Ulmaridae; genus Aurelia; species Aurelia aurita. The sequence goes on from REGM01000049.1 coordinate 482,740, forward strand.
TAACCATGCATCTGTTCACACCACATTTCAAATTAGATTCATCAATCCTATCACAAACCTATTGTCGTTTATCCAGCTGGTTATTTTATCAATATCATTTATCTTGCTGCTAAAACATCATTCTCATTCTATGAAAACTGCGCTTTAATTTTTACTGATCATCAAAACAAATTCATACAAGAGGCATTCAAAACGGTTGAATTAAAAAGAAATGACAACAGCTTTCATCCCTGCTGTCCTGCATTGACATACATTACTCTCTTTGAATTTTGATGCTATTTTAGCAGATTAGCATCCATGGCGTTGCAAAAATCGAAGATAGCCACCGAGGGAGTCTAAAACTAAAGCAGGTGGGCCATAAAGTACCCACTTTTGAGAGATGATCAATCACGCATTGGGTCGATTCTGGAAATTGATGGTTACTCTTAATCCTGTTCGATATTTTGGCCTCCTGTTTCTCAAGTTATAAGCAATTTCTTGACCATTATTAGTCTTGAGACAGCCTAGATCGGCAGACAAACCTTCGATCCATTCATTTCTGATAATGAAATTCATTCATTTCTGATTTCCCAACAAAAAAAAACCTCTTCAAGAGGACGAAGGAATTAAAAAACGGAGATTTTATTGCAACTGTAAAGAAAATTAGGTGTATTGATAAAACTAAAACTTATAGTGATTTTCTGCTGATCATCGAACACCGCTCGCGCAACTAAGCATGGATTTAAAATTCGTCTTGAACAGCTTTCTCATTTGTCCTCTCATGATCACTCTTTAGGAAATTGGATCGATGTTTTGCAATTGATTTACTGTACGCTTTCCAATTTATGAATCCACGAGAAATCGCTCATAATTCTTGCAGTAGCCCACCGGAAAATCAACAAAACTTGTAAAGTTTAGGTTATTGTCTAAAGACTATGCTATTGATCTTAAAAATCTGCCCCTTGGATGATTTTCTTGAAGCTTGTCAAAGATAGGAATTCTATCTGTCCGACTCAATAGTTCAATTGCAAAAGCACTTACCTGTATGTTTGGACTCTTCAGTAGTAGTTGCAACTGCCATTGTCTTGGCTGTGATTTCATTTCTTGTTTCTTTAGCTATTTGACTCTTTGGTACAACTTTGGTTGAGGCAATTTCAGTGGTATTCGGAGTAATTTTCGCAGAGGTGATTTTAGGAGTTGTTTTTGCAGTGTGTTGACTTAAATCAGCAAGTTCGAAGTTGAGCTTTGTTGCAAGGCCATCATGGACAACAACTTCTTTTGTCACTGGAATATATCCATTTGCAATTGCTGTTACTTCATAAACGCCAGGCAGCAGTAACCTAAAATAATCTCCATCTTTCAAAGAGTTGATTGTATGTTTGTTACCCTTGACAAAAATTGCTGCATCTTTGATGCCATTTCCTTTAGTATTTGTGACAACACCTTTGATGCCTCTGTGACTCTCCATCATAAACCGCACCAGCGGAACCTTATTGCTATTCCAATAAGCTTGCATTGCACCGCTAGGTGGGAACTTATAACAACCCATTTCAATAGTGATCTCAAAATCATTAGAATGCAAATAATTATAATCCTGCATGCCTCCTTTGACGTTGTACCATTTCGCACCATTAGTGATGCCATTTTGAAAAGGTTGCTGGATTTCATTATCTGGGCATGCCTTCCCTTGGGACATTATTGGATGTGCTTCAGCATAAACTGAAGCTAGATGTTTGAAGAGATCATTATCAGGGGTCGGGTTGGGGGTCTCTTTTCCTGTATTTGTATCATCAAATGGGTAATTTGCAACCAGCGCACCACCATGTAGGTTAGCACTGAGAACAAATGAACCATTCTTTATCAAATCCATCATGGCCTTCGTTTCCAATTGCCTTGCATGGTCATCTCTTGGTTTGTCATACTGATCTGGGAAATCTCGGTTGAGGTCAACCATTTTACTATTTGGTCTGCCAGGACCATTTTGTTGTGTCCCTTCTTTGGAAACTTCATAACCATCTGGATTCATTGATGGCATTAAATGAATTCTTGTGTTATCAACAATGCTTGTTACAGTCAATAGTTTGCCATAATTTGCACACAAATATTCCATGAGATACAATAGGCATTCCCTGCCCACTACTTCGTTTCCATGCATGTTTGCAACATATCGGAACTCGGGCTCTTCAACCTCATGAACACCTGGATTATCTGAAATTTCCATCACCCATAATTCTCGTCCCTGGACAGACTTTCCTACAGTGTAAAGCTTTGTGATTTTTGGATACTGTGTACTTATTCTTGTCAAAAACTTCAATAACTCTGCATAATTATGATGTTTAAAATCAGAAGGTTCCTTTGTTACTTTGAACATCTCTTTGATTTGTGTTGTTTCTAACGGCAAAAATTTCGCAGAAGTCTGCCTAGTTATGGAAATTGAAGTTGGTACACTTGTAGATGGTGTTGTTGATTTCTTTGTTTGGATTTCAGAAGTTGTGATGATTGATGGCTCACTAGGGCTTTCTTGCCTCCTAACTGATGTCTTTGATACTTCCAGGGTTGTTAACTTTTCTGTGAACAGTTTGGTTTGAGCAGTTGTGGCCTTAATTTCTTTCAACACAAAATTAACTACTTTAGCGTTTCCAGACGTTACTACCACACCAGATTTTGTTGCCATTTGGTAACCCTTTGCGATAACTTTAATGTTGTATTTTCCAGGTACAAGCAGCCTCCAGTAATCACCATTTTCCGCAGTTATGACTTTATGCGCAATCCCTTCAATATTTATCTCAGCTTTTTCAATACCATTACCTTTTATATCTTTGACAGAACCCTTGATTCCTTTCTGCGCTTGTTCAACAAACGACAGCAAAGATTCCTTATTGTTATTCCATTCTTGCAACAAATTACTTTTCAAAGGATATTTACAGCAAGATAATTCAACTGTGATTTCAAAACAGTTGCTGATTAAGTAATTGAAATCTTGCATCCCCCCTGGAACATCATACCAATGTGCACCATTGGTAATGCCATTTTGGAAGGTATCCCCATCACCACACTGAGGATTCCCTGTTTTCATTGTAGGGTGGTGCTGCGCATACACTAACGCCAACTGTTTAAATACTGCATCATCAGGGGATTTGCTGTAGGCTCCACTTTCTACATGCCCAGGTCCATCATCAAATGGATAACTAGCTACAACTGACCCACCATGTAGATTAGCGGACAATACAAATGGCAGCTTATAAATCCATTTCATAATTGCCTGCGTCTCAGGTTGTGCTTTCTTTAAATTGAAGCTATGCCAGTTCGTAAATTGATCTGGAAAATCTCTGTTAAGATCATGGCCAGCAGCATTAGGTCTTCCCTTGACCCCTTCACAATCACCTTCCTCTGCTCTCTCAAAACCATCTGGATTCATTGATGGCAATATGAAAATATTTGTTGTATTGACAATTCTAGTAACTCGCTCATCTTTCCCATAATTTTGACATAAGTAATCTGCTAAATAAATTAAAATTTGTCTACTAATTGCTTCGTTTCCATGCATGTTCCCGACATACTTAAACATAGGTTCCCCTTGCTCAACCTTTCCTGGCTGGTCAGTTACTTGTAATACCCATAAATCTCGTCCTTCTATCGATTTTCCAATGCTTTTAAGTTTTGCTATCGAGCTGTATTTCTTCGCTAACCCTTTTAATATTCTTTCAAGTTCGTCATAATGAATGTAGTGTTTCTTGTCTAGGCCCAGAGCACGGCTTGTGAATGACTTCAAAGGAAGCAAACAGAACGCAAAAAGAAACAGCAGCAGAGCTCTCAGAGCAGCTTGTTGGCAATTCATGCTGATGTTATATACTTTATGCTTTCTTTCTCGTGTCAGTCATTCCAATATACGTCCGGCGTTTTTGGTAATAAATGTTTTCTTTCACTCCATCCCAACAACATTTCTTGTATTTACAAAGCTGTTGCTGACTTCACCTTAGGCCCACAAGCAGCGCATGCGCCTTGATACAATTGATTATCTAAATCATGACCCCCTCCGGTTTCTGGTCTGGCTGCGGTAAGCTCCCCTCCTACACCCCACCCACAAATATCAACCATTTATTGTTGGTAATTGAAAAGCACAAAATTCCCTTGTGAAGGAGAAAGACTAATGCGAATTTTGGTCACAACAGTAGCTGGCAAAACATAATGCTTACAAGTGGGCACGACATCTACCACAACAACACCAAGATCAAAAGACTCTCATAAACTGCGTTAAAAACAATATAACACAGAGTGCCACGCGATAAATAACACTGTATTTCTATTATGCCTACTCTACTATGTTGGCCTTTTGTATCATTCTGATGCAAAATCACATCCCAATTGCATAAAAGATCAAGTTAAGTTCTGACACCGGGTGTCCAGGTGGCCCCAAAAGTTTCGTAGTTTGCAGCAGATCATCAAAATTTGATTATGCAGGCGAACCTTTTTTAAGAAACTCTTTGTAAGAAACTCGACTCTCAGACCCTCTCAGATCACCAACAAATTATAGAAACTGAACTCGTCTGATTGTCTGAAGCTTTTGTATATTGCCAGAGTTAGTAATGTGGCGCAAGTAGGATGTCGATGAATGTCTTCAAAATGTAGAAAATTTGAAGATTTGACAAATACTTTCGAATCGAACCACTTGGTTCTAGATAAAAACAAGACCAGATACATATCGAAGAGTTACGAACTATGGTTTTTCAGATCATCTCTAGTGCTAGTTCTTTTCCCGTTTCTTCTCTTTGGCTTTTATCTGACGATCTGTTGCGACGATTGTTAGCCAAATATTCAGCAACTCGTTCTTTACTCATCGCTATCTTATCAAAGATTTTGGCCAAGAAAGAAAGGCTGTGAATGGCAGACAGGGGCAGACAGTTTGTAATACTCGGCCACACTCCACAAATTTAGATCTTTTATATCTCACACATAGACACTATAAGAGCATTTAACCCTATTCCACCTGGGCTCTTTTTTTCACTCCTCACCTGGAGGGGGGCCATTATGGCCCCCCTATTTATTTCCGAAACCAATAGAGTTATGAAGTTGTAACTTGGTATATGGTATTGCCAACCTATTGTGCTTCTAATTGAATGATTAAATTTTAATTAATCACGTGACCTGTTGCTAGGCAACTAGTTATCTTGAGGCCAGTCTGTAATAAGGTTATGTATGGGAACTAAAATAATATCCTATATTTCAATGAAAACGAAGTTTATTCTCATAAATGGTTAAAATTCTATTATAACATTCTATNTATTCCACCTGGGCTCTTTTTTTCACTCCTCACCTGGAGGGGGGCCATTATGGCCCCCCTATTTATTTCCGAAACCAATAGAGTTATGAAGTTGTAACTTGGTATATGGTATTGCCAACCTATTGTGCTTCTAATTGAATGATTAAATTTTAATTAATCACGTGACCTGTTGCTAGGCAACTAGTTATCTTGAGGCCAGTCTGTAATAAGGTTATGTATGGGAACTAAAATAATATCCTATATTTCAATGAAAACGAAGTTTATTCTCATAAATGGTTAAAATTCTATTATAACATTCTATTTTCTCGCAAAGGAATATATTAATTTTTATTTTTTTACATATCTATTCAAACAATGACGTCATAAACTTCTATGACGTCACAGCTCTAAAAAACTACAAATGTAAATATAAATTACCAAACTATGCATCATATGAAAGGTCTTGACAAGAGGAATCCAATGAGACTGATTAGAACAAAATCGAACAAGAATTGACCAAACTAGAAGCAATTTAGTGTTTTCTTTTATGACCTCTCTCCAAATAAGGGAATTTACTGGTCATGTGATGCATCTAATTAATACAAAATTTATAGAATCTTGTAGAGCATTAAATTTTAGAAAAAGTCAGCTAGTACCAGCATCCTAACTTTAATGGTTGAAGCATTGTATATCAATGTTTGGTTGGGGGGGCCAGGCCCCCCCCCCACGTGGAATAGGGTTAAAAAGCTACTCCGAAGAAAAATACACACGGAAATAGTCACAACGTAGGTTTCTTTTCTTTGCCACTTCGATATGCTTGGATGTGGCGAGCACTGTCTTTGTGACCTCCAGGAATTCTCCGTCTGGGGAATTCTGGGGGGAATTCTGGGGGAATGCTTCCTTCTCGCAAATGACGGTTTCTTTACAGACCTCGTTCTTCCCTTTTTGTGGATATCAGCTTGCATTCCAATCTTTTCCTGGGTCCCTTCTGAACTTCCAAATACAGGCGGTGTATTTTTTATTCCTTTCTTCTTCTTTATTCTTGACACTCGTCAAAATTGCATCCTGGAAATCACATAAAATTCAAGAACGAGTTTTTTATAAGGCATTTTTCATGTGTGGCTGGATGGAGGTGCATACATTAATATCCAAATGTTTCGTACGGAAAATTTTCGGGAAAAAACTTCGGAAAAAAATGTTTCGGACACAATTTTCTTTTTTACAACTTATTATTGATCAAATTTTCACTTGAAATGGGCTACATTTGCATAGAATTAACCTACTTTTACCCAAAATTTGCAACTGAATGCTTCAACTTAGAAATACAGTCAAACTTACACAGATCTGATTCGCATAAGTTGGAATACGTCAGAAAGATTGGACAAACCTGAAAGTCCCATCTGCATTTTTCTTCTCAAATTAATTCGCATAAGTTGGAGTTTGCATAAAGGTGGATAGTTTTCCTTGGTCCAAAGCGATCTGTCTTATGCAAGTTTGAATATAATGAGAAACAATTTTCAGACGCTTTTAAAAGTAATTTGGACAAACAAAATTTGGATGAAATGTTTGTCCGAAACATTTTCCATCTGAAACTTTTTGGACTTTAATGTGAGTTTCAGAACTTTCTTTGTGCTTTTTGGTGGCACTTCTGTTTGGTTTCCATTTATGGAATAAATATAGATTTATTAATTGAGTTTTACCTTTGCCGCTTTATCTTTCCTTGTTTTCCATGCAAGGCAGTTTGTCCAGTTGCTTTGTTCTTCAGTGCATTTTGAAAAACTACCATAAATGTAGTAGTTATGAATTTGCATTTGTGATGCTGAAACAAAGAGTTTATAATTCCAATGATTACATGTTTTGAGATTTTTTATTTTGTGTATCAATGAAAACTTGTCAAGCACAGATAAGCTGTTTCTTTTCATCCATAATGCTAGGTACAGTGGCCGACACTAAAGAGCAAGGGGTTGAGGTTGCACCCTCAATGTTGGGTAGAACAAAAAGCTTTTGTTTGAAAACAATAGAGATATATAATGTTTTTCAACTGAAACAATAGCTTTACCATTACCACCCAATACTTTGCAACGTGTCTACCACTAGCTAGGTATAGGAGCTGCTTATCAACAACAGTTTATAATACTTAAAAATCATACGACTATACTTTATCACTCCAAAAGTTGAACAAACAGTTGCAAATTGTGAAATTTATCTGTACATAAATATCTGTGGATCTACATCTTCAGTTTCCACATTATTTACATTTTATTTATGAACTCTTTATACTTACAACTGCAAATCCTCCACTGATTAAAGAGACTCAGACATGATGGCATCTGCAGAAAAGAATATGCAGATTACATTCACGTTTTTGGCAAAACAATAGACCAACAAAAGGTGCACTGTGTTTGAAAAAAAAAGAGTTAAGCTCGCATTAATACTTCACAATTCATTGTGATTCACCGAGCTCCATGTTAATCATTTCTGTTTAGGCCTTCGCCTCCCTCGCCCTTCTTCAAAATTTAGGCCTATCGATCCATCTTTGCATTCTATGGTCTTATCAGTTCAAGGAATTCACCCATTCACTTACCTGTATTTTGTCCTTTTCAGTTATGTCTTCTTCATCAAAAATAGACATTTTCCACGGAGCCGTTACCTTCAGTCAGGCAACATAAAAAACAATTATCGCAGCAACAAACTTAGGCCATGCCGCCATTATCTACCATGCTTGCCAGAATCGAAGGCCAACCTCTTTCTGGTACTGAGGCTGTAAGCTTTTGCCCAATCAGAAAAGTCTCTTTGTAAACAATTTGTTCTCTTGACCAATCAAAATCGATTATTTCGCTTCTGGTAAACAGGTTCCCAGTTTCCAAATTTTGACCACTTCCTCTAAAAGACTCCAAGATGGCAGGACAAGCGAAACAACTTGGGTGTGCGGGAATTGATGCTCTGCTGAAACTACTGGAGGAAAACAAAGATGCATCGAATATTTACATTCTGTTTTGCGGAGAAACCACTGAGACTGGTGAAAGCTGGTGTCCGGACTGTGTAAAAGGTATATTTTATGAGTAACGATTGGGGAAGGAGTTATGGGCCTAAGCTAAGAATCTCTCAATGAATGCATGTCAAATTGAAAATTTGTACAGCAATCTTTGACCTTGCTTATGCAGCGGGGTATTTGCCACTTTATTTCTGAGATTTCCCTCTTTCAACGTTTGGGAAATTTTTCAGTAAAATATTGAAAAATTGAAGAGTTTGGCTGGCTCCACCCATCTTCAATTCTTCAATCTGCAAGAAACAGGTGCAAGTTGCAAGCTAAAGATGTGACCAACAAAGGAGTCTTTGTTTGCTAAACAATGAGGTCTGTCCACAAGCTATTCACCATTGATGACGATGCCCCAACCAAGTATGGTCATTCCCTTGTAAACATTTCTCCTGTACAGACTTTATACAGAATAATAGTGTTGTCAATATTTTTCTGTGCATTAGTGACTTATTCTCCTTGCTACTGTAATTGCGTATAAAATTGTATTCATAGCTGAACCTGTCGTTGAGAAGAGTGTGCAGAAAATTACCGATCCAAAAGCAGTTTTCATACTTTGCAGTGTGGGGGACAGAGCAACGTAAGTTCAAATTTACAGCAGTAATTCATCAACAAATCTATTTTGTATTGCTACAAGGTATAGTCATATTCTTTCTGAAAGCATTATAGTTTTCTTCATCAGTAACCCAGCTTGTGGTTATTTTTTACTATTAAATTTAGAATTAAATGTATTCTACAGAAGAAAAGGTGTGAAATGATATTTATTGGTATATGAGCATGTGTACAGTGAAAACTGCAAAGGAAGGTGTACTGAATGTGTGGGAGCAAGGTAGTAACAGACTGTTTAATTCACTTGGTGTTACATTTCTGGCAAATTTGGTATTTTCATGATACAACAAGAAATAGAAACATTTAATATCAATTTTCTTTTGCCAACAGATGGAAAGATCCTCAGAATGCATTCAGAATCCACCCAAAATTCAAACTCACATCTGTACCTACACTAATCAAATATAATACTGTGAGTATTGTTAAGAATTTAGTTTTCCTACATGAATTTTTTTCAGTGATACATAATATTTCGAGTGAAGAATTCAAACATATAGCAAACTTGTTTCAAACATTTCGATCTGTGATCTTTATCAATGAACTGTTCTTACAATAATTTGGGGCCTGCCTATATACCTAGATTACAATGGGGTAACAAAAGAACAACAACCTAACAAGAGGACCTGCCTATTACAATCTGTGAAAAAATAGATAAAGAGGGAGAGGGCCGAAAGGAAAAAGACAATAGCGAGAGAATAACGGTAATCAGAAAGGGAAGGAAAGCGCCGACTAAAAGATGGATTGCCGCCTGTCCCAAGAGGTGTTGGAAACATGCTACGATAATGAAAAAAAATGTAGAGAATAATATATAAAGAGTCCTTTGCAGCTCATTGGTCAAATCTTTTGCTTGAAATCGCTTATACAGTATATCTGCATAGAATTGGTCCAATTTTAACAATGGTTCAAATCGCAGAATCATGAGCAAAAATTTAGCCAAACAAATTTTCAGACACTTTTTAAGGGAATTCGGACAAAAAAGTTTCAGAGAAAATTTATCTTGAAACTTTAACCATCTGAAACTTTTGAATTTAATGTAAATACATATTTCAACTGATTTCCATCTACTTTGTAGCCACAAAGACTTGGAGATAGCGAATGCTCAAAAGAAGACATGGTGGAAATGGTCTTTGAAGATTGATAACAATGATGTAGCTCTCAATTGTGTACATCAGACAATGAAGACTTTAATGTAGCAGAAATTAGTTTGGACAAAAGTATATAATTTTTTAGCAGCACCATTAGTTTGGTTGCGGTAACATTATTTAGGTGATTTTATGTTGTGCCTTGTCATAGCGGCAACTGGTATGTTGTTGTTACATTAGTTGTTGTGTTAAAAATCCAAAGGACTACTGGTAGAGTTAAAATAAAACAAATCAATCCAAAACGTCTCTTGAAATGTTAATATATACCTTCTTTAAAACTAAATGTTGAAAAACGCAAATTGTCTTCCCATAAAGACCATAAAAATATGCCATAAAAACTGAAATTAGATCTTATTAAATCGAAAAATCATTCCTTGTTGTCTTTCTTCAAACTGAGCGTAAAGCAGCATTAAATATCATATAAGTTTCAAAGGGCAAAAAATGTCAAAAAGGTAGTGACAAAAAGCTTTTTTTTAATTATGGATAAAAACAATGTTCAACGTATCTCACTACTTGCAAACACAATTCTGCTTGATTCAATGTTATTAGCAAATAAACAATGAGATAGTTGCAACAATTTCTTTGCATTTTCCTTTCCGAATCATCGTCTACTGTATGTACTGTATCTTGCATAAAAAAACGTGAACTAAAAATTAAACGTCAGATACCAACAGAAAAACGATGTTATTGTCGTTAAAGTTTCATAAATTCAACATTCTGCAAGCTATTTACAGGACTATTTATTTACATTTAATTAAACAATTGAAAATTATTTGCAAGGTTACAGAACATGGAAGGGTAGGACAAAATAACATTTGAGTACTTTAACAAGCAGTGAAGCTTCAGTAACGTCCCATAAGGGAAAACAGCATAGCCTCCAAATCTTCGGCATCTTTAAAAAAACATTGCACGGCTGGTTAATGCATCTTCTGTTTGATTTAATGGCTTGAAAGGAACTTCAAGTATTTTGCTATAATCCTATATGTAGCAGTTCTGATATCTTGATTATTTTCAGAATTACAGCATGGGTCGTAGGAAAAGCGGAATATGTTTGGGTTTATCTAGTGGTATCAAGAATCAGAACTATTAGGCCTACCTTTGTGCATGTTTTCTGTGACGATCGGCGGTTGGGGAAGGTTGGACGAAAGCGTGTGGCAGCCTCCTAAAAATGCAAAATCGACAGGACAACGGAGAAGATCGACACAGAAAACATGCACTAAGGTAGGCCTAATAGTTCTGATTCTTGATACCACTAGATAAACCCAAACATATTCCGCTTTTCCTACGACCCATGATTACAGAGACTTCTTTGCTTGGGCCAATTTTGAGAATGTGAGGTCATCAAATCGCTAAATGGTAAACTAGAAAAGCTACAGATTTCTGCTTACAGCCATATTATAGACCTTCATAAACTATTGTTTTCTTTAAGATTGTACCGTTTTTCATATTTTAGTTTAGGATCTACGATTATTTTAATTTTTTTCAAAACTTTTCATGAGTTCTTTCAATAAAAGGAAAATCGCTGTTATTCTGAAAATAATCAAGATGCTACATATAGGATTATAGCACCGTACCTGAAGTTCCTTTTAAGTCATATAATCAAACAAAAGATGCATTAACCATCCATGCAATGATCTTTGAAGATTTGGAGGCTATGCTAGGGAAAACAAATATAGAATGACATGACGGTATGCAATTCATATTACTTAACAATATTAAATTAATAATTTTTTTCATACTTCATATATCTAGCTAAAATTGGCACAAGCAGATACCGAATAACAACTGGGAGACAACATAGGCGTGAGAGCTTTGCAAAACTTTTAAATTAATCTTGTAAAATGTTATGTCCCATTCTTTCAAATGAATTACTCGAAGGGACTGTTAGGTAATTTGCTATAATTCCAGAGAGCATTTTTGATATCATCATTATTTTTGGAATCAGAGAGTTTTTATGTATGAGAAGTATGAGAAGAAGTATCTAAAGCTTTGAAAACATTAAAAGCACCATACATTCTAAACTGATTGAGGAAAATCAATATGATCATTATAAGAAAATTTCAGTTTTTGAAGGTCTACAAGACGGTAGCAAGCAAAAGTCTGTAGTTTGTATGGCTTACGATTTAGCAATTTGATGACGTCACAAATTCAAAATTAGAAGAGGTCTTTCTTAGTAAATCACTCACGACGAAAAGCTGAATTTAGAAGAAGTGAACTCTGGAATCCACAATAAATATTCCTCCACGATTTTAAAATTTTACTCGATAACAAACGGACCTGATCCTCGTCAGATTAGCGAAAAATCTGTTTGCTAAAAAGAAATTTTTGCGCCTGTTGTTATTTCATAGCTTTGGTTTACACGACACTATTTTGGACACTGTTGGGCTCGACACCAAAGGGACAGAACAGCAATATCTTTTTGCCCTCAGTGCAGCTTCTACACAGAGAACCCCCAGAGAACATCACCTTCACCTGCTTAATGCCTTGTTTTATCATCGACATTGTATCTTAGCTCTTCCTTTCGCTCTTTCCTCCTCTCTCTCTCCTTTATTTTCCTTTTCAACCCACTTTTAAGTCCTCATGATCTCCGAAGCTTTTACTCAATATTCTATCTATCGACAAAATGGACGAACATTTACTCCTGTTGAAAAAAGCATTTAGCAACATAATTCGGTGAGTGACTAGTGACTACGAAGGGAAGGCCTTTATATTAAAGCATCGAACAATAGACAATAACGCTAAAGATGGCGGCCGCGCAAAGCATGCTGATAAAAAGCTCCCTGACGACCACCTAACGACTTAAAAATGTTGGTCTGCCATTTCGACTACCTAGCTGTGGTAAAGTTCGGAACAAGTAATCAATGTAAACAAACAGGAAGATTTTGTAATTCGAACGCGAATCTTTAATTGAAACTTCAATTCGAATCAAAACTTTTCTTTTTTTGCTTTGGAAAGGTTTCCTTTCGAACCATGTTGCGTTCGAATTCAAGGTCGATTCGAATTCAATCTAGCTAGTCGAAACGGCAGACTGAAATGTTTACGTCGTTAGGTGGTCGTCAGGAAGCTTTTTACCAGCATGCTTTGCAGCAAAACACAACAGAGTCTTTGGAGCCGCCATCTTTAGCGTTATTGTCTATTGTTCTTTGGCTCACCAGACACATGATCTCACTCAACAATCTGACATGCCGTTATCAGCGTTATGAAGAAAATTTAAGGCCTAATAATCCTACGGCATCTTTCATGATCAGCTAGCCAAATTGCCGTTAATTTCGAAAGATTCTATAATGTTATTAAGGTCTACCGGTTCATCGATGTCTAGTTGTTCTATCGGTGCTGGTTTCTTCGCATTTTCTCGTAGTTCTTGCCACACTGCTAATACTAAATGATATCTTGCCATTTCTACGTAATTCCCTACAACAGAGTGGTAAGAATAATCAACGGTGCACAATTTAAAATCTGCTCATCCTGTTGAAAATTTGTTTAAAAAAACTAACCGCCCTGCCACCCTTCTTCAAAAAATGTACCTGCCCCGTTTCTCCTAACTGTTAGTTGTTATACTACAGATGATTAAGCTATAATGATCATGGCAAAATATATTCTGGTTGATGTCCAAAAGACATAACGTAAAGTGTTTGTTGCAAGTTTTTGCCAACGAGAGCTACAGTATTGACTTTGAAGATTTCAGATACAAACGGCTGATGAACTGTTCTTGGATTTGGAAAAGATGGACACTTTGGAAATTTTACATCATTTCAAACACATCTCTTTAAGTACTTCTCGTGTTGTACGGTATCTAAATTTTTTATCCAAAATGAACACTTTTATTTTTCAAAGTTAATTTTTAACTCAAAAGTTACCGCCCCGTACACATTCGCGCGATAAAAGTGATAACTCCGTTCTGCATGGGTTAAAAAAAGTAATTGCCCGTCGTGTTTTGCACAGGCCAGGTTATAAAATGAACTTTGCACTGTCCCTTACTCAAGTAGTACCGAGAAGTAAAGTGCAACAGCCAACAACAAGCGCAAATATACTTCGGGTGAAATTAAAACAAAGTTTCAAACTCGAGTTACTTTATTTTTTTGGCGATCTGAAAGTTGATTTTCTCATAGAGTTTCTTACAAAATAGAATACGGGCTTTTATAAGAACTATGAATTTGAGCCAGTACTGAAAGTTTCTTAAAATTATCAGATTTTGAGTACTCAGAGTTTCTTATGAGTTTCTTGTGAGTTTCTAACAAACTTCATCTTTATTTCCTGTGCTCTCGTGAACATTTCAAAAGGAAATTTTTTAAGCCTTCCCAATGTTTAGAATTTACTCAAATGATACAGGAAACAAGCCAAAATAATCTCCATGATGGGTTGAGCCTTTTTGGAGATTAACGATGTAGATTGCAGAAAATGCTAAAGATTTCCTTGACTAAACTTTTTTTTTATATTTCTCAATCTTTTTTAATGATTTGAGAGTTGAGTTTTTTATAAAGAGTTTCTTATAAAAAATACGTGTATTTCGTTTTTTTTCTTCTTCTTTTTCTCTATATATTGGTATTTAGTATCCGAAGGTAGTTTTTAGGACACTGAGAAGCTAAGCTTATCGAAGCAGTGTCCTGTTCCTTCCTCTCGATGTGACCACACCTCGCGATTCCTTTAGCCTGGAATTACAGAGAGTTGGCGACTGTCCTCACCCTACGTAGCAGGTTCGACAGGGCGGGGACTCGAACCACCAACCCTCAGGTTGGTAGTCTTCGGTTTTGTCATCTTTTCTTGCTGGGTGCAGTTTGGGGGTAATTGATGAATAAAAAGCCCATAAAAAGGTAAGCAGATATAAATGGTTTGTTCCGATCGATCAATGATTTAAATTGATCGATCAAGGAGAACACACTTACTTGTATTTGCATAGAGGTTTATCAGCCCTCTGTAGTCGTATTCTAAACCACTATAACTTTCTCCAAATAAATTACAACCTGTAAATGGAAGGAAGAAGGAAAATCACATTTCCCGGAAGAATATCTCGTTGCTGGTGAAATGTGAGCACTTTGTGGATCAATTGTTTTACGCTAAGCACTATGCATCTTCTTAGTAATTAAAGTATTCCTTATAACAACAAAATAACAAAAGTTAATATGAAACAATCTGTGTTTTGTCAACGAAGAAAACTTCACAAGAATCAATAGACAATAATTTCTTTACAAAAGTCCCTTTTTTAAATTGCGGCATTTTTTTACCTCCTTTTTATAAATTCCGCGAATTCAACGAAGAAGCCAATACAATTCTCCTGGAATTCTTTCTAATGAAAATTCCAGATCTATGAACAAACCATCACGCTTTCAATTTGAAGAAGAAAAGATAAATTTGCTCTTTCCGCCTTTGCTTTTCCTTTGCTCTCAACAAAAAGTATCGCCCAGTGAGGGGCTCGAACCCGCGACCCTCAGGTTAAAAGCCTGATGCTCTACCGACTGAGCTAACTGGGCATGTTGCTGCAGTGACTTTTATTGAACTGACTTAGTGTGCACCTGTGGTTGCTATTGTTCTTTTGTTGAAAGCTCCTGCTGAGCGGCGCAAGTCGATGCTGCGCAGCCTGGTTCTCTGTGTCAACTTGACCGCGTTCGCGTGATGCTGCGATAGATCACACAAGGCATGCATGGACCTTTCTTATAAATTTTAATGAAATTCATAATTTTAAACAGTGTTCTTTAATCACTCTTCCACCTCTTTGCTTTTTAACATGGGCGTAAAGAGGAATTCTGTTTTGGGCCTAACCGAGTGATTAAAAAATATCCATTATTCAAAAATAGTAACCAATAAATTATTCAACCAGCATGTTAGATTGTACTCTGGGTGCCACACCCAGATATACGTCTTTCGTTCTAGGTGGGTCTGGTGCCCAGGGTAGTTAAATCTAAAACCCTAATTCTTTTGAGGCGTCCAGATAATTTCTTAGAGTTTACTATATATTTTGTACGCTTTACTTTTCCCTCTAAATGAGCGATTGATAGAACAATTTTCCTGATCTTCCTAGTCAAAAATGCACCGTTTAATTTGATTACGTTTTGATTTGCAATTTTTTTTCCATTCCTAGCATTGATCGGGTAGCTACATTTAAAAGCTCTCTCGTGTTTAGAAAACCAAACTTTACGACCCAACAAAGCGAAGAGCAAGTGAATAAAGTCAAACTTAACTATCCATTTGTCTTTGAAGGCCAAGCGAAAAACAATTCTTACGCAGCAGTTTCTTTTACAACTAAATTCTTAAAACCAAGCTGAAGCTTTAGATAGGCGAGAGAGGAACACTTCCTCACGTTCTTTACAAGGTGTTTTCAGTATGAATTTCCAAACCGTAGTAGACCAAACTTTTGACTCTACCTGCAGGTATATAGGCAAGCAAGTAATGATTGATTTCGTTCGTTAAATTCATGATTTAGGTTACCCAGTGACATAAAAGTTAACATTCCAAGCACATGGAAAGGAGAGTCAAGAATATGAAATCGCGCTAAAGAGAACAAGAATATCTGCATACCTATTTCAATTGACTTCAAGTACAGCCTTTCTGCTTTTTCATACTCCGCCATGTCATAATTGTACAAAGACGCTAAGTGACCAAGGGACAGTGCCACTTCGTAATCCTGCAAAGAAAACGTACATAAATAAAGTAAAGGTAATCCTTATCATATCAGACATTTTTTGCCTGGCATATTTCACAAATATGAATTGTGTTCAAAGTTCAAATTTTTACATCAAGGCGCATTGCTTAAAGGTGGATCTGCCCAGGGCGAAATGTATTTGATGACAAACATATCAGATTTCATTACATATACATTTGAATGCCAAAATAACGAGCCCCTAACCTCCCCTCGATATAACGAACATTTTTCTAGCTTCCCTTCATAGTTCGATAAACCGAGATTCAACTGTACCTCCGAATGAAGTTTTCACGAACGTTGCCCTTGTATCAATAATATCTTTACCTCTTTTCCTAAGAGACTTTCTTTGATTTGTATTGCTCGTAGATGCATCTGCTCTGCTTCCTGCAAATTAAATCAAGTTGCAACGTTTAGTAGGGTAGGGTCGGGCGAAATGGGTCAGATTGGGGGGAAATGGGTCGTTGACAAATTCGTGGATATTCTTACATGAAAATGTATGTTGGTTGCTTCTTCAAGTTCCTTAGACGATCATTGGTGCAATTGTCATCTTATTTAAGGCTCTTATCCAACCATGATCCTTTGCGGGCTCTGTTTTATGAAAATGAACATTTTTGTTGTCTACGAAAATGGCTGCCTCAATAGCAATCTACGCGAGCATAGGGCTCAAATCTTTAAGAAGGTGGGTGTAGAATTCGATTCCATTTTTCTTTGAATTAAATGGCTTGAAAGGAACTTAGTGTATTTTGCTGTAATTCTGCCGTGGAAATTTTTTGATATCCTGATTATTTTCAAAATGGCGGCATTTATTATATTTGAGGCTCTGACGTCATCAACTCTCTAAATCCTAAACCAGAAAAGAGTGACAGATTTCTGCTTGCCACCATATATTGGAGACCTTAATAAACTATGGTTTTCTTGAAGATTGTATCATTTTTCCTCTACTGATTTAGAATTTACGATGATTTTAATTTTTTCAAAATTTTCCATGGATTCTTTCCACAAAAATATAAACGCCACCATTTTGAAAATAATCAAGATATCAACAATTTTCCACGGCAGATTTACAGCAAAGTACCCTAAGTTCCTTTGAAGCCATTCAATTCAAAGGAAAATGTAATAGAATTTTACACCCACCTTATTAAAGATTTGAAAGATTTGAGCCCTATGCTATCTACGCGCAAAGGCTGCTGGTTGAACAAGACCTTCAAAGCTGAAAACGGGACACAATTTGTAGCTTTTCTCGAGACTTTTCAAAATAGCTTCCAAATAAAATTGTCTAGAACGGTAGAATGATAAAGTTAGCCTGTTTGCTTTAAACTGATAAGTAATTTATTCAAAATCGAAGCATAATTAATGGTTTTACGGTTTGGTAAACGCCGATACATCATTATGAGACACATCACTTTGGGCAACTCAGTATTACATACCTTATATCGCTTCATTGATTGATATAATCTACCAAGATTTCCATAATGTTTTGCAGTTTGGACGTTACTCTCACCAAACGCATTTCTAAAAGAAGAAAGAAGAATATGGTATAGCTAATTTCCATCAATTAACAAAATAACGATCAATTGTCGAAAATTGATACAAAAGGACACAGTATATGTCACATGTTTATGATTATGATTACTATTGTTGTTGTAGTTGTTGAGCACGAGGAGTTGGAATGTTGTGGGCCTAAGTCGCCTAAGTAAAGGCGTGTCTGCTTCGGTCTTATTCATTTATGTATATGCTAGGCCACGGGCCACAGCATGACATGACAGTATATGATAATTGCTCCCCCACAATAAACCTCTTAAACTTTCTTCGATCTTCCCTTGCATGCTACAGACTCAAAAATTATCAAAAAACGTGATTCTTTGTTAAAGTTTTTCTCTTCCTGCTGTAAAGTCCATGATCAAAATCCTGTTCTAAATATTCAATAATGAATAAATTGATGAACATACCTCGCTAATTTGAGTGATTCTAAGTGCAGTTCTTCCGCTTCAAGTAATAATTTATCTCTTTTGCAATTATCTGTGCTATCGATTGCAACCTCTTCCAAAATCAGAGCTGTAAAGAAAGAAACAAAGTCATTAAAACGATCGTGTAAGTGCAAAACTCCAAAATCATGCGAAATAAATTTTCCTAACTGCTAAAATAAAATTTTATATTTTTTATTTTTTTTTATACATTCCAATAAAAAGTTGGTATTTCTTTTTTTAGCAGACTCTGCTAAAGCTTTAATGCGATCCCGAATGTTGTATCCTAAAATATAATGAATAAATCTACCAACTGAAATCGAGTTCGAACACAACCAACATCTAGTTGCTGATGAGGCCTCAGAAGTGAGGCGAAAGCTTCAACATTACGAAACAATGTAAGTGTATGAGTGTTTAAAATAAATGGGAAGCAAAAAGAAAAATTATAATAAAAAGTTTACAATACATATTACTAACTACGCTACTTACAAATTACTATACAATACTACTAAAAGGATAGCACGAGGAGCAAAAGGCAATATCTACCCCGCGGCCATTACATAAAAGTAAAAAACAGCGTAGTACACCACTTTAACGAACATCCGCCACTACGGACGTTTGCTTAGGCTATATAGTACAACTCTTTTGGCTCCAGACTCGTTGAAATCTGACAAAATCAGGTTAATGGTGCAGATAAAACTTAAATCAAAAATAGTTGAGAGTTAAAACATCCGCCAAGGCGTCTAGAACTGCGCGTTTGCAAATTAAATAAAATTTCTCATTGAAATAAAGATTAAATGAGAAAATATTTAGCCCTTGGGCTGCGGCTGAACTCTGAACTCTGAACTCTTGCAGGTTGCTTCCAACGTAAATACGACGTTATACACATACCTTTGACCCTCTTTGATGATGCAAGGAGCAAATGATCCGATTCAAGAATTTTTGTGAACGTCTGAATTGCTACTTCAGCATGATCCCTTGAAGAAACAACAGTAATGAAAGTTGCCATAGTTTTACAACTTTCTAGTTCTGTACTTTGCAGTACAAAAATACCGACGAATTTCAAGCTTTCTTGGAATTCAAAGTGTAGTATAATACCCCACATCGACGAACGGCCGCCATTATGGACATTTTTCCAAATTTCATCATACAAAATTTTCGACTCCAGATTCGGATTCAGCACTCAAATATAGTCTAGCTGCAACGTTTCGTTTTCCTAGTCCTTGTTATATTGATTTTACGGTGATATAAAGTTCTGTTTTTTATAAGGGATTTGACCACGAAAAAAGTTCGGGGGTAAAAAGTTTACCCCCGAACAATTTTGCAGTAAAATCCTTTATAAAATTACAAACATTATAGCGCCGTAGAATCAACATAACAAGGACTAGGAAGATGAAACGTCGCAGCTAGACTATATCTTGAGTGCTGAATCTGGAGTCGAAAATTTTGTATCATGAAATTTGGAAACATTTCCAAAATGGCGGCCGTTCGTCGAAGTGGTGTATACATGTGATACAAAAGCTTACAATGGGCTTACAATGCCTTAAAGACCCATTGCTAACCATGGTCCATCGTGGGGCCAAAGTCGACTTCCGTATTATCCATAAGTCTTCTTTGGCCTATATTCTCTTTGACTTGCTTTTCATTCGGTGCACAAAGGATCATGGTTGACGATGGGTCTTTAATAGTGATAATGATTCATATGCACAATCTCGTCCCCAGAGTGAGTTCGTTGCTCTACCTCTACTCTGGGATACAAGTGGCCGTTCTGCAATTTGATTGGCTATTCGAAAACAATAGATAACACAAACTTTTTCTCGTCATATTATTAATTATTCGAATAACAACAATAAAATCTAGTCACTAAGCAACAACCACTACAATGTTGCTTCGTTGTTTGGAATCGAGGTTGGAATAATTAGAGTTACCTAGCCAACAGTAAATCCATAATGGCTGCTAATCTGTCCATTTTCTGGACAGATTGGTGCAATGTGTACCAGGGTGTTCACTCGGTTTCGTGACTAGCGTATGACGTAAGAACACCCTGGGAACGAGGTTGTCATATGCAGTTTTTGCTGGCAAGTTGACTGATTTAATGTACAAATAAAAATAATGTATTTATGAATGGATAAATAAATTAATGGAATGAATGAAAGAATCATAAGATGTGGAAGGGAATATGAAAAGCATACTATTTTGAACATCTCCTGAAAACGATAGACGATAGAATTTATCATATCCTATTTTCATGAAATCAAGCTATATTTTCTTAAATTAGGTTCTTAAATCTTCTCAGAAAAGTCTTTTGTGCAACAACGTTTCTTTCTGTTCAGTCATTAAAATGTATCTGTTTAAATCAAAATATTGTGATAGATGATGGAATATTTGCAATGTGGTGGAATCAGACTTGTTTAAACCTCTGATTGAAGAGCACATTAAATTTGTTATCTTACACGATAATCAAATTAATGTTCTCGATTGTCACAGCTGAAAACTATATCAATACATTTGTTCTTCAAATTAAGAACCTATACAAACACCAGGGTGAAAAGGTTCTTTCATAAAGGAGTTAATATTGAAGATTTCAGGCTGTAGGTTCTGATTTGAGGAAGGTCATCTACAGTGGGGACCAGGTGACTGCGTGTCTTTTCCCACTGTGGATGGGACATAAAATGTATTGTATGGTTAGTTTTAGTTTTACTTGATATAAAAAAAAATGTTCTTATGTGCAAGTTTTTACTGTAATATCGACTATCTCTGCTGTTATCAACATTTGCTCACATTTCTCTCTTATTTCTCCAAGATCTCCGCTGTTCCAATAAAGCATGTCTGATTTTCTGCAAAGTCTACCGTTTTCAGAAGATTTCAGAAACATCAGATGACCTAAAGACGCAAAACCAACAACATCTTGACGTTGACCATTGATGAGATCTTGACAAGAAAAGCGAATAGTTTGATGAATAAAGATTACACAATTCTTACCTTGCTTTGTGAAAGTTACCAGAACTATAATCTCGAACATACAATGCATAAGCGAGATCTTCATGACTGCCAGCAGTTAATAAATTATTTGCACCAAAGATTTTTTGTCGAATGTCTAAAGCAGCCTGTTATATAGATAAAACATAAATTAAATGTCGATAATCTTAAGATATAAATACAGGAAAGAGGAATGACTAAGGGTAAATATTTCGTAAAAATTTGAATTTCTTACTACACCATTGAAATACCTCTTCTTGTGAATATGTTTCAGCCTGATCATCCACTTTTCTAAAGAATCACAGGGGTGATACTCTGTCATTTTTCAAAAGCCTCCGAAATGTTAGCTACTTGTGGCAAAATGACACAAAGAAATCCAATTTCTTTAGGCTTTACTAAGTTTATTGACGATAATAAATAAATAGAATATTCAGATTGGGGTGATTTCAGAGGGGTAGTTATTTTCTATAGGTCATCCAGTATGGTTTAGAGAAAAAATCCAAATTTCACAGAAAAGACTTTTGTTTTCTACAAACAATTCATTTCAAATAGATATATCATCGATTTCTGTCTACAGGAATTTTTGTTTTGAACAAATATTACATCTAACATCACCATTGCAGTAAATATGTGTAAAAACCATTTTCACGAGTTGTTAAAGTTTGAAAATCATGCTCTGCTAGATTCAGGACAGTGAAACAGTAGCGCTATATCACAATTCTCAAGTAACTCTATTGTTCCTTATTGCCTTCATTTTTCGTATACTGAATAAACCTTTTAGCAATTCTACAAAAGAGTCTGGATCGAACGATGATTTTATACATTTTTCAGAAATCTGGCGAATTTTCGAATGTGCACGACAGTGATGGAAGCTCTAACGCCGCTCAGTCGAACCGTTGGTATGAAAATGTATACAAATATCGCTCGATCCAGACTCTTTTTGTAGAATAGCTGAAAGCTTTTTTAAGCCACTTCATAAAAATTACTTACTTGATAAATATCTACAGAAGCTGCAACGGCATCTACGTTTAACAAATAAAAACCATAATCAGTCAAACAGTCTGCATACTTCGAATGATTCTCTCCCACGAATGCTCTGAAAACAAAATAATTCAATGATATATTATACTAGAAAGAGCCAAACATTACTGCTTCTTTACCTGTTCTCCTTCACATCTAAACGCATTATGATAAGCATTTCCAAAAACTAGAAGGACAGCCAACGTTTTTAGTAGCAATTGATCTTTCAAACGATTATTGAAAAAGGAATCAATAAAAAGATCTTAAAACAGAAGTTTGGATATTGATAAATTTGTCGAAATTTGGGCTCAGTAAATAGGGTTTAGTCATAAGGGAATTCTAGTAAAGGTTTTGTTTGAAATCTTGTCGATATCAACTTTAAGTCATCTAAAATTCGCGTTGTTTTAATCAAGAATCTCCACTGTTCAAGGCTCCTTCTAGCGTACAAGTAGCCTGCGTATGGTCTGTGACGCAGGCTAGCGTACAAGTAGACCCATTATCTGAAAGAAGAAAGGGTCTACGAAACAAAGAGCAAAAGCTTGCTACGGCCGCCCAATTTATTATTTTAATCCTCTATTCAAATAATGTGTGGCACCCGTCTCAACAATGGCAACATAGTGTAAGTTTCCAGAATTCTGGAAACCGCTGTAGCATGCCTTTGCTCTTTGTTTCGTAGACCCTTTCTTCTTTTGGATAATGGGTCTACTCGTAGGGTAGGCTCCTTCTAATGAACGTCATTGTTCTATTGGCCCAAGTCTATGTAACGAAACTGTGAAATAGCCTCTCAGCCGAGTCTAAGCAGGTATCTCCCCTACATAGCCTCACAAAATCTATTTAGGCACTGAGCTTTCTTTTAATTGTAAATTTTAAAACATTTGTAAATAGGCTTTTACAATTATGGTTTTTACGTAGAGTTTGGTTTTTAATATTTTGGTTTTTATACATTGTAATCTAGCTTATTTTTAATTTATTCTATGGGAAGGCCCATTGAAAATCAGCACTTTTGCCGAAGAGCTGCCCTCCCTTCTGTTAGAAATATGAAATGTATGTGACATCCCTTCTCGAGGCTAAAATAGGGTTCGACAACTGCTAAACAAGAGACTGATGTGACCAAGAGGAAGATTAAAACGGATTTGTATACAAACCGAGTTATACAGACAGCTTTCTTGATTAATACACCAGCTTGTTTGAACAGTCTCTTTATGATGCTTGTCTAGAGAAGGAATGAGATACAATGTAAAATACTTGATGTTTTAAATTCATCCAGTGGTGCAGAACATAAAGTCACCAATCATTTAATAAAGTATTTCTCAAATTAGATGTCACGCGTAAATGTCCGCGAATAAAAATAATTGAAGAGTTTTGCATGAGTAATTTTGTGTTTTCGCAAATCTCACGTGACATCTACAGTAATTTGAGACAGACTTTAGTTCTTTTTCTATGAACAGTCAAATCAGCAGACGAGATTCTTCGTTTTTCAACAAAAGTTTCAACCATTTTCGATAATTTGTTTCAACCATTGCTACACGAAAAATACCAATTTGTTCATTTCGAGAGGCAAATCGCTCACTAAAAATCCCATCCATTTGCAGCAGAAATCCTTTTTTCTAGAGAATCCACTGAAATCGTGCATTTTCATGTAATGCCGTGAGGTAGTCATAGTCTTTTGCTCCTCATGGTATCGTCCTTGTGGTATTGTAATGTAGTTTGTAGGTAGAGGGTAGAGTAATCCGTAATATGTTTTTGTACAATTTTTAATGGCATATAAAAAAAATCGTGCATATGTTTTTGTCATCAAAGAAACCGCTTTAGCTTTTTGAGAGAGTGATGCACACCTGTGGTCTCTCAATACATTTATACACAACAAATTTCGGACTAAATAAATTTTGGACAAAACATTTTTGGACCAAACATTTTCGGAAGTTTTTTTCACAAAAATTCGGACATTTTTAGAAAAATTTCGGACTACAACAACAACGATATATATACAGTTTACTTTACTTAACTTGTAATAAAAATGTCACAAGTTTGAAGACCATCTTTTAGTACAAGTTTTCAATGTGGTCTTCGTTCCAGAATTCCATTGAATCATTATGGTCGAGGATGATAAAGCATGATTGTCCAAACGAATTTAGTTGAAGAAAAAGATTTCGTTCCATTCAGTAACTATCCCAACACACACCTTTACCAAAAATAATGTTGTGCGAGGAAGACATTACGATATTAAACAATAAAAATGTAAACCATCAAAAACGAAAATCTGTGATTTTTCTGCACTCCAAAAAATTTCGGACAGTAAATGTTTCGGACCACAAGAATGTCGGAAATCAAAATTTTCGGACGTGTGAAATGTCCGCAAATATTAAAGTCCGAAATCTTTTGCGTTCAATGTAAATGTAGCTTTGAGGATGATAATTTCTGATTTTGATAACTTGAAAGCGAACTGTGATCTACAAAATTTAAATTGAGACCTTACCTTTGCGGCCTGCCGCAGAGTGTCAACTATTACCTGTTAAAATTGGAATAACACACNAATGTTGTGCGAGGAAGACATTACGCTATTAAACAATAAAAATGCAAACCATCAAAAAAGAAAATCTGCGATTTTTCTGCACTCCAAAAAATTTCGGACAGTAAATGTTTCGGACCACAAGAATGTCGGAAATCAAAATTTTCGGACGTGTGAAATGTCCGCAAATATTAAAGTCCGAAATCTTTTGCGTTCAACGTAAATGTAGCTTTGAGGATGATAATTTCTGATTTTGATAACTTGAAAGCGAACTGTGATCTACACAATTTAAATTGAGACCTTACCTTTGCGGCCTGCCGCAGAGTGTCAACTATTACCTGTTAAAATTGGAATAACACACAAATAATAAGAAGACAGTGAGATCGAGAATGTTTCCATAATAGAGATTTTAAATAGTTTTAATCTTAAATTCCTGAAGTACAATAAAAACAATCCCTCAGTACGAAAACAATCAGAGTTCGTTTGTGCGTCATGCATGTAAAATGGAATGCCGAACCTATTATTTTTTATCTTTTTAACTAAGTTCACAGAAGGTGAAGGTGAGGTTTTAGCGCGAAGCGCTGGGATCGCAGAAGTAGCTAAAGCGCTAATCGAGTCCACAACCCCTTGTAATCACGCTCAAGAGGTGCTCACAGATAGTACAGAGTAAGCACAACATATAAATCAAATGCCGTGCCATTGTCACGAATAGGTTCGAGAACGCTGGGACACGAAACATAAATCAATGCTTCGTGGGTTTAGTATGACAACTCTTTATGTAAATCAAAATAGGTTCTCACCATACTATTGCAGTGCCAAATTCAAATGGATTCCACCACACAATCGCTTTTTTACAGACTCACTGATTGTTGCGAATAAACCCAAGTAGCACAAGGTATAAACCTACCGGTATAAGTTTTAAGCTACTTAACTGAGTAAAAGATCTGAGATTGCAATTATTCACTTATCAGTATGTACCAGGTTGAAACTTATCCGTACTAAAGTATATGGCATACCTTGAAGGGGAGATCTGATGATAGTTCTGAGACTGCTGAAAATGCAGATTCGTACGCCTGTGGAAATGTAGACATATGTATTTAGCATGATGACAAAATTTGAAAAACATAATTTAAAAAGTCTTCTGGTAATGCAACACCTCAAAATCATTGTATTTGAAAGCAAAAATTAGAATCACCATTCTTTTCTCATTTTCAGGGCTCAGGACAATTTTCACACCTTTCCAAAATCTCATCATTCTCAATTAGACTCAAAGAAGTTCGAATTTAACCTTTTGCAATTCTTATTTTTAGGCCGTGGACTGGGTCTACCTGAGGCTCATATAAATTGAATTCCGTTGCACATGTCGTGAAACTAAGGGATCTTTGCACGGTTTTGTAGCAAAACTCATCATATTTGTTGTTCAAAGTGGCCCCAGGCAAAATCAGTGCACAAACAAGAATTATTGGGACAGAAAAATTGATTAGCAATGCTGACATCAGCAAAATTTTCTTTTAGCGCTACAACCGACTACGGTGACGTCAACAAGATTTGATGAGATTTGAGGATATTTTTAAGACACTTTGTAGTGTTTCTTTATGGCATACTGAACATGGAAATCTTTTCATGGCCCCATTACAACCAAAATAGTGTGTAAAGCCAGTAAGGATGGTTCACAATAAGCAAGCAATGGTTAATTGAACTAAATTAGGAAAATATATTTCAACTCTCACCTCAGCATATCTTGAGAGTGCAAACATATGAGTACTTCTAGCTGTATAAAACATTGCTTTACTGAAGATCTTTTGAGTTTCCAGGCTTGTAAAATATTGGATAANTTAGCGCTACAACCGACTACGGTGACGTCAACAAGATTTGATGAGATTTGAGGATATTTTTAAGACACTTTGTAGTGTTTCTTTATGGCATACTGAACATGGAAATCTTTTCATGGCCCCATTACAACCAAAATAGTGTGTAAAGCCAGTAAGGATGGTTCACAATAAGCAAGCAATGGTTAATTGAACTAAATTAGGAAAATATATTTCAACTCTCACCTCAGCATATCTTGAGAGTGCAAACATATGAGTACTTCTAGCTGTATAAAACATTGCTTTACTGAAGATCTTTTGAGTTTCCAGGCTTGTAAAATATTGGATAATTTCTTGAGCTACATCTAAGGCATACTTTGCTTCAGGAAATTTGCAATCTGAAGTGTAAACATGAACTAGTCTGCAAAAGGAATATTTTAATATTTTACTAATTTTTTAAGTTAATAACAAATTGATGCATATGTAGAAAATTTCTATTTTTCTGAGTGCTTGATGGATTTGAATTTTTCTGAGTCCACCTTTGACTGATAGCCAAAAAGTGAAAGTTTTTTCCAATCTTACTAGTATTTTTCAGAGCTCAAGAATTATAAAAAAATCAAAATTCAGGAAAAATCAGTAATTTCAATATGAAGGAAAAATTCATAAAAAATTGTTGATCAGATCATAAAAAAATATCTCGACAAAGAAACATATGAAAATGTATATAGTGTACGGTTAGAAGAAGGCCTAACTACTCAAAGAAACAGGCATCGATTTGATCTTTTGCGCTTTTCTTCCAGTGCTGACTAGTTTCGCCCACAAGGGCATCTTCAAAGCAACTCAACGCAAGAAACAACACAACAAAGTAACAATCTGACGAAATGACAAAGAACAGCAACAACAACATCATCAATGAGACCACCACAGCGAGACCCCCAGACCCCCATCAATGAGACCCCCACAATGAGACCCCACGACGACAACGAAGAACAATGATGACAACAACAACAACAAGAAACTCAACCTCGGAAGGACAAAACTTAAACGTTTTATGAAGAACCGGAAGGACCTTATGTGGACATTAATTAAATTGTTGATTAAACAATTTTGCTATAAATATAGGTTGACTTGTAAAATTCATTCAGTTGCTCTGAAGATGCCCTAGAGGGCGAAACTAGTCAGCACTGGAAGAAAAGCGCAAAAGATCAAATCGATGCCTGTTTCTTTGAGTAGTTAGGCCCTATTCTAACCGTACACTATATATGAAAATGTATTATATACATACCTCTCCTTCAAGCACAGAAAAATCTTAAACGCCCATGGCAAAACAAAATAACTTAATTTTTCACACCGATAAAAGATTCATATTAATACAAGTGCAAGATAATAAGAAGATGATATTTCTATTGTGCAGATGGGCAGCTACTGCCCTTTGGTTTGATGTGCTGTCGCAATAACAATAAATTGATGTTGTCTCCAAATGAGTTGACATGGGATCATCCCGGGATCATTTCTTAACTCACCTGGTCATTTTATTATGTAAAAGTATAACTGGTATTTCTCTCTAAAGGAAAATGAATTCTATTGATCCAAAAAGCTAGTAAACTTCCATAGTTATTAGTTAATTAGAAAATACTAGTGAAAGGTACCTGGTCCACAGTTCCAAAGCTAGACTTAGAACTTCTTCATTTCCATCATTTTCGAAAACCTGACAGGAAAAAAGCACTGTGCTTGCACTGTTAAACATTCCACATTCTGCAAAGAATATACCTGAAAGAAAGTATCAATAAATATACTGTATCAATAACAAATATATATATATAACAGGTGGGCCAAAAATAGTAACCACCAAGATAAAAAAGTTTCCGAAAAACGTTCTGAATGCAAGATTTTAATTAAATTTATGTGGCACCAAGTATAACATAAAATACACCTATTGAGAGAAAATCAGTTCATTATCAGCTGTAGTTACAGATACATGAGGATTTGAAGAAAGATGGTCATGAAAACCACTGTGACAAATTTTTGGGTCTATTTACAGTAGTAGGATTTTGAGATGAAATATTTTTACAAAATTGGCTGTAACTTGAGAACTGTACAACCAATTTTGACAAACTATATCTCTTTATGTAAGTTGGCATGTTAGCTACACAAATAGTTCCAGTTTATAAGAATCAAATGAACAGTTTTACAGCTACATGCTTTCAAACATCTAAACATTTTTCTGATCACCTGGTATAGACAATCTATAAACTGTGCAACAACTTACTCATCAAAATACAATCCTGAATTTTGCTGACTACATCTTCCTTGTCTTCTGAGCAGACTTTGTTGATAGCAGAAGTTGCCAACCATTTTCCAAAGTTAGGTTTCTCTGCTGTAACCCACTGCACACATTGGAACAGTACTTGCCTGTAAAATTATAAAGGAATATTAGAGGCAGGAAAAGTATAGTGCATAAAGTCTAACAAGATGACTTGCTAAGCTGTCTAGGAATACCTTTACCTGTTTTGAGCAACGGCTTTTAAATCTAGGTTTGAAAATTGAATGTAAGTGTGGCAATGTGTTATTGAAAACAAAGATCATATGCAATTAAAGATCCAATGTGAACCAAGAAATGGTTTACAAACAATCCCTTTTGTGGGTAGTTGGATATGTTGCACCACACCAACATCACTTTGCAAAAGCTGTGGTGATTCACAGATAGTCTGTTTTCTAGAGCATTGAACAGAGAGTGACTACAATTTTTGAAACAGAAATTATCTGAAGGTGCCATGAAAGCATCCACTACAAAAAATGCATATATAACACATGCTGAGGGAAAAGACTAAAGATAAATGCATCCTTACCAGTCAAGAGCGGTAGACTTGAGTATTTTCAAAAAATGAGGAAAATCCATAAGCTGGCTTGTTAAATCTTTGACTTGATTTTGAAGGCATAGCTGAATAAAATGGACAAAGCATTTTTAGTTAGCAATAATTATGGTGGTCTGCAAGACTCTGGACTTGGCTCTGGTTTTTACTCTAGAGCAATTTAGTGGACAGCATATTTTCTTAGGGCAGTCATTTTTAAGATTTCAGTCATTTTTAAGATTTCAAACTGATGAGGACCATCTCACACCTAAAAAATGCAAAAATCTTTTTGCTGTATTTTTTCATTTTTTTCAAAACTTGATGAAGTTCTAAATTTTTCAGATCTTCAGCATAGGAAAGTG
This sequence comes from Aurelia aurita, assembly GCA_004194415.1. Classification (NCBI taxonomy): domain Eukaryota; kingdom Metazoa; phylum Cnidaria; class Scyphozoa; order Semaeostomeae; family Ulmaridae; genus Aurelia; species Aurelia aurita. Next base: position 512,898 of record REGM01000049.1, read on the forward strand.
TATAGAAATTTCTGGCAAACATTGCCTCAGAATAATTCTAGTCTGCACAGATTTGCAGTCTCTTGTTGCATAAAGTGGAAGAGAAAACAGCTCGTGTAAAAACATTTTATGTGAAAATTCAAATTGCAGACAATCGTCCATGGCAATCTGCACTTATTGGGTGAGGAAGTGAGCCAGTGAGAACAATAAATAAACAATGCTGTCTATTCACAGGAAAACAGGAAAACAGGAAACAGGAAAACAAATACATTCTTGTCTTTTCTGCAAAAAATGCCATTGTATTGTTTGGACAATGGATGTAAATTAACAGTAAACAATGAAAAACCGCAGGTGCATTGTTTACCTGTTGATAAACATCACACACTAGTTGTATTGGAAAACACTTCAGCTCTGTCTCAAATAATCCCACATTTTTTGCAACTGCAGCGAGCGAAATTCGGTACAGTGATATTGCATGTTTCTTATTTGACATTGCTCTGCACAGTTTAACTTAGGCTGGTTCTCTTTAGGCGGATTCCTTTCGCATTCAAAGGAATTTAAAGCCACACCGCCTCGGCGTCCTTATTGAAGTCTTCGTCTTGGTGGCTAGGCCCGTTCAGCTCCCGACACTAAAATCTCTCTCAGCAACTTTATATCCATCAATACTGCAAATAAATGGCCGTCAGCACTTTAGTACTTCTTCTTCTTTTGAATAATATCGCTTTCTGACAACGAAACTATAGAGGTATCGGCTAAATAAGAGGTTTTATTCCTTTAATCTTGGATCGCCACAGCTTCGGTCTTGTTTATTTGGTATGCATGTAAGCAAACGCTTTTCAGGACAATGCACAACCTGTCTAAACACAGGGAGCTCAAAACACATTTTTCACATTTTCGGGATTTTCACAGGGAGCGTCGTTATTTTTACCGTTATATTAGGGAGGTTCGTCACACCTCTCAAGAAGTTGTACCCTTTTTGGGGCGCGGAAGAAAAGAGTTTTAGAGAATTTAACATTTGAAAAATTGACTCTCCAGCCTTCTTAAAATCAATGCTGTCTTGCATAAAGAGCTTGGATCAGTACTTAGTAAGGTAAGAGTAATAAAAAATGTTAACACTACAATTTTCTGAATTTTTTTCTTGTTTTTGGAGACAAAAAACTGTGATTTATAATTCTACAGTCTACAATGGCTCTACAAAATTGCTAAAGTTACCAAAGATACTTTTCTAGGAACATTTAACAACATTAGGTAAGGAGCCCATTATCTACGTGGAAACTGAACATAGTACAATGTGAATGCGCTCATCCTAAAAACCCCAACACACACAGTTGCAACAACGAATATTACTCACGATTCGAGAACAAGATGATGAAAGTATTGAGATAAATGCAATGAGGCTTTAAAATTTAAATTTCTTGTTGTTTTCAAATGCAGTATAGTGTACAGTCTCTAAAAGCTTTTATTTTGGGAAGATAAAACCCCTCTTCGTCAAGAGCAACACGTCAAAAACAACAATACGCTTGTGGAAGTACTTTACAAAATAGGCAAGGTATGCGAGCTTATCCCACTGATGCTTCCTCATATTATAATAGACCTTTTCACGGTAGATCGAACGGGGGATTCGAATCGAGTTTTCGGCAGCATGCCGCGTGAAATTTTCGATTTCAAATTTTTTTGGTCATCCTTACATTTCGCACGATTTTTCTGCGTAAACGTATTGCAACAAATGGAAAACTTAATTAGACCTACCTGAGCATCCAAGGTACTTAGATTTAGTTTCCATTCTTTCTAAGATTTCTCAGANTGGAAGTACTTTACAAAATAGGCAAAGTATGCGAGCTTATCCCACTGATGCTTCCTCATATTATAATAGACCTTTTCACGGTAGATCGAACGGGGGATTCGAATCGAGTTTTCGGCAGCATGCCGCGTGAAATTTTCGATTTCAAATTTTTTTGGTCATCCTTACATTTCGCACGATTTTTCTGCGTAAACGTATTGCAACAAATGGAAAACTTAATTAGACCTACCTGAGCATCCAAGGTACTTAGATTTAGTTTCCATTCTTTCTAAGATTTCTCAGAAATGATCTGGAAGCTTCGCAAACATCAATGGCTCTTTGCTCTTATCTTAAAATAGCAGCCTAGGCCCGACGACCGTCCCAAACCCTTTCGGCTATAAATTCTCTCCAGTTAGAGCAACCATCCTCAAATCCAAAATGAAGAATCCTTATTAATCCATCATAATCCTCTGAAAATTCCACAGCTCGAATTTACTTGGTTTTTGCACAATGTCACCTTGATTTCAGTTCTGCTGTTATTCCAATTATTCTCGCGGCCGGTCGCCGATGACTGAGAAGTTGGCATGTGACCAGGGACAAGCATATCTTCCAATCTACGAACGGGGGTGCAAACGGGGGTGGTTTTTTGTACGGCAAATCAGCAGATGACTTTCCCATCAAATTTTCAACTATTTTCCAAAATTATCGTCGTTTCATTCAGTTCTGCACATACATATGACGTTCAGCACAGACACATGACTTCTGAGCCCTTTCTTTTTTAAATTTTTCTTTCTTTTACATAGAATATTAAAGTTAATTAATATTAGCTATTCATGTATTAGGTTGGTTTGTTTTTAAGCAGGGCACATTGTAAACACGGGTAAATTTTACTGAATGTATTTAACTCTGTTAAAATAAATCAAAATAAATCAAAAAATTCTTAATGTAGTCTGTAAACTTGGGCAAGATGGAGGAAAGAGAAATAGACTGTCATTGGCTGCAGAAATAAAAGGAGATGTCCAGCTGACTGGGAAATACAGGTATTTTTTTTTATAAGAAACTAAGAATTTGAGCCAGTACTGAAAGTTTCTTAAAATTATCAGATTTTCAGTACTCGGAGTTTCTTACGAGTTTCTTACGACTATCATAACAATCTTCATGTTCACTTCCTGTACCCTCGTGAGCATTTCAAAACAAAGTTGTTTGAAGCCTTTCCAATGTTTAGACATTACTCAAGTACCTTCCGAGTAATGTGATGCAGGAAACAAGTGAGAATAAGGTAAAAATATGCTAAGGAATTCCTTGACTAAAATAAATAGTTTCTTAACTAATTTTTTCCCAGTACTGGAGTTTCTTAAGTTTTTGGCGATCTGAGAGTTGAGTTTCTTATAAGCAGTTTCTTATAAAAAAAATACGTGTATACGGAAATACGAATTCATCTTGGTGACCCATGTTTCATTATTTATTTTCAAAAGATGAAGAATCGAGTAAAGAATCATACCAGGTCATCCATGAAAAATGTTCTCTGCTCAGCTGACTATTAAAACTATGATTGACCAGTTACAAGGGGTGCAAGAAGGACATATCCCTGTACACTCCCTCAAAAAGGGTACAAGATTTCAAGGAGAACAAAGAAGTTTCTGCAGGATTTCAGGGATTTCTATGAAAAAAAACAGAAAGATTTCTGTAAAAAGCGCACACGATTTCTATAAGAGTGATCTGCCCCTCGGACCAGTAAACATCTTTTTTGGAAGAAACTCTCTATAAGAAACCCAATTCTCAGATCACCAAAAATTCGGAAGGGTACTTAACCCATTCGGGAGGGTACAGGGGCATGTTCCTAAGTTTTGGCCACCTATCCTGTCCTATGATAATGTCACACCGTAGTAAAAATAGACAAACGTTGGGCTTAGACACTGTTTTGAAAGAGTTGAAACGGATTACCTAAAATAATTCCCTATTTTGGAGAATTTTCCTTTGCAAAATCAACCCGTAAGAGGGGCACACGCCTGTTATTGAATGTTAGTAAGTACCCATCCTCTGGGCAAAATTTAACAAATTTGAGTACTGGAAAATATGACTTTCGCCACATTCCTATTTTGCCAAGGAATCCGAATGAATACTCCCGCTTGTTGGTTGCACTATATTACTTGGTATTACTTGAGTAATGTCTAGAGAGAGGCATGGTTTCGTAAAACTGGACATTAACTGTTGACGAAGGCACAGGAGATCCCCTACTTATTCGTAATTTATGCAAAAAATGATCTAGAAACCCATGTCATATGAAGTATGTCTCTCTTTTGGTGACCATGTTCCCGCTCCAGCCTCTGGCCTAATAGTTTTCTGTGATGGTTCTTCGAACAAACAAATTTCTTCAGATACAAAGGAATTTTTTGCAACATATACACTCATATTCTTGAAGAAACTTGGCTCTGAACTTTCTAGTACGGTTTCTTAATTTTTGGGGCCACTTCTTATAGTAAAATTTCTGGTGGTAGAGTTTCTTAATTTTCATAAAATTGAATTTCACAATTTATCATGATTCATCGCGGACCGCTAAAATACGTTTTTGAGCCCAGAGAATTGCAAGAGAAAACCAAATCATAAACACAAATTATACTTTTCAGTGTTATTTGTTTTGGCAATGCACCTTTCTGTTTAAAACACCATGCAACTCATAACTAGAAATTGTGGAAGCTTCTTAACTTCGAATCGAATTGGCCTCCTGTCGCTTCTGGTAGAGTTTCTTAATTTTCTGGAAGAGGCACTACAGATTCTTATAGCGTATAGCGGTTTGTTATAAAAAAAGAGTGTATTGGACATTTCGGTTCGATGTTCTCCAAGCCAATTGCGAAAGTTGCTTTCATTGTCTCATGGACATTAAATTTATGATATAAAAACACAACTGTTCCGCTGCAAAACGATTTGATAGGAAATCTTCGTCACTTCTTGAATCGATCAAAATTTCCTTTTCGACAGTTAATTTCATTAATATATTATGCAGAATCTGTTATCTCTCCGGTACTTTTCTTATTGTTCATCAACGACCTTCTCTCTTTTACTTCTACATCTAGCTCTATCCATTCTTTTGCTGATGACACGTACCTTAGATCCTCTTTCTCTTTTGAAACACAGCGCCAGTCCAGCAAGGACACCCCACTCCAAAGAGCACTTGATGCCTCACTTCTCAGCCATGACCTGACATTAGTCGAGGAATGGGGTAACAAAAACTTGGCTCAGCTCTCAACCAACGAAAAACGGACCAAGTTATCTTTTCTAGAAAAAAGGACACAAATTTCCCACCTGTTGTGATGAATGGCCACAGGGCATCTTTTAATATTACAACTAGTGGGCCAATGGCCCAGTAGGCCCTCTTCCTGGCCCAGTAGTAAAGCAAAAATCCTCATTTTTGGCCCACTTGTTTGGGCCCCTTTCTTTAATTTTATTAAAGAAATCAAGGAGAGCATTTTTAAAACCAGAGTCAGTAAGCCATTTTATGCATGTATCGCTTAATAGGAAAGGGACTGCATTTTACGACCCAAGACCAGCAGTTTCCGAATTCTGAAAGTGACTGGGAGAGTCGTTCTAAGCCAAAGTAAAGGTTGGCATTTAAAAAAATTTTCCTAGCCAAATTATCACAGAATTGTCAAGGTTTGGTGCCAATTGGGGGCAGGCAAACATAGGATCGTGTGAAGCGTTCTAAGACGAAGTAAAGGCGTTTGCGCAAAAATTTTCCTGTAGGTGGTGATTCGTAGAAAACTGTTAGAAAACGTCAAAGTTTCCAATTTGGCACTGGTAAAGATGGCATGGAGATTGGCGTTCTAAGCCAAAGAAAAATGGTCAAAACTACTATTTTAGCAATAGCGTTCTAAGCCAAAACAGAGGGTATGTCCTCAAAAATTTTCCTGTGGGCTTTGCCCCCAGACCCCCACATTTTAGTAACCGCCCAGTTTCCTTGCCCTAGCCACGCTGCTGGCTGCATGTGATCGAACATTGTAGACTCATTAGATGGGACCTTTGTGTTTGAACATTCTAGGCTCATTAGATACACCTTACAGTTACAATTTTTAGCACACAGTTACTTTTTATATGCTTTATTTGTACTATCTTTTTTTGCCCTGGGAATGGGCCCCAGTGGTTATATCCCTTTGTTCATAGAAATCCAACAAAATGTTCCTCACAAAAACTTGGGTTCTTATATAGAGCCCGAAAATAACTCACTTCCTCCCAGCTACACACATTCTACAAATCCCTTATACGCCCTACTCTCGAGTACTGTTCCCGCAGGTGGGACGGTGCTCCCAAAACAACAGTGGCACCAATCGATAAAATCCAGTTTAAGGCCATTCGTCTCATTAATGACCACAAACTCACGAAAAATCTAGCTTCCCTTGCTCACAGGCGCTGGGTTTCTTCTTTTTGTCTGCTAGATCTACCCTTGGAGATGGAATCCCCTTGGTACCATCCAAAAGCTGATTGCTCAAAATTCGAAAGGGGATGGATCGAAATAAAAAAATTTGTAGTTTTTGCAAAATTTCATAGAAGGATTTTCGCCCTTTTTAAATAAACCAGCAAGATTTTCTCAAAAATGCCTGTCTTTTGGAAACTGTTAATAACTACATTAAGAACTGAATGAAACGACGATAATTTTGGAAAATAGTTGAAAATTTGATGGGAAAGTCATCTGCTGATTTGCCGTGCAAAAACCACCCCCGTTTCGCACCCCCGTTCGTTGATTGGAAGATTTGCTTGTCCCTGGTCACATGCCAACTTCTCAGTCATCGGCGACCGACCGCGAGAATAATTGGAAAAACAGCAGAACTGAAATCAAGGTGACATTGTGCAAAAACCAAGTAAAATCGAGCTGTGGAATTTTCAGAGGATTATGATGGATTAATAAGGATTTTTCATTTTGGATTTGAGGATGGTTGCTCTAACTGGAAAGAATTTATAGCCGAAAGGGTTTGGGACGGTCGTTGGGCCTAGGCCGCTATTTTATGATCAGAGCAAAGAGCCATTGATGTTTGCGAAGCTTCCAGATCATTTCTGAGAAATCTTAGAAAGAATGGAAACTAAATCTAAGTACCTTGGATGCTCAGGTAGGTCTAATTAAGTTTTCCATTTGTTGCAATACGTTTACGCAGAAAAATCGTGCGAAATGTAAGGATGACCAAAAAAATTTGAAATCGAAAATTTCACGCGGCATGCTGCCGAAAACTCGATTCGAATCCCCCGTTCGATCTACCGTGNCGTTGGGCCTAGGCCGCTATTTTATGATCAGAGCAAAGAGCCATTGATGTTTGCGAAGCTTCCAGATCATTTCTGAGAAATCTTAGAAAGAATGGAAACTAAATCTAAGTACCTTGGATGCTCAGGTAGGTCTAATTAAGTTTTCCATTTGTTGCAATACGTTTACGCAGAAAAATCGTGCGAAATGTAAGGATGACCAAAAAAATTTGAAATCGAAAATTTCACGCGGCATGCTGCCGAAAACTCGATTCGAATCCCCCGTTCGATCTACCGTGAAAGGGTCTATTATAAAGCTGTATGCCCGGTGGCTTGGCCTCTTATTGGGCTTCTGTCAAACGAGGCCACATTTAATTTTGGCGCGAAAATGTCACAAAAACAAACTTGACTGACGTTTTACTCGACTGTTACGCTGTGTTTTGTTAAAATTTGGCAAAATGGTGAGTCCATAAACAATTCTTTTACTTTTTTAGGAAGCTTGATATACAGTAGGTAATATCGCAGACAAGATATAACAGAGATTGGGGTGAAACAAATTGGCCAAGTAGGGCCTAAAACCTCGTGCCTGGTAGGTACTCTAGGTAGGCTACTTTGCAGTTCTAGTAGGCTACTACTATTAAACTGTATAGGTCTTGGTGCACACTTCTCAAAATAGCTGGTGCACACGCAATATGAAAAAATTGCAAATCCAGTGCACAGAAAATTAACTTTCCATACTGGCCTATCATTATTTTCCATCAACTAATAAAAATCTTTTGTGTGTGAGTGTGATGACCTTCTGTACCCCCTCTTTCTATCTAGTCAAAGAAAAGAGGTCTCAGTCTTGAAGAAAAGAGAACAAAGCTGCTTGAATTGTTCTTTGAAACGGTAAGCACCACATCAAATCTTTAATCTACATTCCAACCTCGTCCCCAGGGCCTTTTGTCATATTTGGACGGAGACGTTTCGTCTCCGTCCAAATATGACAAAAGGCCCTGGGGAACGAGGTTGTCTACATTCAAGGTTGAAAATTATTTGATTTTTTTATGAGAACTTTTGCTGATAGCACAAAATGTGATTTTTGAACAAATTGATTAAGATCTTTACATCTTTCTTTTCTAGAAAGAATTTTATCAGCTCAAAGAACTTGAGAAAATAGCACCAAAACAGAAAGGAATAAGTATGCAATTCTTTTAACGTAACCCAGACTCCTTTGTTTTCTATCCATGTGAAGTCTTTTTAGGGGACATTTTTGTATAATTGTCTAGAAAAACTGTGCACTTGATAGCACCTTTATGGCACTGGTCAATAGGAACTGCTGTAATGTATGAGCCAAATCGATACCTGGGTATCACCCCCTGGGCCACCCCTGGGCATTTGATTTTCTTTTTATTCTCTTTATTGCGGCGGAGCCGCAAATCTATCCGAGTTGAATTGAAAACTTGCGAGCGATATCTTACGAACTTACGAACTGTCATAATAAGTTTTTCTTAACAATTTTTTGGAGATCCAATTGTGGCTGTCAAATGATATCACTGCGGGTCAACACAGAAATTAGCGCATGCGCAGTATTGAAAGTATCATTATAGACATGGTCAATTGACTTAATCAAAGGGCAATATACCAACCAATTTGTCATGCAACTGTATCTATTTTTAGAGTTTCATGATTTCAGGACTTTAGAGGATTCTTACATGAGGACATTGTCTGCACAAGTTGCTATTGACCACAATCTTAAACATTTTGACGAACATTTTTGTGAGTAAACCCAGTTCGCAGCACTCTCTGACTATTGTTATTGTTAGTTTTTATTCTTTTTATGTAATCAATAGGAGAAGGTATGAATGCAAAAATGATTTGCTGCAGGCTTTTCAAAAAGGCATAATTATAACGACTCTATGAAGCATGAGTCATTTAGATATTATTTTCAACTTTTCTTTGTTATATTTCAGGACTTTTACATATTTCTTTATGATATTACATTTACATTTTATTGCAGCGTCTATGTCAGTAAAAGATGTATTGCAGAGCTTAGTTGACGATGGAATGGTAGATACAGAGAGGATTGGAACATCTAACTATTTTTGGGCTTATCCAAGTAAAGCACTTCATGGTGTAAGTGAATATAGAGAACAGTTGCGCGAAAAAGTCTTGCCCCTACATTAGAGAGTCAGGGGGGGGGTGAAAGAGGGTATCATCATGAAGAAGCATTTGTATGAGTGCGCTCTCCAAGTTTATTAATATACGGTCCATCAAACTAACATTAAAACAATTTATATCCTCTTCAAATACATTAAATGCAAAAAAATTTTAACATTAATATTCTCTGACATTTTCAAATCTGTATTGTCCGAAATTTTCTGTGGTGCAAAATATTTACAGTCCAGAATTTTTCAAATACAGAAAAATCACAAGAGATCATTTCTATATACTTTTTAGATTTGCTAAGAGAGCTACTGTACGTACTTAGTGAAACAACAATTGTATGAAAATTTCTGACGAAGACCCCTTTCGAAACTTAAAGTAAGGCACAATCTTGCAACATTTTTGTTACAAAAAAGCAAAGTACAGTAAACTGTAAATAGACCGCTTTTCATAGTCGTCCGAAATTCCTCTAAAAATGTCTGAAATTCCAGGACAAAAGTCCGAAAATATTTTGACCTATAATATTTTTGTCTCAAATTTATTTGTCCAAATTTGTTTGCGTTTAATGCAGTGTAAGCATTTGTAAGATTACTACTCATTTTCTTGATGAGTAATCTGTGTTATCCATATAACCGTCTCCTAACTAATCAAATACATACTCTAAAATGGGGTTTTCTCCTTATAATTAGAGAAAAAGGAAATTGGATGCCCTCATATTAGAAATTGATGAACTGAAGAAAAGAACTAAGGCCAACGAGAAGACACTTGAATCAGCCAACCAAGGCAAAGAAGAAAGTGTGAGTTGACATTTTATTATATGAAAAATAATCTGAGAATCATTAAGTGTGAAAAGTTCAAACTTGTTTAAGTTTGAATGATTTTGTCATGCAATACAGGGTGTCTCAACACTTGTGCCCTGTTTGTTAGACTGCTGTGGAGGAGCTGTAACTTCACTTGTCCCGTGTTTTATACAGTTGCATAGGTCAGTCTGACAGGTGGTTGCTAATTTATGTCACAAGAAAGTCGAAATGCGTGGTTGCTTCAAAAACAGCAGTTCCTTTGTTTTCCAACAATGTCAAAATCAAGTAAATATCCAGAGAAAGTATTCTAGCGTTGTATTTGAATTTTTTCAAGACTTGTAAAAGTGTATTAATTTTCAAACCTAATTGCACATGCCTAATATTGAACAGGGCATTTGCAAATATCAGTACTTTAATATCCAGGAAACAGTAGCCTTCCAAACGGGCATTGTTTTCTACTCACCCGGCAGTATTCATTATTCTGAATTATTGACCGCAGGATGAAAGGGAGACAATCCTCACCAATTTAAAAGAAAAAGAGAAGGAATCCCAAGAAGTTAAAGCAAAGCTTGAACGCCTTAGAGAGTGTGATCCTGAAGTGGTAAAAGAGGTACAAGGGAAAACATTGGTTGCAAAAGAATCAGTTAATAGATGGACTGATAATGTATTTTCAGTGAAAACCTGGTGCAAAAGAAAGTTTGCTATCGAAGAAGCAGCTATCAATAAGAACTTTGGAATCCCAGAAGAACTTGATTATATTGATTGAATAGTATTCTGTGGGGAGATGTTCGGAATATCATTTGTAAATAGAAAGAAATAACTCGTTGCACCTCTGCTAACATTAATAGCAAATTTAGGTAAGACTATTGTTTTGTACTGTACGATGTACCTATAGTTTGAATAGATGAAACGGTACCAATTCTTGAAGAGTTTATTTTATGTTTAGTTCTAGACTAGAGACGATGTTTACAGGAAATGTTTCACAATAAATGGACTTACTTTAAAGTGAATGGACGGAGCTAAGTACAGTAATCTATAATACGGCAAAGAAAACGCCTACACATGCCATTGTTTCTTTGGCTTCACAATGTCCGCACACGTGTAGAAATCCTTAAATACAATAGACTACGGTAGTTATAGACTACCCAGATCCCTTCCGCGCGGGACTTTTGTCCCCGTTGATTCTCTTTAAGTGACACGTTTTTGGAAGAATTTGAATTGGTTTAAAGGTACACATAGCGGTTTTAACGTCAAACTTAGACCCCGTTTACACGGTAGCGGATCAAAATTGTTGCGGATCAAAGTGCTACGGATCACCCTCCCGTTTACACGGTAGCGGATCACTTTTGATCCGATACAAAAAGTGTTGCGGATCAGCCTCCCGTTTACACGAGCTCGAAGTGATCCGATACACTTCTGCTCCGCTATTCAAACTGCAATTATGATTAAACCTCGTTTGTATGAAAAATACCCTCGTAATGAATCCGAATCAAAATTGATGCGGATCACTTGCGTTTACACGGTGCAGAGCAGAAGTGATCCGATACAAAAGTGATCCGATACAAAACGAGTTCGCTTTCGTAGCAGGATCAAAATTGATGCGGATAGCGGAGCAGAAGTGTATCGGATCACTTCGAGCTCGTGTAAACGGGAGGCTGATCCGCAACACTTTTTGTATCGGATCAAAAGTGATCCGCTACCGTGTAAACGG